>ML675601.1:96651493-96783193 GCA_007922155.1 Mesoclemmys tuberculata
CTTGTTCCCTAGGCTCCTCGCATTAGTGTACAGACATTTTAATTTTTCAATGGCCTCCAATAGTGTATCTAGGGTGAAATCCATATTGAAATTGATGATGATTTTGCCATGGACTTCAGTGGAGTTAGGATTTCAGCCCTGTTTTTGTTCCTCAGAAGGAGACAGGCCAAACAGCTACTGAAAACACTCAGTGGGGAAACTTGTTTGGTGAATCTCTGAATGGGCAATAATTCAGATGGCTAATTTTAAAAAGTCTTTAATTTGATTAAACAAGAAAGGAAAAATTTCAGATGTACAGGAGAAAGCAGCCATTTTGAATACAGGAGATTTAACATACCCATGAAAGAAAACCAACTTCAGAGGATAATATTCTAACAAGCCCAGCTCCACCCAAAAAACCACAACATGGCTGGAATCCAGCTTTTATCCATGATTTTACCACAAGTGAAGGATAGACTGCAGCAATTTTGCCATCAGTGGAGATTAACACATTCAAAAGATATTCAGGAAGATCTGAAAGGACAAATTCATAGCAATTATATACCTTTACCACAGTCTCACTTCTATCTAAAGTTATAAAGAAGAAAGGAAAAATGTGGCCCAGTGACTACAGTTTCACAACCTGTGATCTAGAAGGGTTTCGGATGAACCTCATTATTGTGCTGTCCACAGAGAGGTTTTTAGGATTAGACACAGCCTTTGATACAATATCACTAGCTCTTTTTGTAACTGTTCTCAGGAAATCTCACAGCTATCAGTTTGTTAGGCTTTCAAAGCATCAATTGTCACATAGCTAGGAGCATGTATGAAAGCATAGGGAGCTGTTAGCTCAAAAAACCTCCAGACATTTTTTTCTTTGGGTTATGATAATGACCTGAGCAGAAAGACAGTACACATCTTATGATCAGTTTTGTAGGGTGACTATGAAGCTTTTGGTCCACATATTTTTTGGATTCTACAAGCTGATAAATTAGCATCTTCCAAAGCTTCTTTTTGGCAGAAGATTTTTAAAAATTGTAGTGTCTCAATAGTTCAGTCTTAATCCCTTATGGTTCAGTTTTGCTTACACTGAGGTCAGTAACACTTCCATTCACTTCAGTAGCACAGGATTGATACCTTAGAGTCACAGGATACCTAAAATGTACATGGTTCAATAAATAAACCTATTACTTTTCTGGAGTGAGTAATTACTGCTGATTACATCATACTTTGAGGATTATTGGGAATGAATAGCACAAAAATCCAATCCATTTTAGGTAATTTTTCCTTACTCATAGATTCATTTGAACTCAGACATACTCTTAAAAATTATTTAAGAGAGTATGTACAAAAATAATTTTATTGTTATTGTAAAGTTTGACCATGTTTCACTTTTGGAAGACTTTGATTCTGGGATGGATCTTCTAGGAGATAATCTCCCAGATGGTGGTGAAGTAGGAGAAACAATGTGAGGATAGTATAATAGAAATATTAAGAGAGTAGATTTTCAGGAAAGGACAATTATCTATCCTGAGGCTTCTTTTATATTAATGTTGAAGTATCTTTATCAAGATAAAAACTAACTGGAACCATTCCAAAATTCAAACTTTTTAAGTAGCATCTTTTGTATCTAATTTAATATGATTATTTCTAGCTTGACGTGAATGCAGTGATTTCAGAAAAAATAAAATATGAATTTATATAGTAAGAGTTTTGTTTCTTTAATTTTCATTTAACTTATTCATTATCAAAGATGGAAGCAATGTACCACTGAGGAATTAGATACTTAAAAATAAATGTTTTAAATTAATTTGTACCTATTGTACTATATATAGTATGCACTACTTATATTGTTATGAAATTATTTGTTATGACTATATAGATGTTCCATGTGTGTATGTAAGTTATTTAATGTGTCTACAAAATGCAATCTACATCATGACTAGAATTTATTATTTTTTCCAGGCATGCTTTTTATAGAATTTGACTGATGTCTTGATGTGGGTTTGATAAACTGATACAACTATGAAAAGAACTCCTGTCCCATGTCAGCTTATCAAACACGCTATGGAGAGTGTGTCTTTCATATTGCTCACTGTGCTCTTTAAATAAGTTCCATACTGACAACATGAAGCCTATATTCAGTGAAACTCAACCTCAGTTTTTCCAGGTGAATTTACAGAACACCTGATAAGGCTGAGGTATTGTACCACTAAACTACATTATATAACCAGTTAATACAAAATAAAATACAAGATGAAAACAACTGCAGAATCACAAGTTTATTTGTCTCAGCTTTTGTGGTAAGCCAAGTATTTATGAAATGTTTGGGAAAGTCAAAACTTAGTGTCCTATTACTGCAAAACAAGGTTAAATTATGAGGTAAAATTATTTCCATTATAAAACAAAAGAGTAAAGAATTTCATTTATGTTCTTGCATCTTGTTTTTCACCAGCTCTCCCATACCTCCATACCTAACCACTCCATGTTTTGTCCTTCTCACTGAATCTGTTGAGAGAAATTGTATCCCACTTGTTTCTTATGGAAATGTTTTGTCATCCACAAATATCATTCAGACCTTCATTTGGAATTATGCATATTTATCATTTATATTGTCTACCAACTGTATTTTTACAGTATGCTCTCAGCATTTTGGTGAACACTTCAAAAATATATCAAAATTCCTCAATCTGTTTAATCACTGATCAGTGTAAAAATGAAAGATTATTCTCTAAATATTCAAACTCTGTCTCAGACTGCAATTTTTGTTGAGGAATTTAAGCAATAAAGTTATAAAAATCATTAAAAACAGAGGACACCTATATTTACATCTGAAAGTATCAGCTGTCAAGTTTTATTTTATACTTTTTTACAGTTAGCCTAAAATGGCAGTACTAGCTTATGATCACCAGGTCATTCAATTCTGGGTTTCAGATAAGACTGTAGAAGACTACTGTAGTGAAAACATTCTTATTATTTGTGTGATATTACTGTACACAGGGCTTTTGGAACAAGGGACTGCTTTTATATGTCTAGTCACCTCACAGGATATGTTGAGCATTTCCTGCCTGTAGGATTAGAGGAAGCAAGCACAAGGCCAAAGTGTTTGATGTGTGATCTACTGTAATTCCTTTCATGTGCTCAGTGGCTTTTATATGATCAATGCAGTGCTACCAGTTCTGACCTTGGTGTGGTCCAGTGCATTTAAATTTGACCTTCCTAAATGAATATTACAGTGGCACCCACCTGCCACCACCACTATAATTAAAGTTTTGTTTGTTGTTTCCTTAAAGATGTACCATAGTGAGTCCTAAAGTCAAAGTAATTGAAACAATTAAATATTTTATGTAAATAGTAAGTATCTTGTATGTATTTGCTGGACTTTAACTTTTATATATAATACAATACCTTTTCACGCCATCAGAGAATCTCAAAGTGCTTTAAAAAGAATTAATTAATTAAGTCTCACAACCGCACTTTGAGGTAGAGAAATACTATCTCCATCATACTTATGAATAAACTGATGGACAAAGAAATTAAGTTACCTTCCTAGATCACATGGGAAGTCAGTACAATGGGAACGCAGGAATGAAATGTGGGTCTTCTGATTTCTGCTTCTATGCAGTAACCAGAGCACCCCGTTCAGTTCCATAGGAAGGATTATTAGCAGAATGCACACTCTGACAACCTCAAGAAGTGAATCCAGATCTCCTGACTTCTACTCCTCTGCATTCACACAGAACCATCTTTTTTTTTTTTTCCAACCTTTTCTATGAAAATTAGTCCTGTGAAAAAGATATGCAATTGAAAGGTAAATTATTACTGATGATTCAGCCACAATCATTGATGGAATTGACCAAGAAAAGGGCACAAAGTTAATGATATCTTTTGCACCTTAAGCGGGGATAGGCTTTCCAGGGGAAAGGGGCATAGTGCTTTGCAGTAAGTGGAGAAGTGAGAGAGAGGCACAGAAGCTGCTGCAAACCTAGAGTGGGTCAGTGAGGCAACACTGACTGAACCCCCAGAGAGTGGAAGGGCTAGGGAGTTGATAACGGGCAAACCTGGTGGGAGAAGCCCCTTTTTCCCTGACCAGGCAGAGCGGAGCCCACCCCTCCTCCTCTGGAAAGTGGCAAAAAATACCAGGTTTGATGTGGACCTGCTGCGGGCATTACGTTATCTGCTTCTTTCTTGAAGGGGCTAGGAAGGAATTTTTCCCTCACCACCAGGTCAGCTAATGTGGAATGGGTTGGGGTTTTTTTGCCTTCCCCACAGTGGATTCAGGAAGGCTTTGTTATGAGGAGTAGGGAAGGGAGTTAGGCTAGATGTCACAATCCATTACCTAAGTGTGGGGCAGATGTCCAGTGCAGGTACTCCATAGGGAAGGTATAAAGTGACTAGTTAAACATTTTGGTAAAGGACTTAAAGGAGGTATTTGTTAAAGGAGTGGAAGAGGTGGGGGGTGTTTGGGACTCCTATGACTGGCACAGCAGGAAGCCAACCCTTCCCCCTTTCTTTATAGCCCACCTTAACCCTCATTCCAGGAGGAGTGGGATAGTAAAAGTCCCAGCAATAGATTGGCTGGAGACCATGATGGAAAAAGCCCCTGGGTAAATGATCATGGAGTTACCTGCACCATACACTTTTATCTGCCAGGTAATCCCAGATATCTAATCATAAAGTTGTGGCCTGATTAAGTCAATTTCATGTCTCCTGTCCTCCTTTCAATATAGTCAGACAATTAATAATTTATAATGCACAAGCTGTCATCTAGAACCAGTCCCTTAGACTAAATTAGATTTTTGCCTATCTTGTAAGTAATTCTGTTTTGAAGAAACATCTTTCAGAACAATTGTTTTGGAAAAATGGACTGCACCAGCTGGGGCAAGAGTAGTGCTTGAAACACCACTTTAACAACTGCTTGATCTCATCATTTCTCAGAACATAAATTTTATTTTCAATGCAGTTACCCATACAGAGCTGCTTAGGTGTCAAGGATTTCTTCAAATGCCAGTACTTGCTTCCTTTGAGTACTGTACAGGTCATTGTATTAGAAATTTGGTTGTTTCCAGAGTGCCTGTCTGCCTTTTATTTTGAAACTCTTTGACTCTGAAAATTTGTTAGCTGATAATAATGCTTTTTAGAAGCTCTGCCATATTTTGTTTTGACACATTAATGTCTCACATCCTTAAGTATATATATTTTGTTTCTAAATTGTGTGCAGGGGGAGAAGTTAGTGCAGTAAATGAGCTAAAAGTAGTTTCACGTATTACGCTAGTCCTGCAGTCTCTCCTACCTATTTTTGTCACATGTTCATCCTTTTAAAAATATTTTATCTATCTATTCTTTTGCAATGTAAAAAACCCTCACAAACAAAAGGTGAAAATGACTAATATTTGGAGAAATCAGTAAAATTGACTCTAAAGGGTTGTCAAATGTACAAAGTAAAAGTAGTGGAAAAAGTAGTGAAAATATTTTTTTCTCTAATCTCTTTCTTTCAGATGTCAGTAATCTTATGTGCTACTTGTCACACTAGTGAGACCAGAATAATTCAGACAATATTATTTTAAGTTGACAGTGTCTGTCTAA
This sequence comes from Mesoclemmys tuberculata, assembly GCA_007922155.1. Lineage (NCBI taxonomy): Eukaryota > Metazoa > Chordata > Testudines > Chelidae > Mesoclemmys > Mesoclemmys tuberculata. Next base: position 96,657,059 of record ML675601.1, read on the forward strand.
TATTTAAATATTTTAATAGTCCTAGAAGAATTTAGGACCTTAGATTTTGAAACCTGGCTTGACATTTTCCTCTGTTATAGAGTAATTTGTTTAAAACAGACACATTTGTCATATGAAAATAAAACTATTCAAAATTATATATATTACAAGCTATTCTATATACTGTTTATCTAACTATCATAGGTATTTTGGTAGGGTCCATCATGACAGTATACATTATCTTTTTGCAAATCAAACATGCACACATGACGTTTTAGCCACATGCATGCACAAATACCTGACCTGTATTCATTTGTGAAATTTTACGATTCAAATACAAGATTTTAAAGTATTGCATTAGCAGATATGGCAATGCAAATGTTATTCTGTAGTTGTGCAGCATCTGGTAGAGTATTATTATACTAGTACAGCTTAAAATTGCATAGTATAATTCTTCCAACTCCCTAGTCTTTTTGACATATAGTATATTGCCTACTGTTTTTAAAAGTGTTGGTATATGTAATGTTGAATCTTTTGCAAAAGTTAAGTTAGTGTTTTAACTCATAGTGATAGAAGATGGAGATCTGTGCACACAGGATATCCACTCAATTACTGTTATCATCTGCATGATCTAAACTTCCTTTTTTTTAAATGAAGTTACTAGCTGCTGGTTATAAAGCTAGCCATCTCAACAGGTGCTGTGTTGTCTTAGCAAATATGCCCCCTGCCGGTGTGATACAGTAGCACAAAGGGAAGTATTAAGATAATTTTACTTTGCAGCTTTCCTATCCCTCCCCTTCCAACTCCCCCCGGCCTCCTGTTTCACATTTTTCATGTTCTAAAGGACCTATAGCATGCAGTGTCAGAATAGTTTGGTGTGAATATACAGTTTAGACTCAGCAATGTGTCCATCTACATGTGTAGTGTGATCTCTTGTTCACACATTCATATAAATGACCCTAATCCCCTCCCATCTGCCAAACCTGCCCGTTCATCTTGAGACAATTCCACCAAACTCACCTCCCAACTTTTTCCCATCTCGGTGTTGTAACTGTGTACCCACACAAGCTGGAGAAAGCATGCTGAATCCCCCCTCACTCACAAATGCTCTAATACACCTCAAATTTGCATATGGCAATGCTCAGAAAGCAAGTATTAAAATATATGCAAATATAGATTTAAAACCTTTTGTGACTGCATAGTCAGATATATGGAAAGGTGTCTGAGTTCATCCTATACCTAACCTGAAGTCATTCAGAATAAATGAACTTCCAGGCATATTAGTGTCTTGGCTAAGATGGACTGCTGAAATACTTTCACTGACAGTACTGTGCGCCAGAGCTGGTGTATCAGGAAAATTCTAAAGGTAGTTTCTGTGCAAACCAATGCAAGAGGGTTTGTTTCTCAAAGTACCTAGTGTTAACCAAGAACCAAGTTCCCTATTCAAAAGTTGATTTTAAAAAGATGTCCTCTCCTCAATGCTTAACAATCCAGGCTTTGATACCAATTTGATAAAAATCTTCGTGGGACCAGATTGCACAAAATAAAACTGAATTGTCTGGCTATACCAAAAGAAGGACAGGAGACATTTGATATGCTTTTAATCAAGCCACAACTTTATTATTAGGTGTCTGGGACTACCCGGCAGATAAGTGTACAGTGCAGGTAACCCCATGTTCATTCAGTAATTATCATGAGGGCTTCTGCCAGCTCCCCCTCTTTTTCCATCCAGGTCCCCTAGCCAATCCAGTAATCTGGAACCTCACTATACACCTGCCCACGAAGGAGGATTAACGTAAACTATAAGAAAGGGGGGATTGGCTCCCTGCCATACCATTCATAGGAGCCCTAATCCCCATTCCATTCCTTTAATGAACACCTCCTTTTTAAGTCATTTTCCCAGCCCATTTATCCAGTCACTGATTATCTTTCCTATGGAGTACCTGCTCTGGACACCTGCCCAACGCTTATATAATGAGTTGTGACATATAGCCTTCTTCCCTTCAGGCTACACATGAACAAAGCCCTTCCTGAACCCGATGTGGGGAAAGTGAAAAACCCTCAACTCCACCTGGACCAATCTGGTGGTAAGGGAAAAATTCCTTGTTAGCTCCCCTAAAAAAGGGAGTCTAGCAAAATGCCCATAGCAGGTGTTGACTGAACCTGGAATTTCACCACCTCAAGGGGAAGGTGAGTGCTGCCTCAGCCTGCTTCTTGTTAAATGGGTGCTTTTCACACAGGCTGCCCCCTTTTAAACTCTCTTGTCCATCTGGTTCCAAGGGATAAGTCAGTATCGCCACCTGGCCCCTTGTCCCCTTTTGCAGCAGTTGGACCTCTCTTCTCCCCACCCCAGCCATAGATCATTGTTCCCTTCATTCAACCAGCCACACAATTCTCTACTGCTTAAACGTGCAGTGCAGTCATTATCATCCACCAGGTCTTAGTAACGCCCAATCAACTCCCCTTCCTCCTAAAAACATTCAAAACAGCAGATGGTTTATTCACACCACAGACTAGCACTGATCATCAGCATTTTGCGTGATGTCCTAGTACTCACTAATCCCGTAATCAATACATCCTTTGATCCAGTAGTATCAAGGACCATGGTGTCTCCAGGGTCCCTCCCCTGGAGTCATCTAGAGGTCTTTACAACCTTTATATCATCTGATCCTCTCTCTTTTCTTAGAAACCTCCCCCATGGTCACTTAACTTTCATTGCAACACTGCATGTGAACAGAAAGAGGCAAAGGCCATGGGGTTCACAGGAACTTGCATGGCACTTACCAGCATTAGTTTAAAAGAGAACAAAATGTTCATGGGGAAAGTTTAGATTATAGATTTTTTTAAAAAGTTTTTAACTACATCAGTCATTTGAAATAGTAAAGAACAATCAGGAATGAATTTTGTTTACAACTCATTGGTGTATGTTTCAGTCACTGTTTGCCATTTATTTTCAACATACTAATTGCAAAAGTAATCCATCTCACAGTTGGTTTATATGTCTATTCAAGAAGTTATAAACACCTCAAATCGATTATACAGTTATGAATGTGACTCTTGATGACTACATAAATTGTCTATTGTGAATTCAATTAATAACTTTTACATCAATTTTAGTATCTACTATACTCTATAGAAAAGTTTAGAAATGGCAAATCAAGGATATTTTCATTTTTTATTTGTGTTCGCTGAGCTAGTCATGATCACTTTTTGGGAATGAGGTTTTCTTTTACATGGGTCCTGCAAGTCAAAACTGAAATTGAAGCAGTTTCTCAACTTGTTGTTTCACTGCTGTTGCTTCTGCTAGAGTGGGCATCTGCTGTAGCCACAGTTTCCTGTGAAACAACAGGAGACACAGGACATCTCCTGCTGGACCCAGAGAAATGATTTTGCTAAATGTGGTGTACCCAGTAATACAGGACCAAGCACAAGATCAGATAAGGGGAAATGTAGTTCTCATTGTTAAAATAAATGAATTGATTTAAAGGTGAAAAGCAAAGCTAAAATAAGTGAGTTAAGCCCAGAAATGTGTACAAAATGCCCTTATTAACTAGACAGTGAGAAGCACTGAGAAAATAAACAAGTTTTATTGTACCTTGTTTATAATATTTTATTCTCACGGTACAATGTGGGTAAGAAATTAGTTTGTAAAATTCTTTGAAAAAGAAATGCACCGAGTGGTAAATAATATTTGTATTTGCTAGACAAGTTCAAGTAATACATATCATGGTATCCAATCTTGAGAAATAATATCAGTTGAACAAGCAATAGAAACCCTCAGTGAACAAATTAAAGAAAAGCTAACCTGTGTTTACTTTGGGAATGTAGATGTGGAGCTTTTCACATATGGCAAAATGTGTAGCAGAGAATTGTGGCTTAGGAAAACAGCTTGAAAAATCCACTCACCAAAGGCATCTTTGCTGGGTTAGGATTTTAATATGGAATACAAAAGACTAATTTTCCAGGACACCCTTGTTTCAGAAAATCAGCATCTGCTTTAATATGTTACAAATAAAATATATCATTATAGAAATATATCATCATAGAAATCATTGTAGAAATTAAATTGTCACCAGTTTATCTATTTCTGTGTAGTTGAGCTAAAGTTTTGGGAAAGAACAAGTTTTTAGCAGAGCTTTGAATTGGAATGGCAATGACAAAGTGCAGTAGTGTGGGAAATAAATGCATCTCAAATGTAAAAGAGGGATTACCCCCAAAGGTTTTTCAAAGTATGCATCATTCTAAATTGGGTATCATTTATTCCATTGTCTCTTCTGATGATATAATCTATAATTAAATAAAATTAAAGTTATTTCTTTTCTTTGGACTGAGTGGGCTACAAACTCCACTAAAAAAAACTACATTTTTGTTCTTGGGCAAGCTTATACTTTACTTATAAAAAAGAGACAAATCCCTCACAGAACTGTGTGAGAATAAAAAATGGATTGTAATTGCTTTTAGAGAGATGAGTCTATTTTGTAAAGAGGATTTCAGGATTGTTTAAAGTATGGTTTATGTAAATTTGTATTAAAGGACTTTTAAAAATGCCTAGTATTGACAAGGGCTATTACAAATATAGCTTTTTGGGGGTAGGAACTTTATTTTTGTTCTGTGTTTGTACATTGCCTAACTCAGTGGGGTCCTAGGCACTACAGTAATACAAATAAATACCAATAATAATTAGCTTTTATTCTTCATTTCCTTCATACAGTTCCATTGATTAAGAGAGTTTTCTGACATGGTGTTTTAGTTCATAGAATCTGTATATTGTGCAAGACCAGTACTATTCCCATAGACGGTGATACTGCCTGTCTACCCTCCCCAGCTTTCCCTATCAACTGTTGCTTTCAGAATTCCCCTCCAGGAGAGGTTTCTGAACTCATAGAGGGATCTCTGACCCAGTCAGCAATAACACAGGTAGGGAATCACCATGAAGCTGAGGGAGAGAAAATGGTGAGTTCAAGGAGTACAGTACCACAGAGAATGAGCCCCTGACCCCAACCTGATTCAGCCATTATCCACTCATAGATCAGGGTTTCCACGCTGCATCCGGGAATAGGTTATGAGAGTTAAGGTGAGGAGGGAAAAAAACACCATAGAGAGAGCATTCCCCTTTTCTGTGCCCAGATCCAAAAGGAGTTCAGATCATCCACTCATAGAAGCAATGGGAACGATTTGACCTACATGTACTGGGAGTCACTGTGCTTTGGATTTAGGATAGGGAGACACTGTCACCTTCAAAACACTGTCTTCGGTGTTTGTGGTTTGAACCAGATAGATTTTGTCCTTTTATTTGGGAAAGAAAAGAAATATGTTGATAGATCCAGTTAAGTGCTGACTGACAATGACTTTCATTACACAATATAAAATATTTGTTAATCGCAACATAGTTTGTTAATTTTAAAACGCTATTTTCTCTGGTTTGTTTAGCATTTTGTAGATCACAACTGAGCTCAATTGATTTGACTTCTTTATCTTGAGTCTCAGAATCATGCCTATTCAGCAGCAAGTAGTAACTGGTTCAACATGAGCTGTTTCTTGTATAAACATACAAAAGGCTTGACCCAGACTAAATCAATTTAAAAAGAAAAACATTAAAGCTATGTTTCCTGTTACATGCTTAAGGTCTTATTTTGGTTGCTTATGATCTTACTGCATTATTGACCAACTATCCTAGGCTTTTGTTTATCTTCCTATGCCACCTGCTGAACAGTTCAAATGGGATGGTGGAATTATTTTCGGAAGGGCAAAACAATGACAATTATAACTCCTACAGCATATTTCAGCTGGTAAAGCAGCTTTTTTGCTCAGGGTATGGAAGTCATATGAATCTTGGCTTACCCTCTTTCCTGATTTCAGTTGCTATGAGGGTTTCAAAAGCGGCAAAATAAAAAAAAGGGTGCAAAGTTCATAGAATGTAGAACCATATATATTCAAGGCAAGGTTCATTCTAATACATTTTAACTTATTCTGGTCCATTCAGGAAATATACTGCATAAAATCAGAGTGTTATTCATGTAAGTAATTGACAGAGAAACTCATGAGAGTTCATTTATAAATATGTATCTGTGCGTGCGTAGGTACGTACGTACGTATGTACATACAGCTGGAAAAATTAGAAGCAGTTTTTTCCTCTCAGTATAAACTAACACAATTCAATTTCAGATTGGTAATCAGTCATTAGCTAAATGTTACCGGCCATTAATGTGTTAATTCTTCTGATTCTTTTATTAAAGTCCTTGAAACTACACCTATGTGCTTGAACTGTTTTATTTGTAGCAAGGGTTGAGTGTCTCAGTTCATATCATCAGCATGACTTACTTTCATAACTGGTTTGAAAAAGCAATTGCAAATCTGCTTTTGAACTCATGCTTTGCATAGGCAAATTAGTCTTTCTCATCTACAAGAATGGAGTACTGTGCATGTGTGTTTTGAATAGAGCCCTTAAATAACCCCTAATGCAAAGCAATACAAGCTAACAACTCTGGGGGAAAAATAACCCAAAACACACACACTTGTTGAGAAGGAAGTGCCTAGAAAGCTGAAATACTGAGGCACCTCAAGATGATGATAGTGGACAGAAAGTTACACATAAGTTTACAGTGTGATCTGACAGCAAAAAAGCTAACAAAATTAGGGCCACATACACAAAAGGACCACGCCATGAAATAAGGTGATCATGCAGTGTTTTATATCGTAGTTCTGGTGTGAACACATCTGGGATATTATATATACCTCTGGGCCCCAACTTACAGAAAGTTATTAATCAACTGGAGGGGTTCAGAGAAAAGTAACAAAAGTAGAGACTGGAGAGATTGATTTACAGTGTGAGAACTGAGTTTTAAAAGAACTACATTTGTGCGGAATGGTAAAGAGATGGAAAAATTGGGAGGGTTGCAGAAACATAATGGACTAATATTTCAAAGATGTACACATGAAAGATGGAAAGGAATTATTTAGGTTGTTACATGGGCTATTACTAGGAGCAAAAGGATGCAATTAAGACAGAGAAAATGTAGATTAAGAATCAGCATGACAGTGAGATGTATTAGGGTGTGGAACAGTACCCTAAAGAAGTGGCACAAACATCATTCTTTAAGATTTTTTAAACTGAATTGAATGAAATACTAGAAAAAAAGCAGTATGGGAATAACTTTGTATTGATAGTGGAATGGACCGGTTGTCCAATGGGTCTTTTCTATCTCTAGCTTGTTTGAATCAATGAATAGTAGTCATGCCTGTTCATTGCACCTGAAGATAAATGCCAGAAAGTTATTTAATTTTTATTTATATTGAGATAATTAAATCTAGTCATAACAGAGAATAAGGTCCAAACTCACCCTGGTGAGCACAAAAACGAGTTGTAGGTACACAGTAAGAATGCAGGTACACAGTAAGAATGCATCTATTGCTCTAGTAATCCTGTTAGCCAGGATATGATTGTGCAGGAGAAACCTGGGGGATGCAGTGCTGGGTGTAGCTTACTCCTGCTCTGAAAAGCACCCTTAGCTGTTGTATGATACCAACTGCCTTTGACTGAGAGGCTGAATATGCCACCTAACTGACAGACTACATCTTGAATTCCTTGTGCTTTCGTGACTGTTGGGAAAAGATCCTGTCCTCCTGCTTGCACTGCGTGAGGGAAAGCTTGCACTATGAGGGCACTCTTTCCTTTCTGTTCTTCTCTCCACAGCACAGGCATGGTCTAGTCTAAGGTTTTCTCACTTTATAATAATAAGCTAAGAAAACAATTTTAAAAGCAAAAAAAAAATTATTCTGATCAATATATGAGGTGTACAGAGGACATGATTTTTGTAAAGAACCCCTTTTAGTATCAGACTTACTTCCGATGTTGCCTCGTGTTCTTTCTACTCTGTTTTCTCACTTATGCATCTAATTTATTTCATGAGTGTTTTGGAATGAAGGACAATCAAAATAAAAATGACCTTTAGTCCAAGCATGTCAAATTTTCCTTAAATGTTTAGATTTTATACTTACAGCTGCATTGTACCTTTCAGATGTGAAGTAATAAAGATGAACTTTAGCTAAAATACAAGTGTGTTGCTTGATAGTCCATGCAGACAATAGTAGCAACAGCAGAAAAAGCATATGTGAAATAATTTATTTTTGTTAGATAAGTAGTTTAAATCTATCTATAAATGTGTTTAAATGAAAGATAATTAAAACAACATATTGTATTGTAGTTCCTTTTTGCCCACTTGCATTTTTCATTTCTTTTGGGCTCTTGTTTGGAAATATAGAATTTAAATGTTTTTTATCTGGTGTCTGACTGTAAATTAATGATTAAAAATGTGCTTTTTTGGAATTTGATTGTGGAGGAGGAAAGAAGAAGGATTTCACTATGCCAGAACACTAAATAACCATACATTGTGTTTATTTTTTAAAAGAAATCTAAACACGTAGACTTCACAGGATGCTTGGTGCTTTTATTTTGATAATATTTCCCAAAATATATGCTTCAGTCTTTATTTGGATTAAACAAAGCAAATAATCAAGTTATCATATGACCCACTGTCACTTGGTAATTTGTAATGTAAATTACTGCACACGCATTCATGAAACTATACCTTGCAAGGGAAATAAATGACATCATAGTTGTTATGACTTAGACTTCTCAGGAGAAAGGGATGACGATCACAACATATTTTGAAATATCACTGGTGACAGAAATGCTTTTGCTTAAGTAATGGAGAAAAGTATAGGACTACTGCACAGTGCCCCTACATTGCATAAACATGAATGAAGTAAAACTAGTATTAAGTTGAGTTACACCTTTTTATTATATTATCAAATGAATAGCTTTCATAACTCTGCATGGTTTCAAGATAGAGTGGGGAAGCTGATTTCTCCAAAGATTCTCCACTGATCTTTATCAGAAATCTGAAGACAATTGGTGGTACGGTAATTCTCTGATTAACAATTGTATCACTTTCATAATCGTCTCAATTTCCTCCTCTGGTCCAGAAAACTCCTGAATATGTTGCTGAACTAGTTCTTAAAGAAGGATGAAAATACTGATTAATATACTGAAAAATACAATACAGCAGAAACTCACATTATCCACACACTACATAATTTTCTCAAAAATTTGTTGTTTCCTCATTTGTCAGCAAAATTTAATAACAATGCTGTATGAAATCTCATATTACTACAATTAAATTATTTTTACACAATTAGGCATATTATGAAAAATGTATTTGAACCTTGAAATTTGTCAAAATAAATTAACAAAATACATTTTGAAATATCCTTACTGCTTACAGTCTTTCATGGTGCAAAATTTGAAAAGATGAGCAATTAGCCTATAGTGGAGTTGTTTACAGTACTCTACTGCATACTGGTTACAGAACACTTTTGGGTAACTTTGATAGCATATGTGCAAAACACTGGCTGGAATTTTCAAAGGGGCCTAAGGTAATTAAGCACCTAACATTTTCCATGGGATTTGGGTACCTTACTCCCTTAGACTCCTTGGAAAATCCCAGCTTCGCTTTTTATAAGCTTCTAGTTCTGTACAGTCTTTGAAAGGTTTAAGTAATTAAGTATGCACTTAATATATCTTATTGTTAGAGGATCAAATCCTGAAGTCCTTAGTGAGGACTTGATTTTTCCATCCTTACTCTCACTCAATGGTTCCCTACTCCTACTGTTTTCAGTGGGGCTTCTCATACAGGCCCTATCCAAAGTTCACTGAAGTCAATGCAAAGACCTTCCATTGACTTCAATGGCGCAGCCTGTGGTATGGCACTACTCAACATGAGTAAGGGTGGCAGAACTGAGTCCTCCAAACTTTGGGAAAACTCCCATTGAAGTTTAATAGAAGTTTTGCTTGATCATGATCCTCGGTATTTAGACCATAGTTTATAACCCTGTATAGAGTGAAAACTTTATTTTTTAACTTACAAAAATCTTTCTATCATGATAGGAGAGCACTGAATTTGGGAATACTTCGAGACCCTGGATCAGAGGTTGAAGATAGACAATACCAAATAGATCTGCAGTCTATCAACATTGGTACAGCACAGTGGGATCAGTTGAAACCAGAGAAGGACAATAGTAAAGGAGGTGTGCTGACAGAGAGTGAAAGAAATTCTCAAAATCCAGCGCTTGAATGGAATATGGCCAGTAGGTAGGAAAAAATTCAAAACTTTATGTTTTTCGGACAAGAACATTAGGAATACAATCTACAGTATCTCTGAACAAAGTATTTTTGCACTGTCTTATGAAATAGTTTTGAATTGTATATTTGAAACTAATATTAGTATTATTGTTATAGTATATTTATTGTGTAGGTCTTCTGCATGTTTCTGTTAGAAACTCCTTTTTTTTAATGGCTTATTATATGGCCATTGAAAATAACTCCAGGCTCAGCCTTGGCATTTGAGTTCTTAGTTTAGGAACAATGGAGGTTTGTTTTGTTTGCTTTGTTTGTATTTTTACAAAATTTGAATGAAGCAGCATAGACATTTCTAAGTAGAAATTTTTCTATTGGCTTCTAACTGGTTTTGTGCTTCTGTAAGGGAAAACAGCTGCATTTATAGAATGACATATTACAGCTAATTTGTCCTTAATGTAGACTGTAAGATATGCAAAAGAGACTTGCGGCTGAAACAGGTTTAGCACAGTTACTCCTAGATTGCCCATTGGGAGACTACCATTTGGCTCACCTGCTAAAATTGCTGCCAGTGGACTTTGAGGCTTTTGTTCAATTCTGGATCATAATGAGTCCAACATAAGACGGGGGACTTTTCTGTGGGTTAAATCCAGACAATAGTGTAGTCACATGTAGTAGACTCAGCATAAATACATTTGTGTGGTATTTTAAAAGTGATACCTCGGTTACTATGAATAATTCTAGTTATACACAGTTTTGTTGCATTCCATGTATTTTCACTGTAATGGCTCATATACAATGCTTTTGCAGTTCACACTGAGATTAATTTATCTTGTCATGAATGAGCATGGTACAATGTGTACTTTCATTATTCTATGGTGCAGACAGGATCTACACTTGAGGAGGTTTCACTCTTGTAACTCTATTGACTTTCATTGTGTTGTATATGTGTAACTGAGGGTAGAATTTGAACTGTGGTATGTTGAGAATCTAAAGTTTGGAAATACCTGAAAACAGACTGAAAAGAGGTACAGCAGAGACTGTGCAGAGATTAAATGCTTGGTAGGTAGTGAGAAACTTTTTATTTATTTATCTACCTATTACCTTTAGACTTTTTATGTTTTTATTTCTAAATTGTAGTTGAGAACAGAATTAAATCTTTTTTAAAACAACATGAAAATGACTAGCGAGATGAGATGGGTGAAATAATATCTTTTATTGGACCCACTTCTGTTGGTGAGTGAGACAAGTTCGAAAACTTGTCTGTCTCATCAACAGAAGTGGGTTCAATAAAAGATATTACCTCACCCCCTTGTTTCTCTAATATCTTTGGACCAACACAGCTACAACACTACTGTATACATGGAAATGATTAGACATACAAAACATAGATGAATAGGCATTAGAAATACTAGATAGAGAGAAAGGAGAGAAACAAAGTGACAACAGCAAAGCATAGTTCAAACTCTACCTTCACTCTTATCAAGTTTTGCTTGGATCTGAGAGAATTGTGACAGATCAGTGGGAAAAACACTAGGATTTTGCTCTGCCCCACAGGACTAATCACACCACTGCTACATATGGCATTCTGGAACTCCTGTGGCTAATTCTGAAGTTTTAAAATCTTCATTCTGTTTTTCAATTGACTGAATTCTGTCAGAGTTCAAATAGGCATTTTAAAAATAAAACAAAAGCTTTCATATGTTTTAAAACAGCCAAAGACTTACACTTCAGAGTGAAGGAAGATGGTATGACTAGAAGCAAGTGCTCACAGCTCATTTTGAAGTGTATGTGCTTGAAAAAGCCTGTTTATCCAAGTTCAAAGACAGTTTTTTCAATCACAAACACAAGTTTTTTCAAATGTCTCTGAAACTTGTCCAGTCCATATTCAGTGCATGCATGGCTTTGTGGGTCCCAGAATAGAGGTTCTTCCCCAGTGGGGAGGGTGCTTTCTCAAAGACAATGAAGAAGGATAGGAGAAAAGATAGCAGTTCAGTTTTTGCTATTTTAATTTTTTTTAAATCCAAGAGGATGTCCAGCAAGATATACAAGCCATAGCAAATGGAGAAGGGTCAGGAATGGGCTGGCAGATCTTAGAGTTATCAGCGATGAAGTGATGAAAGACTATGGGAGTGGATGAGGCCACTCTGGGTGAGTGTAAGGGATGATCAAGGACAGATCCCTGGAGAACACCAAAAAGATAGAGGAAGGAAAAAGAAAAAAATCCACCAAAAGTAATGATGAAGGGGCTGGGACAGAACAGGGCAGGTGCAAGGAAACTTTGATTAATTGCAGTAATAATGTCTGCTGTTTATAAAGCATGAAAGTTGTTTTCCTGTCTTTTGAAACATTAATTTTACTAGTAAAATACCACAGTGGTTTCTTCTTTAAAATACTTAACTTAAAATAATTTGCCAAGACCAGGTTGGTGCTGCGATGTTACAGCTGCATGGATAACTTGCCCTTCTCACAAAATGTTGCTGTCCAATGGCACTTCTTGAAAGGAAAGATGGCATTGACCTCAACAGACCTACTAATTGGCCAGCCCAAAGGCCAAACTTGCTTTTTCAAAGTGAGCCACGTAAGGAAATTGCCTTAGTCCATCCCACAGCTGACTGGCATCAGTACAATCAGCAGGCTTTGTTTGAGCCTTATGGGTACATTCTTTGACCATGACATGGATTCCTAAAATGGGTATTAAGATTACAGGATAAAGAAGGCAGCTATTACAGGCAAGCTGAGCATTCTTCTTTTCATAACTGCTAGAATTTTTTCTTCCATCTTGAGCAAAATTCTGATTGTTTTCTTTTGAGATTGTGTTCAATAACAGTGTGGTTTTGCTTTGAATGAGTTTTAACGAAGATTTAATGTGACATTTTAATTAGCTGCATTGACTTTTTCTTCATGATATGCAGTACTACTCTTAATTTTAGTCTGTATTTATTTAATGCAGAGAGGAACTGGTATGTGTGTTTTCTTGTTAGTTTGGTTTAATCTTATATACACGTACTACAGTCCATTTTCAGGATGTTCACATTTTTGCTTTTTACTTGGCAATCAGTTTTGCTGCATCTGGGTTTATTTTATGATCTGTGGAAGTGATGTGCTGAGAACTGGAAGAACCTGTACTGATGTCTGCCATGTGCGAGGATATTTTCAGCATGCACCAAGGGAGTGACTGCATGGTGTTTTACATGGTGCTTAGTGTTTCCAGGGTGAAGTTTATCTTGAAATTTTCTGAGAATGTCACAAAGACTTTATTCTTTGAGCTAGCAGTTATACTATTTTCTTTATTGATTCTTTGTAAGTTAAATTGATATATTTAGCATGGAAGATAGGGTATTTTAAAGTATTTTGGGTTTGTTTTATAGTTTTGATTTGAATACATTTGTTTGATTTTACTTGTCTAGTCCCAGTGTTCTAATTTAGTAGGCCAATTGTTTTTTTAAGGGTTGTCTTGTTAAATGTGTGTCTGTAACAGTGTATCTCATTTGATTTGTTATTTTTTTATGTTTAGATGTTTCATGTGTGATAAAGTATAGAATCAGAGCTGTGTCTTTTCCCCTGTATAGCATTGTTTGATTATTGGGGTACCTGATAGAAAAGAATTCCAGGAAAGCTACTCTACTTTCATTTTCCATGTATATGTTCCAGTTTCCAACATTCCAAGTATATTATTGTAAATATATTGACCTTGGTAATTTTTAACAAAATCCTAGAACAGATGCTACCAATACAGTCCATCCACCCTGGAAGAAAGACAGGAGGCCGTGGATGTGGTTTAATTAGGCTGCAGCTTTATTCACTTATAAAATCTGGCAGTACCTGTCAACAAATTGTGTAGTATAGCGAGGAGAGGGTCAGCTCCCTGCTGCTCGAGATGTAGGACCCTCAAATGCACTTCCTTGGCTCTCTTAAAAGGGGCCAGGAAAAGGAGGAAAGTCTGCTTCCCACTGATGAGACATGAGAGCCCCAAACCTCCCTTACTCAGAGAACTGGGTGAATGGGCAACAAAATGGCAAATGAACTTAGTTCTTAAACTAGATCTTGAACTTAGATCTTGATTTCAATTTGGATCTCCTACATTTCAGGAGAGGGCCCTAGCCACTAGGCTATGGAATATTTTGGTATGGAAATCTCTTGGGTTGAAGCTATTCCACTTTATATAAATAAATAGTCATTGGAGCAGGGACTTGAACTTGGGCTTCCCACATCCTAGGTTAGAGCCCTAACAACTAGGCTTATAGAAAGTCATTTTCACTTTTTCTCTCTAGACTATTCATTGTCTGTATGAATGACTGTGAATTGCACTATAAATACCAATGTCTAAATGAACCCAAACATTTTTATTTTTCTGTTTAGTCAAAACTATTTGGTGAACTTGGCAGGAATTCAGAAATAGTTTCAGATTGACCAAAACTGCATTTCTCAGCCAATAAACTTTTCACTGAAAATATTTCACCTAGCTCTCTCTAATAGCAATAGATTCAGATCACCTTAAAGTATGATATAAATAGGAAGGAAAATTAATAAGAAAGAATTAAAATGTGTAAAAAAATAATGTCAAAAACATGTAACAGAGATAAAGAAACTAAAATGCGGACAAGACAAAAAAAACAAATAGACTGGGAAAGAAAATAAGAGCAGAGGGGAAAAAAAGGAAAAACAAACAAAAAAGACAGAGAAATTCAGTTGAAATAAGGTCACCTTGATTGTCACTGCTCTCTGCAATGAGGTCTTATGAGCTTATGCCTGACCTGCATTCTAAGTCTGTATGAAAAAATTTATCTTCACTGAAGTGGTTCACTACTGAGTGTTACAATATGGACTGAATTATAATAAAGTTTAAAGCCATGTTCTCCAAGTTGGAAGTCTGAATTTAGGCTACCTCTAGGCCCTCACATCCAAGCATGTCTGATTCTATGCTGATTCTTTCTGCATAACACCTCTAACATAAGGCCTTTCCTATCCATCCACATAACTGAAACTCTTGTCCAGGCTCTCCTCGTCTCACATGTTGATTACTGCAACGTCATTAACTCTGGCCCTACAAAAATGCAGTGTTGTCTCACTCATACACATTCAAAATGCTGCTGCAAATATCATTTTCCTAGCCCATCACAATGGTCTGTCACACCTCTCTTTGCATCCCTCCACTGGCTCTACCTTCTCTAGCTTATCAAACATAAGCTGCTTGTCTTCACCGTGAATGCCTTTCATGGTTTATCACTGCTCTACCTCTCATCTGTCATTCACCATCAAAATGTTCATTCATGTTGACTCATTCACCCATGTGTTAAATTTTCAAACAAGCACCGTTGTGCTTATTCCCATGCTGCCCCTCATCTTGAAAGGAGGTCCCTGTAAACATCTACAAAACTACCTCATTATCCTCCTTCAAAAGCCCCCTTAAAACTCTTTTTGGTTTGATGCTTATAAAAAGCTTGACAATAGTTAGGCTGATGCTGTGCTTATATAGCAGCTTATTTATTGTCTAGTTGTTTCCTTGTACTCCCCTGTGTCCATTTGTTGTCTCTTGTGTTATACTTAGATTGTAATCTCAATGGGGCAGGGACCGTCTCTTTGTTCAGTGTCTGTGCATCACCTAGTTCAGTGGAGTCCTGGTCAATAATTACGGCTTGTAGGTGCACTCAGGTATACCCTTAGTTCTGCAAGTGGTGGCCAGCAATCGGTATTGGGCACAAGTGTACCTTAACACAACAGTTTTATTGCCTCACAGCCTTGTGTTAGCATATGGTCTTTTAAGTGTACTGTACTTTTAAGTGTAGATGATCGACTACTTTAATGTCTGTGAAAGCACTGGTTTAAAAAAAAGACATAAATATATAACAGATGCACTCTGGACATAGAGCCATCATTACACCCTTCACAATCAAGTTTTTTCATGAGCTCATGTGGTGTACACCTGTCTCAAGTTAGCAGTGCACTTAGATGCAGTGTGGAAAATTTAGTAATTCAAAGTGGAACTTGTTTCTTTGTTCATTTTGTGATCTCCACATCCCCTCTCCCCCAGTGTGTTGTGTTTGGCTTCTGTTTGCACTTACAGCTGTTTTGCTAATACTTGATTTGGCCCTCTTTCAGATTTACCAACTAATATTAATCAAAGCAAAGAGACTAGTATTAATTGATAGGTAAATTAGTACAAGTAAAGTAGTAAAGGTACATGGTGTAGGGCATATAAAGAAAGCAGTGAGCAGTCATGAACCTGTGTTACATAAAAAAAATCTTTTAAAATGCAGCATGAATGTACACCCACTAAGTCAACATATCACATTTAAGGAATGGGAATATTTATTGACCAAAATTTATTTACACAAAGATTGAGAGGAGGAGGTTGGTGTTTTTGTGTCCATGTAATATGCATTTTTATCTCTCTTTTCTCTTTGGTATACTTAAATCATATTTCCAGCAATTTATATACATTTGGGCAGAAAATTATCTAACATGTAGCAGTATGCTCTTTCAGTGTCAACAGTATGCCTGTGCCACTCAACTCTTATTTCCTTTTCATCAAAGACAAAAACACTTACTTATTTTCCCATTGTGCAGTAGAAATAGGACCTGGATGAAAGCCATTTGTTTTAAACTTAATCTAAACTAGAAAGAGGAGATAGTGACTGGCAAGGAAAAGTATCTGGCAAAATCGTAGAATCGTAGAACTGGAAGAGACCTCAAGAGGTCTTCTCGTCCAGTCCCCTGCACTCAAGGCAGGACTAAGCATTATCTAGACCACCCCTGACAGAAGTTTTTCTAATCTGCTATTAAAAATCTCGAAGGATGGAGATTCCACAACCTTCCTACACAATTTATTCCAGTGCTTAAGTACCCTGACAGTAAAAAAGATTTTCCTAATGTCCAACCTAAACCACCCTTGCTGCCACTGCTCCTTGTCCTATCCTCAGAAGTTAACAAGAGCAATTTTTCTTCCTCCTCCTTATAATAACCTCTTACGTACTTGAAAACTGTTACCATATCTCCCCTCAGTCTTCTCTTCTCCAGGCTAAACAAACCCAGTTCTGCCGGTGGGTGCCTTACACTGGCTCCCCTCTTTCCCCCCCCCAGGGTCACACTGGGGCAGGAGGTGGCAGACTGTGCCGGGACATGAGCCCCACCCATGCAGTCCCAATCCTGCCCTTGCTGCAGGCAGGACTGAGGGGGAGGAAGGGCATGGGGATGGCAGGGCAGGATCAGGACTGGGGGTGGGGGGGAATGTGTGGCAGGGTTAGGAGGCAACAGGCTGAGCTCGGGTGCCCAATTTTCCAGCCAGGGGCCCCAAACCACCCCATCTCCTTCCTAGCCCTTGCCTAGCCAGGCTCCCTCCAGGACGTACCTGCTGCCTGGCAGCCTGGGATCAGAGGGAGCCTGGTTGGGAACTGCAGCCATGCACACGCCATCACCAAGGGAGGCACAAATTAATGCAGGTAGAAAGAGGGGAGGCACTGCAGGAGTGGTGGCCCCAGCCCCCAGATGAGCAGCAGAGGCTGGTTGCGCTGTGTGCTAATGCCTAGCGTGGTGAAAAGTTTAACCCTAACCCCTTAAAACTGCTTTATTTTATTTTATTTTTTTACAGGGTGCTGGGCCTCCTGGGCACCCTCAAAGTTGGTGCCTATGAATCAACATTGAATAGAGCAGAAGAATTAATGTTTGTTCCTTGTTTGCAACACTCCTGCTAATATATCCCAGAATGACGTTTGCTTTTCGTGCAACAGGATTACACCGTTGACTCATATTTAGTTTGTGATCCACCATGACCTCCAGATCCCTTTCTGCAGTACTCCTTTCTAGGCAATCATTTTCCATTTTCTGTGTGTGAAACTGATTTTTCCTTCCTAAGTGGAGTACTTTGCATTTCTCCTCATTAAATTTCATCCTATTTTCTTCAGATCATTTCTCCAGTTTGTCCAGATCATTTCTGAATTTTAATCCTACCCTCCAAAGCACTTGTTAATCCCTTCCATTTTGGAATCATCTTCAAACTTTATAAGTGTATTCTCTGTGCTATTATCTAAATCATTTATGAAGATATTGAACAGAACCGGACCCAGAACTGATCCCTGTGGGACACCACTTGATATGCCCTTCCAGCTTGACTGTGAACCACTGATAATTACTCTTTGGGAACAGTTTTGCAACCAGTTATGCACCCACCTTATATTAGCTCAATCTAAGTTGTATTTCCCTAATTTGTTTATGAGGTTATGCGAGACCATATCAAAAGCCTTACTGAAGTCAAGACATACCACATCTACTGCTTCCCCTGATCCACAAGTCATGTTGCCCTGTCAAAGAAAGCTTATTAGTAAGGATAAGATTATGTCACAGAGGTCATAGAAGTCACCGATTCTGTGACTCTCAGAGACATTTTCCACTTCAGCCCCAGAGCAGTGGGTCAGCTGACAGGGGACCCACAGCTCTTAGCCACCTGCAATTGCAGGCGTAATCCCCCAGTGGTGCTCAGGGTCTCATCACCTCCCCTCTGCTGCTTGGGCTTCAGTCATCCTCAGTCAGTCCCTTCACTCCATTATTCCTAGTAAAATTCACAGACAGATTGCAAGCTTCCATGAATTTTTGTTTATTGCCCACAACCTGTCCATGACTTTTTCTAAAAATAACCATGATAATATCTTAACCTTAGCCATTAGTTTGATTTAACACAATTTGTTCTTGACAAATCCATGCTGACTGGTACTTATTACTTTATTATCTTCTAGGTGTTTGCAAACTGATTGCTTAATTGTTTGCTCCATTATCTTTCCAGGTGCCAAAATTAAGCTGACTGATCTGTAATTCCCAGGGTATTTTTATTCCCTTTTTTATTAATTGGCACTATATTTGCCCTTTTCCAGTCCTCTGGAATCTCTCCTGTCTTCCATGACTTTTTGAATGGCTCAGATATCTCATCAGTCAGCTTGAGTATTCTAGGATGTATTTCATCAGGCTGTGATGACTTGAAGGCATCTAACTTGTCTAAGTAATTTTTAATTCGTTCTTTCCCTATTTTAGCATCTGATCCTACCTCATTTTCACTGGCATTATTTATATTAACTCTCCAATTACTACTAAACTTTTTGGTGAAAACTGAAAAAAGACATTTCCACATTTTCTGTTGTTGCTTTTCCCCCCTCATTGAGTAACGAGCCTATCCTGTCTTTGATCTTCCTCTTGCTTCTCTAATGTATTTGTAGAATTTTTTTGCTACCCTTTATATTTCTATCTAGTGTAGTCTTGTTTTGTGCCTGGGCCTTTCTAATTTTGTCCATACATACTTGAGTTATTTTTTTATATTCATCCTTTGTAATTTGACCTAGTTTCCACTTTTTTTAGGACTCTTTTTTGAGGTTTCAGATCATGGAAGGTCTCCCGGTTAAGCCAGGAGGCTTGCCATACTTCCTATCTTTCCTACCCAGTGAGATAGTTTGCTCTTGTGCCTATAATAACGTCTCTTTGAAAAACTGCCAACTCTCCTCCACTGTTTTTCCCCTTAGACTTCCGTCCCATGGGATCTTACCCACCAATTCCGAGTTTGCTAAAGTCTTTCTTTTTGAAATTCATTATCTTTATTGCAAAAACAATGAGAGTTCTGTAGCACTTTAAAGACTAACAAATTTAATTTTTGCAGACATAAGCTTTCATGGGCTGTAGCACACTTCGTCAGATGCAGAGAATGGAAATCAGATAGGTTGGGTGTATATATCTATATACACACACACACACATATATATACACACACACACACATATATATATAATGGTCAAGGGGAAGGTACAATGAGTGGGGTAGGTAATAGCAAAGTCCATACAGTTAGAGTAGCTGAGGCCTATTCACAACCATTGATTAGAAGGTGAGAATGTGTGAACAGTGACAATTACTTCTTGTAATGAGATAACCATTCAAAGTCCCTATTCAGACCCATTCTGATTGTGTCAAATTTGTAGATCAGTTCTAGCTCTGCAGTTTCTCTTTGAAGTCTGTTTTTCAAGTTTTTTGTTGAATATGGCAATTTTCAAGTTTGCTACAGAGTGTCCTGGGAGATTGAAGTGCTCTCCAACTGGTTTATGGGTGTTTCCATTTTTTTATGTCTGATTTGTGTCCATTTATTCTTTTGCGTAGTGACAGTCCGGTTTGGCCAATGTACATGGCAAAGGGGCATTGCTGGCACATGATGGCATATATTATATTAGTAGATGTGCAAGTGAATGAGCTCCTTATGGTGTGGCTGATGTGGTTAGGACCTGTAATGGTGTCACGAGAGTCGATGTGTAGGCAGAGTTGGCAATGGGGTTTGTTGCAGGAATAGGTTCCTAGCTTACTGTTCTTTTTGTATGATGTATGGTTGCCTGTGAATATTTGCTTCAGGTTGGGGGGCTGTCTGTAAGCAAGGATAGGTCTGCCTCCCACGGCTTGAGCGAGTGAGGGATCATCTCCTAGAATAGGTTGTAGAGCCTTAATGATGTGTTGAAGAGATTTGTGCTGGGGGCTGTAGGTGGTGGCTAGTGGTGTTCTGTTGTTTTCTTTGTTGGGTCTGTCCTGTAGTAGGTGACATCTGGGTACTTGTCTGGCTCTGTCAATTTGTTTCTTCACCTCTCCAGGTGGGTATTGTAGTTTTAAGAATGTTTTATAGAGATTCTGTAGGTGTTTGTCTCTGTCTGAGGGATCGGAGCAAATCTGGTTGTATCTTAAGGCTTGGCTATATACAGTGGATCATGTAATGTGTCCAGGGTGGAAGCTGGAGGCATAAAGATATGTATTGCAGTCAGTTGGTTTTCGGTATAGGGTGGCATTAATGTGACCATCTTTATTGTGCTGTTTCCTCTCCTACCATTCCTTATAATCATGAACCCTATCATTTCATGATCACTTTCACCCACGCTGCCTTCCACTTCCAAATTCTCAACCAGTTTCACCCTTTTTGTCAAAATCTAGAACACCTCTCCCCTACTAGCTTTCTTCATGTTCTGACATAAAAAATTGTTTCTACCGTATTCCAAGAACTTGTTGGATAATCTGTGCCCTACTATGTTATTTTCCAAACAGATGTCTGGGTAGTTGAAGTTCCCCATCACTACCAAGTCCTGTGCTTTGGATGATTTTGTTACTTGTTTTTAAGGAATAAAGATAGAAAGGGTTACAAGCAAACCAAAGTAAAAAAAATATGCTTATGAGACTAAAACTTAATTTCAGCATATTGCAATCTAAATTTAGATCCCAGAGATTTCTGCCCCCTTGGCTGAAAGACCCAAAGTTCTGTGATTTCAAGAGCTCTAGCCCCTTGAATTTCCCAAGTAATGGACAACTGTGGGGTTCTTTCTCCTTTCTTTTTATAGTTAAGTAAACCTTGGTAATGTATTCTTAGAAAAGTAAGCCTAGTCAAAGCACCTTTTCCTTGATGGATGTGGATGCCATGCTGTAGATGTAGACTTCAAACTGTCTTCTCTTCCACTGGTGATTTTTACAATGCAAATGATCTCTTCCTGCAACCTTGGATACAAAAGAATAGCCCACTGATTTTGGCCAGACCTGGTGTGAGGCATTAGCCTCTTTCTTTTGTCTAGTGAAAACTTGTTTATCAATTACCCCTGACGTGCCTGTTTAAACACAATTTAGTCACATATTTCCAACATATATCTATAATGTCCTTTGTGGATTTACCATGGATATATCACACAATAATATTAATGATCAGTGACTTATTAGTTTTCCAGTGATATATTATGACATGCCACCTTTTGGGTAAATATCGTGACAATAGGGTCTTAGCTGTAGTGTGTCAGGCCGGACAAGAGTTGCTGAAACAATAATGAGCCCCCAATAGGCCTCTTGTGTACCACCCTCATCTCTGGAGTTTGCTCACTAGAAATATACCTAAACCTGAGCCTAGCCACATTCAAGAATCACTGTGAGAGCCACTTACATTTCTCCTCCATGGGTCTGCAGATCACCATTGTGAGAGATTGTGTGCCTGCAACAAAACCAATTTCAAGGCAGTTTGCCATGGTAGAATGTGTATGCGAGTCTCTGTTCTAGCATTCTAGAGACAAAGACTTAAAAGCCCTTATGCCACAAGTGTCTTTTAGTTTCTCTTTTTTACATGAGCCAGAGAAAATGCATAACCCCGTATGCATAACCCATATGTGTTATAATAGTTAATATATTGTTTGAACTTAAATTATTGGTTTAATCATTAGCTGTTTCTTAAGAAAATGCAGAAATTGGTTTAATACAATCACATTCTGAGAGTTGTCAGGGTTTGCCTTTATGGAACTCAGCCATTAGCTTGTCTGGGTAAGATAGGTAGACTTAGAGCAGATGTTCTCAGTGACCAGCTCTCAAGGCAATGGCTCAATTAGATATTACCCAGAGGACTTGCATTACACAACATCTTGTTGAAGTGGAGGAACATCTGATATCATTTCAGCTTTTTCTCATTCAGCTTTCCTCATTAGAGGAAATGGTTCTCATAGACAACACTCTGTAGCAAGTTTATTTGAATTCGCAGGGAGATCCTAGTCTGGTATGTTGGGTCAACAAAGTCTACTGTTTGATGTGTCCAAAACAGGGAAATGCCTTCAGCTTGCATTTTGATAGGAATGAAGAACAACCAGGAGGTAACTTAAGCATCCAATTCACTGAACAAATGTTTGTGGAAAGTGAATGTCGGTATTCTGATTAGTAGGGGCTAATTTTGACATTCTCGTCCAGTCACAGAAAGGAGTGCTGCAAAGCTCACATTGCTATGGGTCCAGAATTAAGGTGCCTATGTGTGTTTTGTGGTGTAAAGTACTTAAGGTAATGCATGATAAAGGGTGGATGGTGGAGTAGAGATTTGGTATTGTTAGATTGCTTAACTTTTCATCTCCTTAGTTTTGTGATTTTGTGCCACTTGTGTGTGTGGCAACTTTTAACTGTTTTATTAGAGTATTTTCTACATCAAGTAAATGTTTTGTTGGATATACAAGAACACCTATTTAAACCTAAAGATAATTTACACATTTTGAAAATTATTTTTGTGGTTTGTAAGTCAAATGTGTGTGGCCTAAACTGCTTCAGAGTGATTAATTTGTAAACATTTATTAATTCAGTAAAAGAAAAAACAACGATGCATCACTCTGTATGGTATGTATACTTATAGATTGTTTGCAGAGTAAAAGGTTTAGTCTCAAACACACTGAGGTCACTATGGATTTGTGCAATATATTAATAGTTAACATTAGAAAAATGTGTAATTTTGTCTTAATTGTGAGCTAATTCATTTTAATTATTGGCCCTGACCCTGCAATAGGATCCAGCTGGGCCTTATACTGCATTGAGCTCCACCAATTTCAGTGGCACTGTCCCTGGGGCTAATGGCCTGATGCCAGATTGGAACCATTGTTGTTAATAATTATTTATTATCTGTAATGTGGTTGTACCCAAAGGCCTCAATCAGGATTGAGGTCCCATTATGTTAGACCCTGTACACTGGAAGAACAGAAGAAAATGTAGTCTCTGCCTGAGCATTTTACAATCTAATTTAATAATATTGCATTTTTTTTTCTTTTAGCATAAGGCGGCATCAAGAACGGAGAGCAATTTTAACTCCAATTTTAACAGATTTCACAGTGCGAATAACTGCAGCTCCTGCAATTATTTTCACAAAAGTAATTTCACCAGAGAACTTGCACACGGAGGTAGTACAGAATTTAAACAAAAATAACTGCATTTTTAACATATACTTTGCTGTTCCCTTAGCAAATTTTAATCTTGATAGAAAATATTGTATTAAATAATATTAAAATACTGTGCTTATGCAAAAGAGCTAGATTTTTTTAATTGTTCATAAGGCTTCTATAATTTTGGTATTTAACTAAGGAATAGTTATGGTTTATTATTTGTATTTTTGAACAGTTATTTTTTATTTAATTGCATTATGATAGCAGTCAAAGGCCTCATCATGACCATGATCTCATTGTGCTATGTGCTGTACAAACACACAGAAATAGTTTGTGTCCCTAAGAGCTTACAATATCTTCTAAAAAACCTGATGAAAGGAAGGGAAACATGATACATCAGACATACAAAGGGGTCAGGTTTATGATAGACACACTGCAGAAGGCTTTATAACAAAAAAAGTTGAGAAGACATGATACAACACAATATTTAAGAAACACTATTTTCATGGATCCCATAAAAGCAAACCTGAAAACTACATTATCTCTACAAGAATCAAATAAACACAGTGTGCTACAGTCAAATTTCCAAAGGCATACTACTTTTCTTAGTAGGAGTAAAAGGGGTACC
Source organism: Mesoclemmys tuberculata (assembly GCA_007922155.1). Taxonomy (NCBI): domain Eukaryota; kingdom Metazoa; phylum Chordata; order Testudines; family Chelidae; genus Mesoclemmys; species Mesoclemmys tuberculata. Next base: position 96,681,471 of record ML675601.1, read on the forward strand.
TCAGGATATTCCAGATTGACTGGAAAGATTTAGCAGTAACTTTTACCAGTCTGTGGGTCAGCTCATTAGAGGAGCCTCTTAGACACAAGAGACTGTAGTTCATTTCTTGGCATTAGCATGTGGATGGGGAATTTGAAGCACATTATTTGGAGGGAGGTGCCAGTCATTGTTTGCCAGCTAGCAGGAGTGATTTTTCATAATAGCTACCTTCTGGGAAGGGCAAAACCGAGGTGGGGATGAAAATCATATTTGCACTATTTGTAACAGGTGCAAGTTGATGGAGAAGGAACAGACGCTGATTACATGAGGGAAAGATTACAGTGAGTTTGTGTTTTGTGTAGAGTGCCATCACGAGTGTGGGAGGGGGAGAGAGTTTTAAATTAAAAGAAAAAATTAGAAAATTCTGGTGATAGCTGAGATGCCTGGAAGGAATTCAGTGAAAAGAAACATATGAACATTCCCATTGCTCACATTCAGGAATTTAAATGTTTGGCTAATCAAATTCTCCTGGAATCTATTCTCTGTGGGACACTTAATGTTGAAGGGAGGAGTCAACTATAGATTACCAAGAATTTGAACATTATTCACATGTGGTTCATGAGAAGGGACAAGGCTTCTGCTTATTAAGCAAACCTTCTGAACTGGTTTCATTCTTCATCTCTGAATTGCTTGCCAACAATGGTCAAAAGCTTTAATTGTTCTCTATAACACCAGTAAAATAGTAGTCATCCAGCTAACTGCCAAGATATTAACAGTGGTTTACAGGCAAAGAGAAATCAATTAGGCTGGTTATCTTTAAATTCCAGCATATGATTTCATTATATATCGAGCTAAGTTTATAGTCCAAGTATATCTTCTTGGAAGGGCAAGGCAAAGAATTGTAGCCCATTGCCAAGAAAATTAAAAACAAAAATCTGACAGTCCAGTGTCTGATACTACAAAGAAATGGAAACAAAGCCTCATACATAAAACACTTTACATACAACATTTGTCTTAATGGTTACATATGCTGGTGAATGCAAAGCAAGGTATCAAACGCATCTTCACAGAAGCCTTATAACTGGCATGCCATTCTTCGTTATTAAGAGTTTAATAGATTTAACAATCCCAGTTGACATTGTGTAAATTGTTTAAATTGGGTATGACAAAGAATCATGATATAGTTACCTTTAAAATGTAAATTATTTGCCTAGTTACTAGTATCTGACATGGTTTTTCTCCACAGGAGATTTTAGTGTGCGGTCATTCTTTGGAGGTGAATGTAACCACAAACCTGGACTTCTTCCTCAGCGTAGCTCAAGTACAACTTTTACAGCAGCTAATACAAGCCAATTTGGTTGGACTGGAGCCTTCTGGCAAGATCACTGAGGTAGGCTATGTAACCTGTTTTCTTTTAGAATTACTGTGCCTCACATCAGGCATTTACATTATCTGTGGTGGTGGAAAAAATGGTGTAAGTAACAGAATTACACATGTTTATTGAGCTTTACTGATACTGTATTCCACTGTATTTTTGAAAATTAATCTGTGCCTACCACTCTTTTAATTATAAATACTCTTTGGAAAGTCATTATGGGCTGGCTTTGGAAGAGCTTCCTCATGAGAGAACATTGATCAGAAGACATGGGAGGATGAAAGACACATGGATGGATTTTAAGGCAGAAGGTTGCAAGGTTATTAATGTTCAATTTTTGTGGGACACTGGACAATTTACTCCCCTCCCCCCAAGATATGCCACTCATTTACTTGAATCCAATACAGTGGTAAATGACCTCCATGCCAAATAACCAATATTCAGGGTTGATCCCCTTTACTGTAACTTATAGGATTCAGCCCAGTTTTGAATTGTCTTGCCTTCCCCCTGGCAAGGAGAAAGGAGGGTACACATAAAAGATACCGCTGGCTGTGAACACTTAACATCTCCCCTTCTTCCTTGAGGCTAATAGGGTCCATCAGCCACCCCTTGGGTCTCTCACTCATGTTAACTTCCAGGTGCCAGCCCCTGTGAGCCTATCACTGGCAATGAACACCAGCCACAAGTTGCGATGAAATTACAAACTCCACTTACTAAATTTTGAACTTCTAAATTCTGCCCTTATTCATTAAAACTGGGACTCCAGGAAGGTGAAAAAGCCACCTTGCCCTTCTGATCCCCAAAACTGCTTCCTGAACCACAGAACTGGAGATCTGGTCAGACGCACAGCATGTTGGAAACAGCTCAGTTTATATCTCGGTTATAGGGTGTGGTGGAGCAGGACAGCAGCAGCAACCCGAGAAGAATGACTGCTATATGCCCTAAGAGCTTCATCTCTAGCAAGGGGGGCACAATTGATTGAGACAATCAGTTCCCTCCAAAGCCTAACAAATGGGTAGCAGGGAGAGGTGGAGAAATCTCTCCTCCCTGTACTTCACTGCCTACCCAGGCACAATCTCCACACGCATTCTGGGCTGGGGGAAGTGGGAAGTGCTCTGAAACAGCTGAGTCCGCACCTCCCTTTCCCTCTCCTCTCAGGACCCTACAGGTTATACATCTTGTCTGATGAAACCTCACTGTCCAAGACTGGGGTAGGAGTGGGGACATTATTACATTATACTTTTGAAATATTAACAATGTAATAAAAGAAATACAGTGTATCTTTCTCTTCTTTTGGATGCTTTGCAGATCCATGGCTTCTTGTGGAAATAAGTATTGTAAGCAGGTATACTGTGGTAATATCTTCAATAAATAACTTACAGGGCACTGTTTTCCCATCCCCAGTGAAATGCACATAATCATAAACATTGAACAGATGCCCAGAATTTTACTTTTGAGCCGGTACTGTGCAGATGTCCTGCCCTATTAGTGCTGAATATACAAACTTGCTTCAGTAAAAGCCACTAAGCCCTGATCTACACTTACCTGGAGATTCGGGGGCAGTTGACAGGAGTTATGCAACCTATGCAGAGTAGCTTGCGAAACTTCCGTCGACTGCTGCGCTTCCCTTCTGTGCACCGTCTTCACTGCACTGCACCAACAGAAACTATGTTCCCATCGATGCAGTGCTACGCTACTTGAGGTGGTGGTTTTACTCAGTTGACTTCCTGATCGCTTGAGTGGTCTGCACTGACTGCTCAATTGATGCAGAAAGATTGATCTGGCAGCAGTGACTTTCCCGCCATCAGTATAGACGTACCCTTAGTAGATTATTTCAGAGTGCTCTTTCTTCACTATATCCAGAGATGCCCATTTGTCCTTCATTAATTCCTTCTATACATACTGTAGGTAATTAATAAAGGAAAACATCTCTAATTCAAGTTATTATTCTTACTAATGTCATAAATAGAAAAACTATATCTGGATTAAGTACAGTGAAATACAACAATACGCTTTATTTCCATTACGGTTTTCTCCAGTTATTTTCTCTAAAATAAGAAAGTAAAGCCAGCTACACACCATTGCCTCGATGCCTTTTCTCCACATGCCTTTCACCTCATGTTGTCTTCTTGAGTTTTTAGAGGATGAACTAATAACTGATGGATGTGAACTGCCCTACTCATATGAATGAGTTATGTCTGAAATCTAGAGCTGACCGTTCAAATGTCAGAACTGTTGACTGTTTGACTGCTAACCATTTGAGCAGAAACATTGAGCTGTAGTTATCCCACATTCCCCAGGGGGGTCGGTCTAAGTTTTGGCAACCTCCTTGGACTGCCCTATGAGTTACAGTGCTACCTGGAAACTGTGCTGCAGTCTACCCAGCAGCCTTGCCCTCAGCGTGCCCCCTACACCAGGGCTTCCCTGGCTGTCCTCAGAAAGAAACTTTACAGTTGTTTCACACAGTTCCTGAATCAGAGAACTATCTCCCAGCCAGATCCAGAGGTTCTGGGGTCTCTTAAGCCACTTCACTCCTTTTGCCTGGTATAACAGAGGCAGAGCAGGGGTGAAGATTTCACCCTATCTTTATATAAGTGCTGACTGTGTTTGATACTGTACAGAACACAGAAGAAGAGACAGTATCTGCCCCAAGGAACTTACTTGCTAAATAGGCAGACAATGTATAATGCACTGGGAGACCCAGAGGAAGGGCCCACATATGAGATCCTCATAGTGAGATTGGTTTTGATTCCAATACAAAATGTGTAAGGCCTCTCTTCCAAACCTAAGACAAGATAATGTGGCAGTGATCTGCCAGGTTTTTAAAGAAACAGAAGTCTTTAGTTGTATAGCAGACATTATGATGCATTCTGGATGTAATTTTTATTCTGGAGAGAATCCATGTATGAATTTCCAACACCAAAAATAACCCCTAATGCTGTTGCTTTAAACAATACTCAGAGCTCCACAGGCATATAATGTTGAAATGGACCAGGTGAAAGTCTGTCATTTCACACCTTTTAATGATACACAATATGAGAGAATTGGGAAACTTTTAGTTCATGTTCCTTGTTTAGCATATTTTGTTTCTCTTCAGAGACACCTGGATAGATGATATGTAACCAAGTAATAAACACAGGTCACTAATAAAATATGCATTTGTGCATTCTCTAAAATGGAGAAGGAGTTGAGGGAATACCTTGAATTTCTTGAGGTTATGATCTGTAAAAGAAATGTAAGTGTTTTACCTCCTGTTCATCCCCTGCTAAACACAATGGGAAGACTTGGCTTGAAACACATAAGACAGAGCTTTTGTTAAGAATCTGTCAAAGATAGTTACATTTATGCTGAAAAATTAACCTATAACTGAGGTTGTAGGACACTGGAGTTGTCTAAGAATAGGAGAACATAGTCTAAAGCAATAAAAGTTTTTAATACTTCAGATTTCTCTTTATAGTAGTGCTTTTCTTGAGGATTGTGAATTCTTCAAGGGTCTCCAGGTTAAGATTTGAATACTTAAAGGTCTTCCTAGAAATATTGCATAATGAAATTGTTTAGGGGCAGATCATGGAACTTTGGTGCTTGCTGGAGACTAGATTTCATGTAGTATGCAATGTCCAGTTGACCGTGAACCTTTGTATGGTTAGCAAGTATCCTGCCTCTTGTTTACTGTATGTTGAAGGAAGTGGTTAACCTGGAAGCAGGAAATGGAAAAAAGAACTTTACAAGTAGTATGGAAAGACAAGAGAAAGATTAACATCAATGCATTTTTGTAGGGCAGTGTTTAAAAGTTACTAGCAACTCCCTTTATTTCATAATATGTTTTTTTCAACATTGTAAGATATATTAAGTAACAAATATTTTTCCAAATTCAAATGTAAGTTAGGCTTAATACTTCTCCTGTTATGCTTAAAATCTCCCAGAAATGTTATGTTTTTCTGGACACATCCAAACAGTGCCAGAGGTATTCAACTTCCCTTTCACACTGAGGGCACATGGGTGATTTGAATATATCAAGCTTTTTTAATCTTTTGGAGTGAAATAAGTATTGCGCTGACAAATTAATTAATGGGAAGGCATGGAAGTATTAGATTTTTATCAGTGAATATCACCATACACACACAAACCAACAAAAGAATATTTCCATTGATGATGATCAAAATTTCCAGATGAACAAAGTAAGAAAAATGCTGCTTGACAACTTATTAGAGTTTGACTTAAGGATATTTACTTTGTATATTTTGACATGTGACGTTGACAGTTTGTGTTTGAATAGTTATAAAACTAATTTTTTTAATCTCAGCAACTGCTGTCATTAAATGATTGTCTGAACCTGCCTATTTTCTGACATCATACCCAGTTTCCTGCAATTGTAAAAATTTAAATAGCTAAAAATTGAAAAAAATAGAGATCAACATTATCTGTCAAAATTATTTTTTTAGAATCAAAATCTGCCAAGCCTATTCATATGGCAACTATGCTCATTCTCAAGCTTCTCTCCTTTCTCTAGTTTCCCCATTTAAACCTTTATTTAATTCAGACCCCTTTTTCATCATCTTGATCAAGCCCTTTATATGCTGATTGTAAATAAGTTTTGGTCAGCAGAAACCTTAATTTTGGTAGGATTTTTTTATATATTTCGTGCATCTGAAGTAACTCTTCTTCACCACTACAAATGAGAAACTCACAGTTTGCTAGTTGGCTTTCATACAGTTTTTGGTATTATAAAAGCTATAGGAGAAACATTGATCTCATTATTGATGAAGATTGCTACAGTTCTTGTTCTAACTGTTATCATCTCATGCCTTAACAACCTAAATCTCCTCTTCTCTGGATCACAACCTTTCCCTCCTCACATCAGTAGAAAAGCTATTTATCTTGATGGACCGTTATTTTGCTATCACCTTTCTTGAATTGTCTCCCTCCACTGACTTACCTTTCTCCGCACATCACATACAAGCTTAATGTCTTCACCTTTATGGCTCTCCACCTACCTATCAAATATAATTTCTTATTGGGAAGTTAATCACTGCCTTTTTCTGCTTTCTCCCATGCTGCTTCCTATGCATCGGAACAACTCTCAGTAAGAATTCCCAGAGTCAACATCTCATCCTTTTTAAATTCCTCCTTAAAATGTGTCTTTGCCATGATGCCTCTAAATCATTACCAATCTGATATTGGTTAGGCTGATGGCCACCTGTGATCACTGACCTCTGAGGTTATTAATTTATGCAAACATCCTAGCCTTTGCTGTTATATTATCCGCTGCTCCTGCTTGTTTATTTATCTACTTGTTGAGTCTTGTCATAATCCTAGATTGTGAGCTCCCTGGGACCTGGACTTTCTCTGATTTATTTCTGTCCCTCTTCCAGTATGAATACTCAGTAACAATTAGATAATCATCTGGATTGCTCAAACCAGCCACAATTACAGAAACAGTATTTATTCTCCTTTTCACCAAGCATTTAACATTTGCCTTTTTTAGGAAAAAAAGGCTGTGGTTGGTCATCTCTAGATACACCCCAATTCCATGTATGTGTATTCTATTTTAGTCTGGGTTCAGCTATAGTTATGGAATAGAGACCTTGGTGATATCATCAATTGCTGATTTCTTTCTTTCTTTCTTTCTTTTTTTTATTTTTTTTTTTTTACAAGCACACAAGCCGTAAGGTGGCCAACCTGACTCTGTTAAATGTATCAGTAACTTTTGATACCACTGAGGGTTGCCCCTCCTGGATGATCTTGTTTGAAGATCACTTCAGCTCTTTTCTCCCAAGAGATCCCAGAGGTAGAATTGGGCAATTGTTTGTCCTCCCTAAGAGCCTTAACATGGAGATTTTCAGGATTCCATCTTGTCATCCCTCCTGTTCAATGTGTATGTAAGCTACAAGGGGAGAGTGAGACATGTTTTGGGCCGAGGTGTTGTCAGGATAGTGCCGATACTTACCCCCAAAGGACAAGTACACTACTGATGCTACCTCATTGACTGTAGTGAAGGTGAACTTGTACATACCAGTAGTGAAATTGAGTCTCTTTTTTATCACACCTGGATCGAACTGTTTCATTAATTTCCCAATAACTCACCATGATAGGGATGTGGATGAGAGCAAACTAACTGTAACTAAAAACAAGAAGTGATGCTTGTGGTAGAGAGAAGCATTTAGAGAAACTGGTGGCTCTTAAGCTATTAGAATAGATACTGCTCCCAGAATTAATATATTTAACATGCTATCTTAATAAATGATTCAGAAAGGGGGGCTAATAGCATATTAGTGCACATTGTGGGTGATACTATTTTGGGATGGTTGTAAGCACCAGTGATGACTAGGAATAATGCTAAAAGACCTAAAGAGTTTGAAAATATGGACAGAAAACAAAACAATAGTAATCAACCTGTTTAAGTGCAAAGTAATAATTCTAAACTGAAATAATCCAAAGCAGAGATGCAGTGTGTGTGTGAAACCTGGAAAGCAGTAATACTAAAAGATACCTAGGGTAATACTGAAAAATAAATCACACATGAGTTTGCAATGAGCTGTAGAAGCAAAATAAGACTATTCACTTTAGGATTGCAAATGTAATAATCACGCTCTGGAACAGGGGGATAATGGTCCTCTCTGTAGGGCTCTGATGTAGCTGTATCTGGAATATTGCTTTCAGTCTCTTTTTTCCCAATCACCTATTCTCACAAAGAGTTAACCTCCTGCTCTGTAGCTTTAGAGGCAGGACCATTCCTGTCAATCACAGATAATAGGACATTCTTCTGTCTACCTTTTTTGTTCCTTATCTGTGCTTTGCTCCCCTTCAGAGCCACAGCTTTCCTCTGCCTGAGGTGGATGCCAGAAAAGGAAGAAATATGGCTCCAAAAATACTTCTCTTGCTCTGCTCCTGTCTAGCCCCATTTGAGGCTTCCCTATGTTTCTTTCACCTACAAAGAGGCCTCCTCTATCTGCTCCCGTTATCTAGGGCTGAAGCAAGCTCCTCCAGCAGGCAGCCCTTTGAAGCATCTTACAAATTGGAATTTCAAAGAAAAATAAAGAAATGTTATGGAGATTGATTTATGAGGAAAGATTTTAAAGCCAAACATGCCTAGTTTGGCTGAGAGATGACAAAAAGGAAGAGTGGGGCCATAAATTTGCAAATATTGGAAGGGGTAAACATGAAGTTAAGAGGAGAATTATTTAGTATTGTTGTTTTATTATGCCAGAGTCATAGATTCATATTAATGTATTATAGCTGTAATGCAAGGTACCTTACAGGCCACATCCTGTATGAAAGCTAAGGCTGTTAGCATACATATGTTTGGGACCTTTGGCCCAGATAAGTGATGATGAGTTATAGGCTAAGACGTGGTTATAACCTTTACCTTAGATAAATCAAGAGGCATCAAGACGGGGGTGCCTCAATTTTTATGCCCTGAGTAAACTTCACAGGTATGCACCAAAACCCACAAAAAGGGCCAGAAATAACAAAGGTGAGATGAGCGAACCATCTGCAAAAGATATGTATATGTCATTAATACACACAATTCTACTAGCCTATAGAATAAGCGTACCCTAATAATCTGGGGGTGATGAAGCCAAGTTTGGACTTCAAAGGAGGACCCTTATTGTTCAGAGTATAAAAAGGGACAAACCATGTTACTTGGTGTAATCATCAGCTACTCCTTCTTTAAGTTTCTTTTAGTTAGTGTTTGTTAAAATCTTTTGTTCTTAGTTTATACTTAGCATTATTTGTAGTCTTAGTCTTAGCTTATAGCTTTTAGCTCTCAAGCATTGCTTAGCTCTCCACCCCTCTACTCTAGAGCTGAGGAACTGGACATTTCTCTCAACCAAGTCATCAGGGAAGGGTGTGAGTATATTAATCCAAAGCATATTGTAGAAATATATATATCACATATGTCTTTAGAGTAAGACTGTAATTCTACCCATTATCCATTTAATTATTCATTTTCTTTTAATCTATTATTTTATGTTATCTTAATAAAAGCTTATAAAATTATACAGATTCGGTTATCAGTGTGAACATTCCTGTCATGCACCCCAGAGGTCCCTGTAAAAGCTCTTCTGGAGCCTGATTCCGGGACTAGAACCTCATCATTTTCTGATCAGATCAATTGCTGAGCCTATAACCCCATTCAAATTGCTAAACACCCAGAAATCAGGCAACACAGTTGGTGCTTGATACCGAAGGTTTTTATGAAATGTTAGCACAGATGTAATATATCAAAGGTAACAAGGCAATCCCTAAATTCTCACTATAATTGTAGTCTAGTTAATGTTTTCATTTGCTTTTGTTTGCTGTGTAAATTAGGGTGTCTTTGGAGAAGAGGTAAAAGCAGCCTTTCAAGGCACTACATTTGAGCTGGGTTAGATTGGAAGCAAGTGATCATCCAGATTGTGTCACAATTTTGGCATATCATTCATTAAGAGGACCTATGCTACTGAAATTTATTCACGCCTAACAGATGTACACTACCATGAAGGGATGACCTGCTTGACACCAATCATTGGAAAGAAAACACATTTCTTTTGATGTTTTGAATTAGGTTCTGTAGATATTAAACATGTGTCTCACATGTTGACAACAGAAGTGCTTTTTCTTCTACAAATTTTATACATACATGCACATTCAGTTGTACAGCTCTGCCCATTTGATAAATATTTTAAAGACTAATGATGGGATCTCCAAAACTGTCTCAATGACTTAGGAGCACAAATCTCATTGAAAGACAGTGACACTTGTGCTCCTGAATCACTTAAGTGATTTTGAAAATCCCACACCAAAAAATTAAATCTAGACTGTGTGCACAGGAAACCAAAGTACAGCAGTAAACTGATGCAGTACTTGTAGCTGATGCTTGCTTTCTTGCTTGCTATGACCTTGTCTCTGAATGTTAAGTGCAGAAGTTCAAACAATAAATGATGACATTAATTGTACATTTTAAATCAACATTGGGGAGGATTTTTTAATGTTATGCTCTAGTTCAAAAGGAATTATTTGGAGGAAATTCTTTGGCCCATATTACACTGAAGGTCAGGCAAAATGATCACAATGGTCCCTGCTGGCCTTGGAATCTATGAATAAACACGTCTGTGATTGACTAAAAACACTCCTGGCAGGCTTATAAATGAGAGGAGAAGACCTCAGTTGTAATGAGTTTCCCTGAATTTAGACATTAGCATTGCTCTTATATTGTTACACATTGGGACTGTTTAAAGTGTTCTGGAATTTAGATGTTTACAAGATGTCATGGCAGGTTAGGTCCGTTCCACACTAAATTGTGCAATTGAGCTGAAGTGAAAATTCTCCCTTAATTATTTTGGGTTTTCCTTTCCATACACGTGTATCTCATAATTCTATTTTATTTATTCGCTTGCTTAGTCTAATGGACAGTAAGAGTGTTACTTAAATGGTCAGATAATTAAGACTAAAAGTGGACTTTCGTTTGCAGCCTCTGTCCCGATTCAGAAGCTGTTTTTATATTAATATACATAAACATTTCACTAGGAGACTTCTGAGGTCTAGCCCAAGTTGCCTTCTCTTGGGGTTATTAGTTTGTTTAAAAAAAAATAGTGATGTGTGTGTTTTCTTTCCACCAAGCTCTCACACCCATACAACTCTCCACATCTGGGTTGCAACACATTGATATGGGTATTCATTCATTCTCAGAAATTTGTATCCACAAACAGATCAAGCACATAGATTCATTGAAAGTCAATGTGCCAGAACTTCAGCTGGTGTAAATTGGCATAGCATCACTGACTTCAATGGAGCTATGCCAGTCTTCACAATTGGATGATCTGGCCGAACATCTTCAGTTCCTTGGACGTACCAAATGATTACTAAATGTTTTAAGACTTACATAATAATTTTTAAGAACCTCTATTTTTTCTTTTAATTACTGCAGCTGTTTTTGGCTTTCAGTATATGAAGCTGCTAAAAGGCTTCAGATTCAAATACTGCAGTACTCAATAGACTGACATTTCAACATGAATATAAAAAAAAATCTTTATAAATGCTTGCACTTTAGAGACAAAAATATTGTATTGATTTCCAATGCTGCTACAAAGCTTGTTACCAGAAAGCTGTAATTCTCATATAATAAAATATTTAAGTTATTATTTCACATAAGTTTCTCTGAGAGCGTTTTCTGACCTTGTGAGTGCCCGTCTTCTCTGGTCACAGTGCTGTTTGGGATCCTTGAGTCTAGTGCCCCCTGCTGGGCTCTTCCTTGGATTTTCAATGGCCTTTCTCCACCTATGTCTTTTCCTGACTCTCATAGAATACCCCAGTTTTGGAGAGTAGTGTCAAGTGAGCCATGAGGGATTGGTATTAAGACTGAATTTATTCCATTTCTTTATCAGTGATCTAAAAAGGGGTAAACACCATAGTTAAAACAGATTTGCAAATTATAGTAAGGCAGGTATTGCAAATATCAGAGAAATATCAAGAGAGATTAGAAGTATGAACAAGAAATTTAAAAAAATTCAGCTTGGAAAAACATTTGCAGAAAAATAAAGCAAAATCTGGTGATCAGTAGGAGTGAGATAATTGAATAGCATTACTGCGGAAAAAAACAGCCCCTGTACTTTGATATACCTTTGCAAATGCATCTCAAAAACCATGTCAGAAGCTTATATTTAATTGACATTTCCCTATCACTCTGTTTCTTTCAACATCAATGCTACTCAATTATTGCATTCCCAGCGATCAGCAAATTGTGGCAGAAACTCTTTTTCTCTTTTTTGTTGCATCCTAATTAAGGTGCATATAATGTTATCACAAACGGGGTGCTCTTTAACGTGGATTCGTAAAGCCATCTGCCTGTTACTCACTCTAAAAACTAAAATCATCAGCTTTCTCAGCTCTCCTCTAACAAGCACACCACCCATTTTTATCACTCCGGTAGAAGAGTTTGCACTCAGTGGGCTCATTTGCACTCGATGGGTTCATTTATTTTTCTTTATGTGCCATTTTCTTGTTTTGGATTGCTATCTGCAGGTTGTCAGTCTACCACTGCTCCTCTTTTTCTCTTGGCTTTTTCCATCTTCATTATCCACAAACCTCTTTAGCCAACACAACAATCCACATTGTTTTGAGGTAGTTCTATGCCTCTTCAGCTAATGCCAAATCTGTTGTCAGATCTTTTCCTGTACTACTTGCACAAACTTCTCTGTCATATTGCCTCTTAATTTAACTGCTCTGGCTTGGATATGTGCCGGAAGAAAAGATACTATTTTCATGTATTCATTTTTGGAGAAAGGAGCATTTGAGCACTGAAAAAACTTTACTCTTTCCCAAATGTCTCTGTGGGCCAAATTCTGAGATTTGCTGACCACACACAACTGCCATTAATTCCAGTTAGAAGCCTTATTTCAATTCAAGTTGCAAATGCTTAGAAAGATTAAGTATTTGTCACACTGTTTAAAAAATAAAACAAATTGTGGTTCTGTATATTTCTGTTTATTTACATAATTTTAGATAGTCATCAAAACGGTAATCACCTGTTTAAACTGTGAAGGGATGATTTCTAAATCCACTATCTTTGATTTATAGAATAATGTAGTGAAGATTGGTAAAGACACAATAATAAAAGAGCAATAAATGTATGTTTAAATCAGATTTTTAATTTTTTTAATTTTTTTTTTTAGTATTTTAATATACTGTAGGGATTGTTGTGCCAAGTCTGCACTGATGTATTTTTTATTATTGTAAGCCTTTGGTGTATGCTCTCTTTTCATAAAACCATCTTTGATGTACAGTAGATCCATTGTACTGGCTTCTTCATAAAGTGTACTCTGTTATCACAAAGAGAATTGCTTTGATCTGCTTGGCAATCTTAGAGTGTGGACACACATATGTTGTTTGATAAATTACCTGAAGGACAAGGAATTTTGCTGCCTTTTCATAATTACTCACTTTTTTTAAATTAATACATGCCAAAATCTTGCAAAAAGAAAAATAATATGTGCACATGGAGAACAGAAGTTGAGGTAGTGGCAGAAGGAACAGAGAGTGAAAGGTTGAAGGGCAGTTAACATGCTTTACTCTTTTAGTAATTCACCTAAGAGGATTGCTGCATTATTACAGGGACTTCATTTTCTCTCCCTTTAGATTTTTTAAATGTTGTTAGAGTGAAAATCTTTCAAATATAAATGTTATGTTATACTGTTGTTTTTCCATGATAAAACAAGTGAGCCTCAGAGAAACATGTTTCTTAGGTTTGCAAATCAGGTTCCTCATGTCCTTAGCTTTACCACCCCACGGCTCATCTACAAGGTGATAAAAGACATAAGGCACAGCCACAACTGGCTTGGGTCAGCTGAGTCAGGCTTGCAGGGCTCAGACTGCAGGTTAAATATTGACGTGTAGACATTCAGGCTTGGGTTGAAGACTGAACTCTGGGACCCTGCAAAGGTGGAGGCTCAATCAAACCTAGATGTACCTAGTGCATGTACATCTACCTGTGTTGGAAATTACACTGCCAGGTGCAGTGCAAACATACCCTGAATGACCTAGGCACCTAAGTCCCATTTTCAAAAGTGACATAGGAACTTAAGAGCCTAAGTCTCATTGAAAGTCACTTAGGTACTTTTGAAATTTTTACCATAAGTCACCATAAACTATTCTATAAATTCTTTTTATTATTCCTCAGGCTTCAAGATGAACTCAGGAAAACAGTGCCCTAATATAAATGTCTATAGCAAGTCACTTTTTAGTTATATTTATCCCAATATTAATATCTAATCAGATTCTACATTGATGTCAATAAACCTGGGGTTTTTCGCCTTCCTCTGCACATGGGGCATGGGTCACTTGCAGGTTTAAACTAGTGTAAATGGTGACTGCTCTAGAATTTGAAGTCTTTAAACCATGATTTGAGGACTTCAGTAACTCAGCCAGACATTAGGGGTCTATTTCAGGAGTTGGTGGGTGAGGTTCTATGGCCTGCAACATGCAGGAAATCCAGCTAGATGATCACATTGACCTTAAATTCTGACCTTAAGTTCCATGAGTCTAAACTTTGCATTCAGATAGCACCTTCCAGCTAATTATCTATAAATCCTTTATAAACATGTAATTTATCCTCACAATACCCCTGTGAGGTAAATATGTGGAGTTAACCCCATTTTGCAGAGAGATTCAGTGATTTACCCATTGTAACACAGTATGTTAGTGGGAGAGCTGGGATAGATGCCAGGACTCCTGACTCCCAATCTGCTCTTTTGCTGTGACAGGATGCAAGCCCAACTGTTGGTTAAGCAATATTAAGGAGAAGACTTTCAGAAATGCAGGAATTCATTCATCTGATTTGTATAGAAATCTGTATTAAACTTTGGGAATTTTATGTAAATGGAAAATTAGAAAGGTCATATATCTTATTGCCTCGCTTTTACAAGCTGCCTTTTGTAGCTGGAGTCTATTTTTCGAAGAGTTACTTAGAGAAAAACTTTAGAGAGTTTTTTTATTTTGCTGTGGATTGTTGAGTTATGGTTTCAGTGTATTGAATATTGGGGTCTTGAAGTTCCTGGTAAGTTTGGCATGTTGTTGAAAATCAAGTCCTATTACTGGACCTGTGCTCCTATTATAGTTCCCAGTACATGACTGGCAAGAACTTATGAAGTTAGCCCATTTTAACTTTAGGGTGTAAGATAACTAATCAACCTCACAGCAGTTCTGAGGTTAATTTGGTGTGACTTGCCCAAAGAAATGTCTAGAAGGAGGTGTAACTTTAGACGCCCCTCTGAATTTGTACCCTAGAGAGGAAGGATTCTTGAAAGACGACACTTAAGATATCCAGAAGTCCAGAAGAAATCAAACTTGTCATTCCAGTAATTCAAACCTCATCCATTCTGAACTCCTGCCCATGACATTAGATCCAAAGAGCATAGCTCCATTTCGGACAGCAGTTTTTATCATCTAGGAATGAGAATGAAAGATAAGTAATTTTCTTTTTTATAATAACTGACAAGTCACTTTGTTTTACCATTTGGACATGCTTGCAGTTTATCCCCGACACAGATAATATATAAGCTCCTTTTAAGAAGTAGAGTGTTTCTGAGCTGACCAGGAGCAGGAGGTACCTGCAGTAAGGTATCCTTGCAATAAGCCTTTTCTTGCAAGGTTTTTATTTCAGGTTTTCTAATAAACAAGGTTTGGATAAGGTTTGGATAACTATTCAAACTTTTGAGTGATTATCCAGACTGGTTCTCTCAATCTAATACTAATCTCTCTTCTAATATATGTGCAAGTTAGTAAATTTTAAAATGTCCTTGGTTTAATCTCTTCCGTTTTATGCATATATTAATTCAGAAAAGCAGAGAATTTTCAGCAGATTTCTTTTCACAATAAAAATATTTTGATATTAGGCAAAGTAAGTTTGATAGTGTACTCATACCAGTAGTAGCCCTAGGAAGCATTGTGACTTAGACATACCTGTGATTTACACTTCCTTCTATGTTTTCTCCATGCTCCAGGGATGGCAGTAGTTATTTCCTGGTGATTAAACATAGCAATAAATTACAGCAAATGCATCCCTTTTAAAAAATATGTGCCCATATATTTATCTGTGAATTGGCAGTCAATTTTACATTATATTTACTTAAATATTAACATCTAGTTAGGTTCCACATGCTATTTTGCACAGGCCAGCAAGTCAGAGGTGGCACTTAGTTGCTTCCTGTTCTCTGTACGTTCTCCACACACCTGTTTCAAGAAGGTTACATATCCCTGTTTTCTCCTGAATGCCTGATCCCACACTCTTGGTAGCCCATAAGTCCAAGTCACAGTCTAGCCTATAGATTTTAAATTCACTAGGGTAATTAGTAATAATTGGTGAAAACTAATTAAAAAGAATTAGAGTAAAAGTAACCTTCATTTTAGTCCATCATGCTGTTTTCTTTCGTTCAGAACTTCTTTTAATGGTAGTGATGAATGCAGCACTTAACAGTAAGTAGTTGCAAATGCTGAAATAGTTGAGTACCGTTAAAGCAGAGATAAAAAATCTCTTCCGCTTTGGCTCTCCCTTTATTCCTTCTGCTTTCAGTTTCTTCTCCAATCCAAGCTTGAAGGATTGAGAAGGGCTAAATTTCCAGAATTCTTGACATTTACTTGCAATAAGAGGAAATCTTTACATGTCTTGTATTGACCGTTAAGAAATCCCTCTTCTGGTAAGAAACACTTTAACGTTCTCTTGTTCTTTAAATCAGAAAGAAAGGAATTGTAATCATTGATATCATCAACAGAAAGCTTTAGTCTTGCAATGACATCTGGAGAGGCGCAGGGATTTGCCTGTGTGGATGTGATTACAGGACTGGGGTCTAAGAAAGTATGTTTTATTCAATGAGTTGCTGAATGTGTAACACTTTTTTTTTTGCAGTAATATTTCTGTTTATGCCATTCCTGAATCAATATCCTATTTCTGTTTCTTATTTACAACACAAAGAATATAGTTCATCCAATCCAATAGGGGGATATAAAAATGTAAGTACTGGGATTTTATTTCTCATATACTTATAATTTGAATGGATTGCTATCTCTTCTATTTAGGTAATTATATGTTTCCCTTCACCAGGACCTAATGGAACCATTGACATTCAATCTTACCAGCACTAAAGTTTCAGCAGGCAAGCCCCCTCAGTTAAATGCAGATTTTACTGAAACTTTAGTTAAGGTTATAGAGTCACGTAGATAGAGAACCAACATGAATCAGGCAATGTACTTATTGTTTAAAATAAACATAATGACTTTCCCATTTGTATTTCATTAAAAATCATAAAACTCGTAATACGAGTTCCAGAGACTATGTCTCAAGAAGCCAGGCAACCTAAGTGTGAAGTGGCAGATTCACGTGTTGTACAGACCTTGTGTTGCCTACTTAGCATCCTATGGAAAAGTGGTGTAACTATAAGTATTTTTAGTATATGTAAATTCTGAGTAGTTGGCAGCCCAATTGCTATGTTTCTTTTGAGTGAACTGTTATCTTTTGTGCTTTTGATTCCTGAAATCAAAAGTAATCAGGGTTAGAGCCAAAAATGTCTCTCTGGCTATAGTTTGTACAAGTCAGATAAATTTAGGTATGTCTGCTCTAGTGGTGTGCATTGGCACAGAAGAAGATAATGTTGGGTAAATAACAGTTTTGGAATTTTCATTATCCATTTGGAATTTACTGCAGTGGCTGGAAGCTGAGAAAACATAAGAAGTGGCAACAATAATATCCCTTAAGAAGTGGACATTAGAGTGACATTCACTAATATACTACTCAGAGAGTTTTGCCTTTCTCATAGTTTGCATGTAGCATGAGCCAAATCCTGAAACCCCTACAGAGTTTTACTCGATTCTTACTCAGGCAAAATGCTGTTTGAAGCACTGGATTCTCACCATAGAGAAATGTAAGTTCTGGGGGATTGTAGTTTGATATACAGCATCTTTCATTAACTGGAGCTCTGAGGAGTCTATTAGCGGTTTAGATCTACATTGACTGAAGGAGCAGGGACGTATTGCCACCAGTTAATAGGTTGAATTTATTAATAAAGTTTCCATCAAAGGGCTTATCCTCTGTGGGCTAGATCTATATTTGCAAAAGGTCCAAAAAGATGCTGCTCAATAAAGATTATGGGTATGTCTTCACTTCGGGATCGATTGAGCAGCAATGAAGACCCCCTCAATCGATCCGGAAGTCGACCGAATAAATCCACCCCCAGAAAAAGAGTAACGCTGCATCGACAGGAAGACATTTCCCATCGGCTCAGCGTACTGGGGATGCCGCACAATCCACTTCGTCAGATGCAGATGTGGGTTGCAGCCCACGAAAGCTTATGTCTGCAGAAATTTGTTAGTCTCTAAAGTGCTACAGGACTCTCATTGTTTTTGCTGTGTACAGACTAACATGGCTACCCCTCTGGAACTATGTAGCTTCCATATCTCCTGTCGACTGCCGCTGAATTTCCTGATATGTGTAGACCGGGCTTAAGTTTCTTTTCTGAATGAGTAAAACAAAGTGATTTTAAAAGTATGATCATTGAAGAAGTTCCAGTTCAGTTAGAAAGAGTACAACATAAGGTAACAACGATAAAAGGAATGGAGGGCCTCACAAATGATGTAAAGAGAGATTAACAAAATTTGGTTTATTTAACTTTGAGATTATTAAGAAGTAACTTGATGGAGGTGCTTAAACTAGCTAAGAGGTAGCATAAAATTCAACTTGATATATCTGATAATATTTCATGGCTTAGGAGAGAATGGGATATTCTCACAGGGACAGATTCTCAGCTGAGGAAGATGGTTGCAGGAAACTGTTTGCTGCTCTCAGATCCATGCCACACAGCCATGGCATCAGTTAGAGCTTGACTGAGCAGTCAAGACCTATGCCAGTGGAAATCAGGCTCACTTCACTCCACCAACAGAATGCTTCTGACATGCCTACTTCCTCCCCATACTCAGTGGTGAGAGACAGTTGGTGAAGGAGACATCTATGCTGGCAGAGAGTCTATGAAGGGGAAATTCTCTGCTGGCAATATCCGTGTGTCTTACATCCAGTTTGTGCCACATGCACAGCACAAAGTGGATTTAGAGGACTAGAGAATCTGACCCATAATGTAAAAGGCCATAAAAGGTCTAAGACAGAGGAATATTAGTTTCTTATGGGTCTGGCTGCCATGTCTAGAGCATGAAAAAATAAGGCAAAATCAACAGAGAACTGGGAAATATAGAAAATTTTCTTTTACTGTAAAATATTTTCTGTCTGTAGCATCTGTTCTAGTAATGTAGGGAATAGACAGAAATGATGAATGTTAAACATTTGCTTCTGTATCAGCTCTTACACCAAAAATAGTTACTGTAGTGGCTGAAATTTGCAATGTAACAATGATTTTTCCTAGTATATGCACAAACTCTAAAAAAATTAATAAAAAGTTGAAATGAATAAACAAATGTTAACTCTGATATTCCAAAACTAAAATAATTAAGTTACATTATGAGGGAATATTTAAGAAGAATTGGGAATGATTTTATTCAAAAAGGTATGTAAGCAAGCAAAATTGGTTCAAAATGAAGCTGATGAAGTTAAACAGTATTAATATAGTCATGCAAAAATTTAATGACTGTATGTAATATTATAAATTTGAGAGATTTGTTTCCTACTAGGGAGTAAGTGACCATAGTTTTGAGAGAAACAAAAAATGTGTAAACACATGGTAGAGTTGGTACCAAAATGCTTTAAACGTGATGGGTTTTAGAGCCTGTTTGTGGGCCATAATTTTCTCAATATTTTGCCACTACTGAAATAAACTGGATGAAATACAGTATCTGCCTTGAATTAAGGTTGTAAAAATTTCAGTCATAGTGTGATTTTACATAGAATGCAATTAAGATATCTTTTTATTTCTTTTCTTTTCCTGACAATAGTTTGGAAATTGAATAATATTCAGATTCCAAATAGCCTTTGCCTCAGTTCATCCCTACAGCTTCCAAAAGTATTTTGTAATATTTGGAAAGGAAAAGGTTAAATGTTAAAGATCTGTTCCATGTACTGTGCAATTTCATATTGATAAGGTTTAAAGACTTCATATTTCCTTTAACTATAATGAAACTAGCATGTTGGCACATGACCAGTAGAAAAGTGCCCCCAAAGCAATCACTGTTTTCCCCTAGAAGAGCACCTAAAGAAATATGTTGTAAAAAATCTAAGGGTTTAATAACTATTAGTGGAGACAAAGAGGATTTTCAAGGGCTTTTTTCAATAAAACCTTTATCTTATTTTATAATTATTTTTATTTATTTTTCCAAGTGTTTCAGAGTGGAGCCTCATGGGCCACAGCAATTTTAACCTGAGTGTTAAGTGCGAGTTTGGGCTCAATCCAGCTTTTTTATTTTTTTAAGGTCTACATTACTTGATTATCTAAAACAGACCTTCTTGCCTCTGTTGTTTGGATTACATTTCTTTTGTCTCATACTAATCTTTGTGTAATCGTCTAAAGAAGATGAATGTTCTAGCCAATCTCTATATCAAATAGTATGGATATCAAAATTTGGGCAATATTTTGCGGCTATTGTTTGTCTTACCAATAATTTAAATAAATGTTATTGCATGCCCTCCCCAGCATCAGCATTATCTTAATAACTCAATGATTTCACTAATTCAGTAATTTCATTTAGAAACAAAATATCTTATAATTTTCATATTCTACATTGAAAAGAGAATGAACAATATTAGCCCTCAGCTGCTTACACTGTCAGCACTACCTCTAAAAAAACAGGTGCTGTTGTCTTTTCAAATTGTGAGAGGCTAGTGAAAATCCTGCATAGTTCGGGTGTACAGTTTTGGTACTGTCAAGAAGGTTAACACCTTCTTGCAAAATACACAGTTTGGAAAACCAGGAAATTGGCACCATCATGATAAGTCTGCTCGTATTTTGGCCACATTTTGCAAATCTAATTGATTGCTGGAAAACGTACAGAGCAAAATGAATACAGACAGCATATCATCACCAGTAAGTGATGGAATGTGAGGGAACATGGATTTGAACTTTCTTGCACTGTAGACACTGTATTTGTAATGGTGATGGTGTGCTTAGTCTGTGCATGAAGAAATGCAAACATTTTATGTGTTCCCTCAGGTTAAATGATATGTGACCCAATCTGGTGGTTCTGAATTCTTTTATTTTTATTTAAACTAATCTTCTGTGTGGCTCTATGGCAATATTACCTTTAAAGAACAACAATAAACAATTTTTTCCCTGTGCAGAACATCCCCTGCTTGCTGATGCAATGAGCTAGATTCCTGTCTGTAATGATAAACATTTGTGTACCTACAAATCTGATCATTTAAAGTGTTGGCTTTCTAGAAAAGGCTGAAGAATACAAGTAGATTGAAACAGGAACAAGGAGAAGGGTTGGGTGAAATATGTCTCCTTCTAAGGCTAAACCCAAGGTATAGACAATGAAGAAGGTTGACAGGAAAAAAAGAATATTTGTTTAATCAGAACTCTTAAAAATTTTCATTTTCTTTGTGGGAAGGATTCTCACATTTTTATGGCATCCTTGTCTTTTCTGTATTTTTAATGTGTGATATCAAAGCAAGCATCAGGCTTTGTTGTTTCTTAAAAAAATGCCTCTATCAGATCCATAGAAAAATAACTTTTTAGATGTTGCTTTTCATATGTTAGTACCTTTAACTCAACTTAAATGTCTTTAAAGAAAAAAATATACCTTTGGTGATGGTGTGCTTGTAGTGTCCTTTTGAAGCTCATTCTGTGGCCCAGATTCTCTGCATCAAAAGTTTGCTTAGCACAGCAGAAAGGAAGGGAACTGTTAAGGGACAGGTTACTGTGTCCAGTTCTCTGGCCAGATTCTTGCACAAATAGGATCTGATCAAAATTTCATCAGCTGGAGTGCAGTGTACTCCAGCCAGGAGGTATCATAGGAGCAAACCTTGTCAGTTTTAGACCAGTTGAGTACTCATCTACATCAGGGGAATCCTCAGCAGAAGCAATCTTCCTTGTAAGAGCTCCTTTCCTGGATATTTTTATTAAAAAGAATAGCATGATGGTGATACTTCAGTTGTCATCTTTAGAGTTGATTCATCAGCTGGGACTCTCTTATCTTTCCTAAGTCAGCCTTGTGACAGTATATCAAATCTCATTAGGAATCACTTGGTTAAATAGTAAAAGTAATAGCTCTTGCAGTTTATTAATTTAGAAATTATGCAGTTGCAACAAGACTTGTACCGTGTAGAGTACTATGTGAAAGGCCTTTGAAGTCACTGGCAAATTTCTCATGGACTTCCATAAGGTCAGGATATCACCGTAATACTGCATGGTCTCTGGTACTAGATGTTACAGTTTTGCAGAATGCACAATAACTACCATATTTACTATTTATTTCCTTTTCTACTTTTTTTACCCAGTTGCAGCCTATTTTCACAATCAGATCATCATCAAAATCATCATCTGAGAAAGTTTTTATAAGCATCGCAATTTGTGCTACAGATCTTGGCAGGAGAAAATAAAAGCATTTTGTCACAATCTGATTGGTCTGGGATAGTTATAGCACAATTTGGAGTGAATTTCACACTTATTTAAACTATGCCAAGAATATCCATATACATAATGTTTTCTCTTTTTCAATAACCTTTACATTAAGTGATGCTGGCACTATATTTATATAATAATATCAAAGGGATACAAAGTCATTCAATAGGAATAAATCCATGTTGTTTTTTTCAAAGAATGGATATTTGCAATTTATTTTCAAGTGAATTTCAACCCTAGCTACATATCATTAGTGTCCAAGGGTCTTTTTTTATCATAATCATTTGTGTTATGCAGGATAGTTATGTTATAGTCATACTATTTTTTTTAATTTAAATTTATACATTTTTTTACTAAGTAAAAAATATGAGACTTTTTCATTGGGAAACTCCAAACTGTGTTCAGATTTTTTATTCATTAAAACTTCCTTTAAAAAACATTTTTGAAATCCCAGATGAGTCAGCCTAAACTTCCAAAAAACTATAAAGACCTGCATCCTATAGTACCTTTGTAAAGTGAGCTATGTGACTATGGCTTAAATACAGTCAAAAGTAAACTATAAAATATGGAAAGGATATAAGATCATTTAAGAGGGAAATTTATGACTAAGCATCTTTTCCAAATGGCTCTGAGTAATATGCTGAAATTGTGTCCATTACATGAGCTAATCTTAGGTAAACATATGCACAAAGCCAATGAGCCAAATTTATCCTTTGTATAATATCATTTGTTTCAGTTGTTATAAACCAGGGATGAATTTGACCCATTGTAATAGTGCCCAGGAATTGTATTGGTATTTTTTATTACAGGATAGTCTGAATCTAATATACTAAAAATCAAAACACTTTTGATGTCTACATAATATCTTTTTGCTTTTAGGTGGAAAAACTGTTGTCCATGTGTTTTTCTCCATATGGTTGTCAGCAGTTTGCTGTGTTGTACTACAAATTCAAACTACGATTTGTCTGCTACAGAAAGGAAATTCCTGTTAGTGTAGAAAAGCAACTTCATTTTTTCTTTGTTTTACTTTTGTTTGGCCACAGAAGCAATGAAACTTCTACAGTTCCACTACCAGGAGACAGGATTGCAGGGTGTGAACGAAGGTTTTACGCCATGTTAATTCCTCACAGATCTGTCCATAGGGCTGGCTCCAGTGTAAAGCATTGGGGCTGCTATATTTCACATCCAACTGCTTGTGGACCCTTCTGACCCTCCCAACAGCTTTTTATAGTACTGTAGCTGTTGATTGCCAGGACATAGAGATGCACTGCACACCTACCATACACTAGAAGCCAGGGGATGTTGTAAGGAGTCACTATGCCAGTCTTCTACCACCAGATAATTCCCACAGGATCGGGCAATCCTCAGTTTGCCACTGAAGATAGTTTTAAGGATGTTTTGTGTCATTAGAACAGTGCAGAGCAACCTTAAACAAGGTAGAGGAACTGGCACAGGATGTGTATATCCAATCCTGCAAATTATAGAGCCAGCTTCACTTGAGCTCCCTGCAAATCACAGTGGAGCAGGGTGTGGATGGTGGGGAAAAAGCAGAGATGAGGTTAGCATCGATCATTGACCCTAAGTGTGTGTCTACACAGCAACTAGACACCCTCGGTTGGCCCATGCCAGCCGACTTGGGCTGCAGAGCTGTTTCATTGCTGAGTATACGTCCAGGCCCAGAAGTCTACACATCAATGAAATAGCCTTGCAGCCCAAGCCCCATGAGCCCGAGTCAGCTAGCATGAGCCAGACAAAGGTTGTCTAGTTGCTCTGTAGACATAGCCCCAGAGAGCAGGAGCATGAGTGCTAGGGGCATTTCAGTGGCATACTGAGAGAGGAGTGAGAGGGGCCAGGCCCCAGGTGGTGCATGGGTGCATGCCCAGGGGCAGCATGACAGCCCTACACGATGGGCAGAGGGGCGTTGGAAGCTAAGGGGCAGCTGCTCCCATTCCTGCAATCCTCGGTCCCCTCCAGGTGTTGTGAAAGGCCGGGCTGGTGCCCTGAGGCCAGGGGGTGAGGCCACCTCCATCCAAGCCGGCACTGAGCTGCAGTGCTGGAGAGGGAGAGGCAGATGCAGCGTAGCGGGTAAATGCGGGGAGTGGGGGCGGCAGATCCAAGCCTGCATTTGTGGCGTCGGGACCTCTCCTGCCCTGCACAGGAAGGGGGATGTGGGAGGGGTGCAAATGCAGGCTTAGTCCCTGGACATTAGAGACTCAAGGTATGCAAC
This sequence comes from Mesoclemmys tuberculata, assembly GCA_007922155.1. NCBI lineage: Eukaryota > Metazoa > Chordata > Testudines > Chelidae > Mesoclemmys > Mesoclemmys tuberculata. The sequence continues at coordinate 96,706,084 of ML675601.1, forward strand.
TGGGGCATTTGTTTGTGCATTTCAGTCCTGCTCATCACCACCAGATCTGAGCATATCACACTTTCATTAATTGATCCCTAAAACACCCTGGTGAAGCAAGGAGGTATAACTATTTCCATTTTACAGGTGGGGGGGGGGAACCAAGGCACAGAGGCATTAAATAGTGTGAATAAGGTCACATGTGAGGGTTGGAAGAATCAGGAAAAGACTCAGATATCCTGAGTCTCCGTCTAGTATTCTTGTGCTGCTGTAGTGGCCTTGGAATGTCTCTACAGCTTATTCAAGGCCTTGAAGGGGATTGTTCCTTCCCTTGCCCCACAGAACAGTTGCCAAGCTGATGCTCAAATTTATTGTGGACATAGGATTTAATACAATATGGCTTTACATTTCGAGAGGCATGGGAATTCCAATAGTATACAGTACACCAAAGTCCTGCTTGAAATTGTAGGCAGAATTCTACTCCAGTGGTACTAAACTTGTACCAAATGCAAAGCCTTCACACCTTAGGTAAAAAGTACATGCCAGAGCTGAATTAATTTTGAAAATCCATGAATAATGTTCATTGCTGTGTAAAGAGACTTTCTGGTTTTAGTGAGTCTGGATTTAGTTTTTCACTTAGAAAAATATAGTGAAGTTTCTTGCCCTTTTTTTTTTTTTGCTTTTTCATATGATGTACAGTAATTGGCCCCCCCCAAAAAAAATTCCTCAGCTCAGAGGGCAAGGTAGATCTGTGACCTTTTTCATTTTGGAGTTCTGCTTTAATCTTTGTGCTGAATAAAGTCTTCATAATTACTTTGATAAATTGACTTGTCAGTAATTTGGGTGAAGGCAAATAAACTTTTTCTGGTTCATGTATACATGAATGTAGATATGGTCAGTTTCTGTCCAGTTCTGCTTTTAATGCAATAATTTTAAGCTTTGGAATGGCTCACTGTTTTGGAACTTAAATGACATTAGATACTCATCTTTTGCATAATTTTTACCATGGGGCTATTTTGTTAATAAAATTTCAGAATCAGAGAAAGGTTGTAGCTTGATAATATTGAAGAGAGTGCCAAAAAGTGTCACTTCAGGAGAATGCTAATGAAACCCCTGAACTGGAATACTTGAATAACATTTGCATCATTTTCCTGGTCGGTTTTACCACAACTTGAATCCAACTTAGCCATTTGTAAGATTTTTTTTCCCTGAAAGTAAAATGAACTTTGATTATTTGAGGTACACTAACTATCAAAATAAATTGTTTGCCAGCGTTTTGAGTCATCATACTCCCATCTTTCCATTGTTAGAAAGCTTTGCTTCATCATTTCATTTTATTTCCAAAAACATCAGTAATATATCTTTCTGTTTGATTGTACTGTACTTTTTAGATATTTCCTATAAGCAAATATTTTTATTCCAGTGGAAACCAGATATAACTCTTGTGTTTGTGAGAGAGGGTGTGCATTTACTTTGTTACTAGGTGAGACTGTTTTAAGCAGAAATTTTATTTTTCAACATAGCAACAACAACAAAAAAACAAACCAAAACTCCATAATATGATAACCCCAAAATAGCCACTTTATTGGAAGAGCCCATTTCACAGATATAAAGACACAACATTAATACCACAGTTTAATCAAATATGCATGTGCACAAAAGCAGACATAAAAAGCCAAAATGAGAAGGCTGTTAGCATTGTAAATTAAATGATCAGTGAATGGAAATGCACAATTTAGGGTAAAAATTCCAAAATATAGACAAAGTTGTTGTCATGTTATTATTAACATGGTTTAGATATTGAAGAAGGTCACAATATCATTGTTTATATTTCCAGAGGGGTAGACGTGTTAGTCTATATACAGCAAAAACACGAAGAGTTCTGTAGCACCTTAAAGACTAACAAATTTCTGCGAGCATAAGCTTTCATGGGCTGCAGCCCACTTCGTCAGATACATGACGAAGTGGCTTGCATCTGACAAAGTGGGTTGCAGCCCACGAAAGCTTATGCCTGCAGAAGTTTGTTTGTCTTTAAGGTGCTACAGGACTGTCATTGTTTATATTGCATTTCTTGGCCTTCATCCACCCTTAGCTTAGTCACAGAGCACAAATTGTATCAGCATATGCAGCAAGAGGATTTTCAGACACTGTGACAAGACAAGCATTTTGCAATTCCACCCTAGCCAGCAGTTCTGACAGGAGAGAGAAGCTTGAACTTTAAATTAGAAATAGAGTCCATGCAGGATGTTGCTGATTCAGGGATCTTGACCATGTTCTGTCCCTCACCTGCAATACACACTTTTAGAGTTTGCTGGCCAGTTCTGGGATTCTAGGCACAGCAGGTGGGTTGTGGAGATTCCCCTGGGCCATTCTAAAAAGTACTAAGAACCCACTGCTTCATTACTTTCGCTCCATTACTGTAGAAATACATTTATTTGTGTGTATTTATTTCAGTTTATACAATGTGCCAATTCATTTCTGTTAGAGCTAAAATTTCCAAACTCAATTAACTAATTCCAGGCATCTAATTTCATATTTAGGTACCATAAGTGGCTTAAATATCAGATATTCAATCAATATTAAATTTTCAATATTAATTAAATATTTAATTCAATATTGCAGAGTTGTTAACAGGAAAGGCAGAGGATGTTGAGCAGTTCCTACTTTACATTCTCACCAAGGGTAAAGAGTTAGACAAATACTAACTCAGGGGAATCTCCACAACTCCCCTGCTGTGCCTAGGATCCCAGAACTGGCCAGCAAACTCTAAAAATGTGTGTTGCGGGTCAGGGAAAGAACATGGTCAAGATCACTGAATCAGCACATCCTGCATGAACTCCATCTAACAACTTTCCAGAGCAACTCAGACACTAAGTATAACAAGCTTTTGTAATAAGGTATGCTGGTTAAACTGTTTTTGATATTTCGGTCTGAGAAACGGGAATATTGGTCAGGTATTTCATTGGTTAATGTCAGTGATCCAGTCACGCACGATTCACACTCCTCTTGCAAGGACGAAGACTCTCCTGTCTTGGTGACCTTATCCCTCACATTCTGTGGTATTGGGTGTCACAGTTTCAGAATAACTGCATACCATGCCTCCTTTGTGGTCCACACTAGGGTTTGCCCAAGTCTCCAGCTATCCTAACTCTCTAGATAGGAACTCTTGTCCCACTCCCTTTTGACCAGTGGGTTTTAAAGCTGCATAGCCCCCTGCCTTACACTGTGATATCCCCAGCAACCAAGTCTGTCTAAAGGTCAGTGCATGCGCTTGGCTTTCTCTCTGTGAGCTAGGAACTGTTAGCAGTTCTAAGTTACCACACAGTTTCTTTCTAAGCAAGCACATTTATTCCGAAGATAAAAGCATTACAGAGAAAACATAATGAAAATAATAAACAGGTTTAAACACATACTAAACATGTCAGAGGTCACTCATGAGTCTTATGGGGCCCTAACAGGCCAAAGTCTTTCCAATCCTTCTGTAAGGGTTGGCGCCTCTCTTGGATAAAAAATCTTGTCCAGAACTTCTTGCTGGACCAGAATGAAGGCCTTGAGTCAGTTTAAAACCACCCTGTGCTTTTTTGTCATCAGGTCTCTGTCGAATCCGGTTTGAATCAGAATATGCACCTTAATCGCCCCTCATTCTTCTTAGTTCCTGGTGGAACTGTGACAACCTCCACGCTCCACACCCTGGAGTTGTTTACAGTCCCTGGGCCCCCATGATACGTACACTTAATACAATATGGTCCCAAGGATACTGTATGCAGTTGCAAGATCTGTTGGGAGCCTGGAGTGAGTCTAGATATGTTCCAGAGGTGATTAACATTGTCCTCCAATACATGTGAACATATCAGACTAAAAATATAATACAACCCCAAACTGCATTACATTTATTTTCGCTGGGTTCCTAAGGCTTCCATTGATTGCAGAAGCCCTTATAGCACAATTCCAACTGAACTGTGCTATAATGGGAGGTACACAGTCAGTGCAGAACCTCCAGACATAGGACTCTGGCCCATTTCTCATCTTCCAGGATCCACAAGTTATGTGAGCATGTTCCATGGCTTGTTCCACAATAGGACAGACCTCACTATGATGACGCACACCGACAATTCTTTAGGAAAATAAATTTATAGGGAGTTTTTTCCCTTAACACCCTCTTGCAGGTTTTCATATGGGAGAGGGTGATCAAATCCACTGCTGTTTGTGATTTCTCTTTAAATGGTGGAGGTAGTTGTCATATTGGTCAGGAGTGGCATTAAAAGTTTTTTTATGAGTGTGGGGAGAATTAGGAAAGAGCAAAATATTGCCATTTGTATATCTCTATGACTAGCTCTGCTCTGGTGCAGTTATGCTACACTATATAATGTGATACTGGTTTGAGTCTTACATGTGATATTAATAACAAGGTGAATCAAATTCAGATATTCAGATCATGATCTCATGTCTGTAGATAATTGGTCAATCACATATCTCTAATATTTTTACTGTATCTCAAGTGCTATTGCTTTTCCTCCTGCTTCCTCATTTCTCCTCTTCCCACATCACTGTTTGTTGGAGGACTTATCTATCTGATGATGAGTCTTCTATAAAGTATTGTTGTCCCGTTCTTCCATAAGTAGAATATCACCCTAATCTTTTCTTTGGATGTTTCTGCCATATTAATATATTTACTTAATAACCCTTTCACATTAGCAACTCTGTCTTGTTTTGATGAGATGTTACCTATTACTTTCAAGTTGTTTCATTCTACTCACACTAGAGTCCCAGGTTACCCTGTGACAACTTGTATGAGTAAAGAAGGAAGCTTCAATCTTGACTCATGACCAGCAGATAGGCTCTCGCACTAATTTCATCTGCCTCTGTCAAAGAAACGGTGGTAAAGTTCACACAGTACCTTTTTTCAGAAATAAACTGTATCAGTCACTTTTCAATTAAAAAAAAAAGAAAGAAAAAAAGATATTTTGTAGCATGTAGGTTGTGAAAGAGAGCACATATAAAACTAATAGGATGTTAAACATTTAACTTCCCTGTTATGTGTCCTATCTAGAAGACTCGTGAAGTTCTTCTACCTCAGAAATAAAAAGGAAAAGAAAATAAATAAGGTAGTCAAAAATCTTATCTGTATATTTCCCTGGTTGGGTCTTTCTCCTAGTCAGCATGTGTTCTCGTAGTGAAGTGTGCCTCTGGCATGCCAATTGGGAGCATGTCCCTTCTGGTCTCTGGAATCCAGCTGATAAAGCAATCTCCTTGTCAGCTTCTCAGACGATGGGGGATAACACTTGCAAAATACATAGATACTGTGTAGGAAAGTTTCAAAATCCAAATGAGAGTTATGTGCCCAGCTCACACTGACTTTCAATGACAGATGTGTAGATAACTGCCTTTTCTTTCTTTGAAAATCACTTGCTCATTAAGATCCATCCTGTCTAGTTATCAGCCATTTCCCTTCACATAAATACACATCACACATTGAATGTTTGTTTTTTAGCTATTCTATTTATTGGATCTCTGGTTTTTGTGTAAAATTTTCTCCATAAGCATCTGAGCGATGGTCTGGGTTGGGCACTTCATTGACTGAGTGCCCAGATTCATCCCTGATGGAAGTTCATTAAAGTCAATGGAGTTACACCAAGGATCAATTTGGCCCAACTACTATAATAATAAAATGCAGAGTTAACTTGAATAGATTGCACTTCCTACATGAGCAAGGCTCCATATATTCCTCAGCAAGTTGCATTTAAATTCTTCAGCAAAGGTCCTGGATTCTTCTGCACTCTGGTGCTGCAGCCTGGAAATTTTGTAGCAGTTTCTTTTAAACTTAAAAAGAGAGAGATTTTTAATTAATGAAAATTAAAAATAATTCAATTAGTACAGTAGTCCCTATGTTTGTTTTGTTGTTATACTAATTTATTTTATGCAGTTTTATTTAGGCCAAAGTTGTTTGTACTGACAACTCACAGGCAAATCATAGAAGTTGTCAGAAGTAAAAGTGAAGGTTTTGGCAACTGAGAGGGCTGTATTGTGGTTTTTGTCATCTAAAGAGTCTTTGGAGGCAGGTAGGGATTGTGAGATATAGTGCTAAAATATTTAGTGGGGTCATAGTTAATGAAGTTGACATTTAAATCAACATGTTAAGATTTTAAATTTAACACCCATTTGAGACAAATGGGGCAGTTCATAATCCTTTAAATGGTTTGTTCTGACTGTCTGCAGATTCAAGCAGACAACATTGCATGGGTTTACTCTTGCTTCATATTTATTTCTGAAACCATGAGGGCTAAAATTATAACTGTTTTAAAAAATTAAAATTAGATTCTGGAGCATGGTTCTGTAGAGATGGGTGTATTATATGGCAAATTCCATGGCAGCAGAATTACAGAATATGTGGAACCCTGTCTTTAAGGCAGGGCTTCATAAATCTTTTAATAGTGTGGATCAAACTAAAGAAGTCCAACTAGAATTGGATTTACAGAAGTTAGAGAAAAGTGTGTGTATGAGATCTATCTATCTATCTTATACAAAAATGCATAAAGATTGAGCAGAACCATGTGTGTATGATATACACACAAACACATTTTTCTGTAAGTCAGAAAGGCAGAAGAGATTTTGCTCAGTCTTTATTCACATACAAACTTTGCCTTTGAACAGAGACCAGTGAAACTCAGCCCAAAAGGTGAATGCTTCCATTCAGGTCTGTTGCGGAATTCCTCTTGAATGGCTCTGCTCCATTTTTTTCAGGGAGAATACAGACAGTAGTTTTGGGAAATTGTGCCTTGGCCCTGAGGGCTCACTTTTCAAAGGCAGTGAGGTAATGCTTGTAGTCCTTTGAAGCAACTCAATGAAGTGGCTGAGATTATAGCAGTTTTTCTGACTGAGGAAATCATTTGTTATTCAGGTTCTGAAACCTGTCTGTGGATTCTTTGCTGCTTTCACATGCGCATGTAATAGCAATTGCTACAAGTGCTTTTTATCATTTGGGCTTGGCAATAAGATGGAACCTTTTCTTTTGGATACAGACCTCTCCACAGTTATCCGTGCTATTGTCAGCCCAAGGTAGGATTGCTCCAATTCACTCTTTGGAGCTACAGCAGCTAGTGCAGAATTTGGCAACTTACTTATTAACTAATGATTCACACAGAAGTACTTGTCACCTCTTCTCTTTATTTTGTAATGGCTGCCAATTGATTTTCCTGCAAAGGATAAGACATTGATTTGGTGATATAAAATATGGTTTGGGTCCTGGCTACTTTGGAAATAGTCATCCTCTTTTTAGGATGCTACAGCAGCTGGAACCAGGGCCAGCTGGCTCAGTTGGTAAAGCATAAGGATTCTAATTTCAGGGTTGTGGGTTCAAGTGCCACTTTGTGTACTTTAGTTCCCTAAGATACCTTTCTGGAAGATATGCTGTAGCCAAACACCATTTACCCTTTAGTCCAACACAATTTATTAGGCTCAATACAGAGGTAACTGGGTGAAACTGAATGGCCTGTGATATACAGATCAGAATAGATGATCTAATGATCCCTTCTGGTCTTAAATACTAAGAATTTATGAAAACTGAAGTGTTCATGCTAACAGCTCTCTGATTTCAATGAAACAGCATTGTTTGCATAGTAATTCTAGCTGAGGAGTCCTCAATTTTAGAATTATTTCTCTCATCCCGTGGTCTGACATAGCCCAGATTTTCTGGTCTTCAGGACATTCTGGAAGGCTAATTCATTTACTCAGACTCTTTGGGAGGTGAGGAGGAGGCAGGTGGAGTTTATTTTCTTGGGCCAAGAGAGCTTTATTGACATCTTCGATTTAATAAGTTTCTGGATGTATCTTTAATTGATTGTACGATGCTCAAGACCTAGGACAGACGCTTTTATACATTTGAAAGACACTGATATGTAACATTCGATATTTGGGATATTGCACTAACAGTACACATAGTTTCAGCAAAGAGGCTGTGCCAGTAGTCTTTTATTTTGTAAAAGTCGTCTTAAAAGTTATTTTTGTTTAATGCATTATATAATTTCATTACATTTTATGCTAAAAACTAACCTCATTGGTGTCAATCATTTTGTTCAAGAAAAACAACCTCTGATATTCTTTCTGTAGTTCTGATGAGTCCTGCTCTCAGTCATAGTCCTGGTAACTGGCATCTGACTTTAGTTAATTAGTTCTGCATCTTTTCATTTTTCTCCCAGTACATTCAATGTTTATTAATTGGAAATATCAGGTAATTCCTTTTTATGCTTTTTATTTGTAGATGTCATTAAAGAGATGCATTTGGTATTTTCTTATTTTAAATTTTTTCCCCCTAAATTCATGATCAAATGAGAAGTTTTTTGGATACAGTAGTTAAGCTATTGGTCAAGAAAATACTGATGCAATATTTTAAATAGCAACCTTCATTACTCAGTTCAGTATTGCAACATTTACAGGACAGAAAGTTACTTTAAATTACACAGCTCAGTTACATCAAATATGCTGTTGAGTTCAGAGTTGATCTAGCCCTAATAGCACTTTCAGATAATTTGATGGGACACAGTTGTTTCCACTGAGATCAGTTCAACTCTAAAGGACTATTCAATTCAATCCAATCCCATTTTAATGGAAATATATGTGAAATAGGCAAGAAACTAAGATTGATTAAATTGCAAAACTGTATTTGAATTCTTAAAACCAAGAGGATTTCTCTGAAAGTCTCTCAAAAACCATGATGCAAAACAGAGTTAAAGATTTGATTGCATCATTTTGAAAAGTAGTTAAGTTGAATGTACAGCAGCCATTTTAAGAATAAAAAAGCTAAACCTCAGCCTTCTGACAACAAACATATACAAATTACAGTTTTGATTAAGGTTCAAATATATGTATTTTTTTAACCTAAGCCATGCTTTTCTTACAAAATACAAAGAAGCAAAAATATAATTGAAACTAACTTTAGAGAAAAAAATGTGTTTAAAAAACATACAAAAAAGTGGCCAAACTTTTTTACGTAGAATTTTAAATATACATTGCTCTGGACTAAGACCTGTATGCTAAATTTCACCCTCTAATTACTTTTTTTAATTGAAAGTATATCTCTCTAAAAAGAGGCTTGTACAAGTCTCCATAGACTCTTAATAATCTAACATAGTAAACATGCTGGCTATATTAAGAAGAAAATTATTCATTCTACCTGGGTTAGTAGGATTTTCCATATTTGGCTATAACCACATTACAGCTGGAACGTTTAGCACAGCTTTGATATATGAATATTTGAGCTGATATTTAACAGACAGTAGCCTCTTACTCTAACTTCAAAGAGCTGGAAAAATTACTTCATGAAAGAGGAAGCTGAAACTGTAGTACTTACCATCCTATCAGTTATGCGATGATGATGTATATAATTAGTTCTGCTCTTTTGCATAATTACTCTAGTATTGTGAAAACTTCAGTTGTATTCCACTTGGGAATAATTATATGAAATCATGTATAATATTATGCTCAGTGAAATTGACTTCAAAATAGCCTTTACTTTGCAGCAAGCTCTGGTGAAAACAGGTTCTTCAAATGAGAGATAAATTAGATTTTTGATTCTACATCTGTAGTCAAATGACCTAGCTCTTCATCCTGCAATTGGATCCATGCAGGCACATCAGGCCGCCTGCCAAGACCAATTGCAGAATTGAGACCTTAGTTTAAAATTCAGCAAACTGCAAATACAAAATTATGAACGATAATGTTGACATAATTTTGAAATAATTGTCCAGAAATGTGTGTTTCTTAACATTACTTGTGAGTTAATATGTCAAATTGGAAAAGAGTTTTCATAATTGTCAGAATTATAGTCTGTGTTTATTTGTATAAATAGTTTGTAAAGCAAAACAAGTCATAAGTTTTAACTGTTATATTCATAAGAACAATGTGGTAAACTGTAGTTAACAAAGAATAGATCTTTAGACTACAATGATAGTAGTCAAATATGTTTGTATCTGTTTGGTTTGAGATGCTTTGATGAAGGACTTAAAAAAAAAAAAAGTTGAAATGAAACCACAATGTTTTTTCTCTGTAATTCTAGTTTAAGGACAATATAAAAAAACTGGAACTAATTCTCTTTCTGTATTTGATTTTATAGGATAGACAAGATGTTTATTTCCATGAAAATACTACTACTTTTTAGCAAGAGCAATAAAATTAGGTCATATGTCACAATGATGTACCAGATGTGATTGGCGCTTGGATTCTGTGGTTTCACACTTGTGACATTTTTCCATAATTTATGTTATGTGAAGAATGATCTCATGATTGGCTGAAGCTATTTTGATCAGAGTTAGGGAATGACTGTTGCAAGCTGGAAATATTACTTCAATAGTGCCGTTATGTAACCATTATTAATATTAGAAACTGGAAAAATTATGCAGATGTACATTAGCGCATTTCAAAAGATTCTCTTGCTTGCAGTGATTCTACCAATTTGACTGCTATTCTCTGTACTTAAAGTAGAACCAGTCATATCTCTCAAACAGGTAGGAACTTTTAAAGTGCAACCATTGTATATACAGACACATGTTGCTGATCAAAATGATTGAAGAATCAAGAAAATGAAAACAATAGGTACAATAAAGTTGCCATTTGTTTTAAAATATTTCTCCGTTGGTTAAAAAACATTAAGTATAATTCTAAACTACCATTTTCAAAGTTTATGTGGATAGTTTAATTTGCTTCCCTTTAAAATGTTGAGTTCTGAAGGACTTGTCTTTTAAGGAAAATCTCTCATATATAAACTTATCAAAGTTGGGCCACAATTAATTAATTGATTAATTAATTAATTAATTAATTAATGAACATGTATCAGATTTTGTTTGTCCTAGACCATAAATAATATTGCTTACTTGAGATTGTAATTTGGAAAAACAATTCCATTTATTTATATTGGATTTTATTATGTACTGCATAATGTGTGTTCATGAGGACATGCTAGTATCAGACCCTTTCACTAGATAGCTATATACTGTACACTCTATTGAAAAGGAAGACTTAGCCACAGTTCCCTAGCTACTAGTGTAGCTTTCAACACCTTTTCCTTGGTGGCTAGTATTGATAAGGTATATAACTGTGAAAGGATGGGGAAATGCATTGAAGTCATCTAAGAAGTAAACTATCAACTTGACATGTTTTTCTAGCTATTGAAAACCTTTTCATATTGCAACTCATTCTGACAGTGAGGCTATAGAATTCCTCTGATTTAAGTACCATCTGGTTATGCTCAAAGCTTTAAAGCTATTTTCTCAGCATAAAATTTCAGAGTCCTATACTTTTTTCTTCACCAAACTATCCATTTTTAAGCCACAAATATTTTTCCAGTCCTTTCAGATTTTATCTAAAAGTATATTTTAACAGTATTTAAATAGTTCTTAAACAATAACAATTTATCTTGATAGATGACATGCTGTGTTTTTTCATTTTATTTTAATTAGCCATTGTGGAACCAAATTCCCTTTTGTTTTATTCCTTTGAATACTGTTTAATTACAGTTATCATGCCAGATATCTTAAAGGTTATTGTACCAATACAGTTTCATTTAACATAAGCCATGTGGAATCAATAGTCCTGTTTCCTAAAGTGAATGCTTGGAAAATCTTACATTCATATGTTAAGAGTACACATCCTTTCCTCATTAGTTGGAAAGTACAGGGATTTTGGCACAGGTTCTGTGTGGAAGCATTGTGCAGCTTTTATATGGATTTTGTTTTTAGCCTTTGATGACACTGTTTAGAATAGGAAGTATCTAATAAGTAAAGCATTTTGTCTAATGTGCTGCCAGTGTGTTTAATATATGCCTGGAGGTCTGAAACATTATCTTCTCCACTACAGTAATATGCATTTAATTCTCTGAAAGCAGAAGGTTGAACTTTTAAAAGGGACTCAAAGTACATTTTCAACTAAATAATTTAAAACATATGGGATAAGGGACCAGAGTAATGTACAGTTGGTTTTTATGGTTTAATCATGATCATGTTAATGCACACCAGTAGCTAATTAAAGAAAACTTTTATTGTTCACTTTAAATGGGTTATGTAAAGAATAAGAGAACTGATATAATACAACCCAATGATAAATGTTACCATTATATTTGCTAACAGTAAGCTGATTTTGCTGGTTTTGACATCTTAAAGTATGGGTCCATTTATTCCGTAACAAAGCAAAAAATCATTTTTGAGTTTTTCCATTGGGAGTCCCCCTACTACTGCCACCCCTTTAATAGAGTATTTAATTGATGCCCAATTTTATTACCAGGCATATTTTAAAGTTAACTGCAAAACTTAGCTGAGTAACTAGCCAAGAGTTCCATAGAGATGATATGTAAAGTTCCATCCTGCTACTTTTGTTTTGTTCTCAAAAATCATATAATAAAAATGAAGTACTGTGTTGCAGATTATTATTTGTTTGTTCCAATCTTTATGATAGGCACATAAGAAAATGTAAAAATCATGATTTCGGTATGGAGCTGGGTGGCATGGCTGATAGGTAATGGGATATAGTGCCTTTCACCTTTAGGTCACTAGTTCATGTTCCTCACTGCTTGGTACTGATCAGAAGTAGTTACCATCTGACTGCCGTTCAGTGACATGTGAATTGATTTGGTAGTCTCAGTAACATTTCTATTAGTCAAATATCCACATTACAAGAAACTCCACAGTTGGGACCAATTAACACCCATATTGGTAGTCTTAGCAGAAAGGTCAAGGACCAACTGGAAGTGGAGGAAGAGCTACCCTCTTACCCTCCTTCAGGTGTTTTGTCCAGCCCCGTACATTTAACAAATATTAAATTTACTTTACAAAAACGAAGAAGAAAGTAGGGTTCTAAACCTATAAAAACCTAAGAAAATACATTAATTTGCAGACTGGAAGTACTCTACTTGTAAAATATTTTTTTCATTTGTAAAATAGATTATCCTTCAGTAACTGAAATTGCATTTTCATTTCTTATGGCCAATTCCAGCTCTCCCTGTACATGGAGGAACTGTCATGATTCTGCTGCATGTATCAGAAAGATGGCAGACCACAGTGGCTCCACATGAGGAGTCTGCAGCCTCCATCCACTGTTAACTGATGACTCCCTTCACAGGCTAAACTTGTGGCTATGGACCAATTTGGACCTGCTATACTTCTGTTTTGGCCATTGCATCAATACATTTGTTGGCCCAAATGCCCCTCCGCTGTGCGACATCATGAAGTGCCACTGTAGGCTTTCTTCACAGCTGACTATTCTGTCCATACAGAGGTGTTGTGGCTGAGTCAGTCCCAGGGTATTAGAGAGACAAGGTTGGAGAGGTAATGTCTCTTATTAGATGAATTTCTTTTGGTGAGAGAGACAAGCACACCCACATAATGGAACTTCACCTGGCATTTATAAAGCACCCATCATCACAGGATCTAGGTTAGTTAAGTATTATTGCCAGTTTACAGATGAGGAGACTAGGGTAGAAAGGTTAAGAGACATGTCTGTGGTATCAGATTAAATCAATGGCTGAGGAATTCCTGGCTCACAGTCCAATGATTCATTAAGGCTGCTTCTAGTAAGTTATTTTTGTGAAAGCTACGTTAAAAGTGATATCATATTTATGAGCCAATGATATGAGTCTGTCATAGAAATCAGCCACAAGGATTTTTATTGGTGATTTGAAAAATACGTACATGAGTGAAACTGCAATGTTTGTAACCAGAGCTGAGAAAAACCTTTTCAAAGAAAATCTCAGCTACTTAATGGTTCTGTTTAGGATTTCCATGTAATACTTTTCTCTAGCATAATTCCTTTTTTAAGGAAATCTTTGCTGTTGTTCCCTTTGTTTCAAAGAAAAGCACAATATAAAGGAATTCCAATAAACTTCCCCAGCTTTTTCTTACAAAAAGAAAAAAAAATAAAAAAGAAACCAATTTTTTAGTATGTTATACAGTAGAATGTCTAAGGAGAGAGAAATCCAGTACTTCAATGCCCTTCATTCCCATTATGTTATATTATTGATAAATATTGTAAATACATGTAATTCACAATTATTATTTTTCCAATGGAAGATATTGTATATTTTGGGCCAGGTTGTGTCTGTCCCTTCACGGGTACACAAGGGGTAGGAAGAATGTGTAAGGAGGCCTCGCAACAGATTCTAGGGTAGGGGATAGAGACATCCCACTCACTGCATCCAGAGGAGCGTGTGACTGGGGAACCTAGAGTCACGGCCTACACTAAGGAGCAGGATAGAGAAAAGCAGTCAATGGAGCTGGCCCTGTTTCATCATTGTTGTTGTTGTTATGGCATACATGCTACACCTTAAAGAAGAGTATATCTGCAGCCATGCTTGTACTTTACCTCAGGAACAATGTCTCTTGGGAGCTTCTGTTTGGGTCATGCACCTCTGCAGTGTCCCTAATGAGGACTGTGCCTTAAAGGCACAATATAACCTTATAATAAATTAGTAGTATTTCCTTCACTGTGAAAAGAACTAAAATCTATTATTGTTTATTCCATAGTACAAACTGTCTTTTTAAAGTGTTGCTGTAAGCAGTGATATCTAGCTAAACATTTCTATTTGATGAGATCTTGTGAAGGTCATAGCCAAATGCATAAAAGTGTAGTGAGTAAATATACCACTTATACCACCATAGTGGCAGGCTTTATAAATATCGGACTTTACCTGAGCAGTAAGCCATGTTGTTTTATATAATGCAGCTGGCATTTGCGTGACTAAGAAAACATTTTTTCAAGTGCTCCAGCACAGTATTTATATCTTACAATTTCCATTTAGCCTTTTTTTATTAATTTGAAATTAAATAGTACTTTTTCATTTTGCGTAAACGTGTTAAAGCATTTTTAATGGCAGTGGGGATTATTTTTAAGTATTAACAAATAAAACTTGGAAGAAAATCTGATTATCATCCTTTTATTTTAAATATATAATATTGTTTCATAGAGGAAGAATTTTGTTTTAACTCATATTTCCTTTAGATTTTTTAGAATATAAAGAATTAGTTGAAAAAATGTAGTTTGAGCCTAGAAATCATTATTTATTTTTTTCCCTTCATATATTCCTTTGGCACTTCATCAAATGTGAGTCATCATTTCTTCGGAAAGTACACCTGCTGTGTTTTCATGAGTGATTACTCTGTTAAAAGTTAACTTGGCAGGTTTTTTATAATTCCCTTTTTTGAAATCATGTTTAAATAGCAATTGTTTGCTGCCACTGAAATGGAAATATTTGGGATATGGCTATTAAAATATAATATAATATTTTCCTTCACAGGTTTCCAAACAAGATCAGAAAAAAATGGATATGTCTGATGGAGGAACAGTTGAAACTTCTTCACGATACAGTGGTGCCCAAGACAGTGGCATAGGCAGTGACAGTGTTAAAATCAGAATAGTTCAAATAGAACAACATAGTGGCACCAGCCAACACCGCATTGCTCGTCCTTCCCGACAGTCTTCCATTGTGAAGAACCTGAACTTCATTCCCTTTGACATTTTTATTACAGCAAGCCGGATCTCCTTGATGACCTACTCATGTACTCCTTTACCTAAAACCAAATCATTGCAAGATCAGAAAGATGGTGATAAAATAAGCAAAACTTCATTAAACCTTCCAGAAACAGATTCAGGTGGTAGTCAAGCCACCGAGAAGCCAAGTCAGGCATGTATTTCATCAGTAACAGCAGATGATCTCTTGAACAGTAACAGTTCTTTGCCAACTGGGAAAAAAACAGGTCTTCTGTCACTAGAAAGTCTTCATGCTTCCACAAGATCATCTGCTCGACAAGCCCTTGGTATAACTATTGTTCGACAGCCTGGTCGCAGAGGAACTGGTGACCTACAGTTAGAACCGTTTCTGCATCTTGTTGTATCCCAGCCTTCTGTACTCTTAAGCTGTCACCACAGAAAACAGAAAGTGGAAATATCCATGTTTGATGCTGTGCTTAAAGGAGTAACCTCAGACTACAAGTGTACAGGTAAGATCATTTAAAGTCCAGAGGGTGTTAACAACTGCCATAACAATCAGGCTTCCTCAAAGTTTCAGGGATGATCAAACAGAAAACAGCTGGCAGACCAGACAAGACATCTTAATTTAAAAAAAACAAAAACAAAGTAAAATTTATATTCCATAGCTGAATCAAATTTAAGAATAGAAGATGTTTGAAATGAATTAAGGCTTAACCTTCAAGAACCCAATTCTTATTGTTACTGAGTATTGCTTTCTCAGCACAAGAAAAATAAGAGCATCTGTCACAGTACTTTAGCATATCAAAAGTTTCTAAACCAATACTACAAGGAATGAGTTGTAAGTCAAGTTTTTTCATAAAGGATCTTTTTATGGCTGAAAACCATTATATTCTCCCATATTAATCCTCTGCTAAAATTCAAAGAAAAACTTTCAGAAACACATGGCATTTTGATCATAAATTGTACAAAAATTACATAGTCTTCTAAATGATATCTTCATAATGTCAAATAAAACAGAGTACAAGACGTTTAAAATCCTTAAATTGAAAACATTTTTAGCAATCCTTTTATAAAGAACTATTTAAATTGCAAATCAGCAATTTCATGACATAATCTATCTACTACATACGCCTTCCCCAACAGAGTCTTTAACTCAGGATGGGGACTGATGGTGGGAAGTTTGACTTGAACTCACTGTAAGGAAGAGAAAAGAAGTGGCACCTGCCATGGGGGAGGGATGAAAAAGAAGCAGATCATTCTGATTATTTCCTCTCCTCTTGAATCAATGATGGACAACTGTCAGAATGATCACGAAAAACAAAGGTAGAAGTGACCAATCCAGTTGTGATGTAGCCTGAGTGCCATGCGTCCTCTTAAGTATTCAACTTCAAAGAGGTATTTTCAAATGAAAAATTTTGCCCCAAGCTAAATATCAGAATTTCAGACATAATTCACCCAAATTCCTATTTGTATGAGAATTTTTCATATATCCCTAATATATGGTAATTTAGGAAATAATATATTTTAGGTTCTCACTCATCTAAGCAGCAAGGTTTTATAAGAGTTTCCTTTATTTAAATGAAAGTGGCCAATTATTGGCTTTTCTATAGGGGTCATATTTGCTGTATTTCATGTGAAATATTTATAACAATGAAAAGTCACTTTTGTGGTTGAAAATGTATTTGTCTGCCTGTGAACCTTCCATCTAGCAATAAATCCAGAGCTCACTGCAGAGAGTTACAAAGGGATCTCACAAAACTGGGTGACTGGGCAACAAAATGGCAAATGAAATTCAGTGTTGTTAAAAGGAAAGTAATGCACATAGTATAATCCCAACTATTCATACAAAATGATGGGCTCTAAATTAACTCTTCCCACTCAAGAAAGAGATCCTGGACATGTTGTGGATAGTTCTCTGAAAACATCTTCTCAGTATGCAGCAACAATCAAAAAGCAAACAGAATATTAGGAACCATTAGGAAAGTGACAAAATAAGACAGAAAATATCATGAAGCCACTATATAAACCCTGAATACTGCATGCTGTTCTGTACACCGCATCTCAAAAAAGGATATATTAGAACTGGAAAAAGTACATAGAAGGGTGTGTTACAGCTTCCATATGAGGAGAAATTAAAAGGACTGGAACTGTTCAGCTTAGAAAAGAGACTGCAGGCGGGGGGACATAATAGAGGGCTATAAAATCATGAATGATGTGTAGTAGATGAATTAAGAAGTGTTATTCACCCCTTCACATAACACAAGAACCAGGGAGCACCCAATGAAATTAATAGGTAGCAAGTTTAAAACAAACATAAGGAAGTCCTTTTTCACACAATACACAGTCAATTTGTGAAACTCGTTGCCAGGGGATGTTGTGAAGGCCAAAAACATTACTGGGTTCAAAAAAGAATTAGCCATTGCTGGACCTATCCTCCATGAACCTATTAGTCAAGATGGTCAGGGATGCAACTCCATGCTCTGGGTATCCCTAAACCTCTGACTACCAGATGCTGGGACTGAGTGACAGGGCATGGAACACTTGATAAATTGCCTCTTCTGTTCATTCATTCTGAAGTGTCTGGCACTGACCACTGGCAGAAGACTGGATACTGGACTAGATAGATATGGCCATTCTTACGTTCTTACAGTGAGTGACATTCAAATTCTGTTCTATACCAACCACCAATGGGGCAAGAATACCACAAGACGTTCCATTAGCCCAGCAAAATACTAGGGACCAAAATGTGGGCAAATTAGGACCTTTGGAAGTGATGCAAGATCACCCAAAGAGAGACAATGTGCTCTCCAGGTGTAGACCTTGTGGAGATTATTGATCAGATGAGGGCCCTCGGTGAAAAACATCATTATTTCTTCTCTCATTATATTTCATACAACACATTTAATTTTCAAATAATTTCATAAAGAAAAAATAAATTTTAACCCAACTGTACTGGATTATTACTGAGCAAAATAGCACCTAAATAACATTTAAATGGTTGTCTGTGGAAGAGATTAACAACTGCTGGGTATTATAAATCTAAATTATAAAAAAAAAAAACCTTAAAATCATTATAAATTTTTAAAGGAAGAAAAGAAAAGAAAAGAAGATTGGATGGCTAAGAGAAGAAGATAGAGTGAAAACACAAGGAGAGAGATAAGGTTCCCTGGCTCCATATCTCCTTCCTTTTTTTCTCTTCTGTTTCTTTTTCTAATTCCAATTTTCCTCCCCTCTCCTCTTCCCATCTGCTGGTATCCTTATCTCTTTGTGAGAAACACTTGCTGCTTCAGAACTTCTGCTGGAAGACTGACAGGGAGCTCCCTGTATATTTATTGGATACTACCTGATATACTTGCAGCTGGTACTTATTATCCAGTCACTCCGGAAGAAAGACAGGAGGCAATGGATGTGGATTAATTAGGCTGCAACTTTATTCACTTAAAATACCTTGGAATACATGACAATAAATTATAAAGTGCAGTTCATCATCATTTCCATATAAAGCCCAACTTGGTCCCAGCCATGCCTGGTTGCTGAGAATATAAGAATGGCCATACTGGGTCAGCCCAATGAACCATCTAGCCCAGTATCCTGTCTTCCAACAGTGTCTGATGCTAAATGCTTCAGAGGGAAAGAACAGAATGGGGCAATTATTGAGTAATAAATCCCCTGTCCAGTCACAGGTTCTGTCACTCAGTAGTTTAGGAATACCCAGAGCAAGGGGTTGCACCCCTGACCATCGTGGCTAATACCCTCTGATAGACCTATTCTCCATTAACTTATCTAATTCTTTTTTAAACTCAGTTATATTTTTGGCCTTTACAACCTCCTCTGGGAATGGGTTCCACAGGTTGGCAGTGTGTTGCACGAAGAAGAATCTCCCTCACATTCTCTGCTGTGAAGACCAATTTAAATAATTCATTTAATTTCTCCTTAAGGCCTTCTCTTCCTGAGTGCTCCTTTAGCATCTTAATTGTCCAGTGGCCCCACTGATTGTTTGGCAGGCATTCTGCTGCAAATGTACTTAAAACTATTTTTGCTGTTAGCTTTTGTGTCTTTTGCTAGTTGCTCTTCAAATTCTATTTTGGCCTGCCTAATTATACTTTTACAACCCAACAACCTTCCCTCATGTGAGATGAAAGGGGGCTATTAAAGGAGAGAGGGGTCAGCTCCACGGTGTTCCAAGTTTAGGAACCCTAAGCCATAAAAGAAGATAAAAAAGAGGGGGGTTGGCCTCATCGTGTACCAGATACTAAGGAGTCCAAAATCCTTCCTCAGCTTCCTTAAGGAATGCTTTCATTTAACACCTTTTCCAGTCCATTTTATCTGAAAACCATATCCTTTCCATAATGAGCACCTATACTGGACATCTGTCACAAGTTTTAGATCCTAAATTGTGATGATATAACCTAACCCCCCTGCTTCACCCGACAGGGCCCAGACCTCCTTTGGGGGGGTGAATAAACCACCCTATCTTCACCAAACTGGCAGTGAGGGAAAAATTCCATCCCAGCCCCCAAGGAAAAGAGTCATTGGTGTAATGGCCAGTTTAGGTCATGAGGAAACGCAGCACTTTTGCAAATTTCAGGGTAGATGGGTGGGTGCTGCCTGCCCTATCCCAGACTACGTCTACATTTGCCACCAAATTTGGCGGCAGTTGATGGGAGATATGCAAGCTGTGTAAAGCAGCTTGCGTATCTCCCGTTGACTTCCTAACTTCTACTTAGTGTGGTGTCTTCAGTTCGCTGCGCTGACGGGAAATGCCCTCCTGTCAACGCCACGTTACTCCACCTGGTGGAGGTGGATTAGTATCGTCGATTTTGAGGTCCACTGAGTGGGTCTCCACTTCTGCTAAACTGATCTAGATAAATCAATCTCTGATGGCAGTGAATTTGCCGCCATCAAGACATAGCCCCAGTAAAAACCGGTTTTTCTGGGGCTACATAGAGTATAAATACTCGCAAGTTCTTCCAGTCAGCAGGACTGATGCCAGCTACTTCATGCCCGTCCTGTCCATTGCTGTAAATTTCTCTCTGCTCTCTCTACCCCTGTTTTGGGAGGCCCTTAAAGGGGCAAAACCCCTTTTCTTCTGGGAAGCCAGACAAGGCCCCTCCCACCTATGGTGAGAACACTTTAGTAATTAGTACAAACATTGAGCAATCAATAAACATGATAATTTTGCTGCCTTATTTGGCTTATTTAAAATATGTCTGCATGTCTGCAAAAAAGAAGCTTACAAGAAGTAGAAGCTTGGTCAGATGACTAGGGAGGATTATAAAAATGCTGCTCAAACATGCAAGAATGAAATCAGGAAGGCCAAAGCGCAATTGGAGTTGCAGGTAGTAAGGGACGTAAAAGGGAACAAGAAAGGTTTCTATAGGTATGTTACCAACAAGAGGAAGATTAGAGAAAGTGTGGGCCCCTTACAGAATGAGGAGGCAACCTAGTGATAGAGGATGTGGAGAAAGCTGAGGTGCTCAATGCCTTTTTTGCCTCTGTCTTCACAGACAAGGTCAGCTCCCAGACTACTGCACTGGGCGGCACAGAACAGGGAGGAGGTGAACATCCCTCAGTGCTGAAGGAACAGGTCCAGGACTATTTAGAAAGATTGGACATACACAAGTCCATGGGGCCAGATGCAATGCATCCTAGGGTGCTGAGGGAGTTAGCTGATGTAATTTCAGACCCAACGTCCTCCGCAATTAAACAACACCTTAACCCAAGCATCGCAAGTCTGAGTCAACTGGCATGGCCGGCCATGGGTGTCTAATTGCAGTGTAGGCATACCCTTAGGCACCATTCACAAAACTCTAACATTGCCCATACACACCTAACAGCCTAATAGTTAGATCACTCACCTAGGATGTGGAAGGATGTTTGAATCCCTACTCTGAAGCAAGGACTTGCACCCAGATCTCCTGAATCATAGGTGATTGCTCTGATCACCAGTTGCTCTGATCTAGGGTAGGTCTTTCTCAGTCTCTCCTGTTGGAGTGGTTCCACTTTGTATAAACAATTAACTTTTGATTGGAGCAGGGACTTGAACTCTGGTGTTCCCCTTTTCAAGGGAGTGCCCTAACCACCAGTCTATCAAGTCATTCTCACTCTCTGTCTCTGGCCCAGTGAATATTTATTTATTTGTAACTACAAAGTGGAATGGCTTGAAGAGGAGAAATTGAGAAAAACACACTTCAGAATAGCCAATAATCTGGTGATTAGGAGGTTGGAGACCTGTTTTCAAGCCCCTGCTCCAGATTAGGATTCAACACCATCTCTCCTATGTCATCTCCTATGTTCTAATCACTGGGCTGTTGGGCCTTATGCTGTTGGGCATAAGGGAGCAGAATCAGCACCACTTCTTCCTCCTCCTTTTGAGTTTTGTGAATCTAGCCCTTCATTTCCAAGTTTCCTTTGCTTTTATTTAAAAAATAAATACATTAAAAAATGGCTGAAATTGGAACAAAACATTTCAGTGAACCCAAAATGAATGGGTTTTTTTACTTTTCAATTTGCCAGAAATTCCTAAATGGCTATAGGTTGAACCTGAAGGAAAAGGTTTTTCCATTTTTTGGAACTATCAGCTATGAATCAGTTATTCACACAGCTCTGGTCCTTAGCGCCTAAAAGTAAGGACTGGGATTTTCAAAGGAATTTAAAAGACTTAGGCACCCAACTCCCAGTGCCTGATGGCTATAAAATCTCTTGAAAATCTCAACATAAAAACATGAAGAGATACTAAGCTAAAACCATTATATGTCTTAAATAGGTGATGGTGCAGTGATATGAAGTTAGTAATGCCTCTTTTTTGGGAAGACTTACCATATTCATAACTCATGGTTCCATCACTCTTGATTAATGCCATCATCCCGATGTGGTAACATAGTGGTTTTTCAAATTATTTTTATTTCTGGGATCTACCACACGTTTTTTTGAGGGCAGATTGCCACAAACTACATTATTTACTGCCATAAAATAGAGCATCAGGAGCTTTGCACCACATTTGTTAATCTGCTGCAGTCAGTTGGTATGATTGATATTCAGGCGAATTTCTTTTGACATATTCTGACCACCTGCTAATAGTTTTGTCTGAAAGACATGTATCTTCAAAATAGAACAACTATATATATATATATATATATATATATATATATATTTATTGAAGGAAACCAATTAGCTTCTGTTTTCTCTGTACAACCATTTGCTGTATTCCTTCATATATCAAGGATTGTTGGAAAAGAAAACTAGTGTTTAATTTAATCTTACAAATCAGTGCTATTTTCATTAAATCTTTCTAATAGAGGTACAGTGTGTGTGTGTGTGTGTGAGATATATATACAGAGAGAAAGAAAAATATGTGATGGTGTGCTATAAACTTTTTCTTGGCACTCGTTTGGGATGTCCCCGTTAGTCTCAACTGGCAAAGCCATGAGTGAGTTATGCAGGTCATCCCAAATAAATGCCAATAAAAACTTTATGCCATTCAACCCCATTGTGCATTTAGTGTATGCCATATATGTTACAGAAAACTATTTTAGGAATGTTCCAGAGAGTTCTGAAAGGTTGCATTTTTGTGCCCCTACAAAGAGAGGCCCCTTACTATTAATCCAACTATATTGGACTCAGGTTTTGTAAAAACCTATAAAATATTTTATAGCTCTTCTATAGGAAAAGTCTATCATCTCAGAACCCTGAAGGAGAGGAAGCAAGAGAAGGGTTCTATTGTGAGGAAATGTAGAAATCTTTCATTTCTCATGCAGTATAGCTCCTGAGACATGTTAATGTGTAGAAAAATTGTCACTTGTCCAGACATGAATTTTGTCCATCCCTACATGGGTGTAATTTTGAGGGATATCTGCATTTGTAGATCAACAAAGAGATGATTCTTTTGCAGATTAATTGAGATAACAAAAGTGACTCAGGGGTTCAGAATGTTGTAAATCTCTAGGGAAATAAATTAAGACCAATAGTTGCTAGAGGACAATGAGGTGGTCAGGCATGCATGATAAATTAAAATATCACATGGTTACACAATATATCAAATGGATATTTCCTCTGCATATGTGGTGTACATGGTATGGCATATGCATGCATGCACACACAGTCAAATCATACTAATTGAATAATTTATTTGATTAATTTTGTGGTGCTGTTCAAATAATTTATTTAATACATCTATTTTTCATTAGTCACACAGTTCGTGTAATGGTATGAATAATTTGTGAATGTTCTCAACTTTAAAAAAAAATTAAACAAAATGTTAGCAGAAGTGTTTTTCATTGCTTGTCAAGCTCACGCCACATGATAAACTGGAGAACTATAATGATTGCATTTATCAGGAACTGTTAACCACCACACCTGCTCTCTGCCCACTAATCCAGCTCCCCTGAAACAACTTCTCAGATATCAGATTTTTGAACAGCTTCCCCGAATTGTAAACATGTTTCTACAAAATTGTGCATGCTGATGAGGCCTCAACTGGAGTATTGTGTCCAGTTTTGGGCACCACATTTCAAGAAAGATGTGGACAAACTGGGGAAATTCCAGAGGAGAACAAAAATGATTAAAGGACAAGAAAACATGATGTATGAAGAAAAATTTTTAAAATTGGGTTTGTTTAGTCTGCAGGAGAGAAGACTGTGTGGGGACATAACAGTTTTCACATACATAAAAGGTTGTTACAAGAAGGAAAGTGAAATATTATTCTCATTAACCTCTAAGGATAGGACAAGAAGCAAGGGGTTTAAATTGCAGCAAGGGAGGTGTAGAGTTGGACATTAGGAAAAACTTCCTACCAAGGTAGTTCAGCACTGGAACAAATTGCCTAGGGAGATTGTGGAATCTCTGTCATTAGAGGTTTTTAAGAACAGGTTAGACAAACATCTGTCAGGATTGGTCTAGTTATTTCTTAGTCTTGCCTTCAGTGCAGGGGACTGGAATAGATGACATACTGAGGTCCTTTCCAGTCCTATACTTCTATGATTCTATAATAAAATTGAACTAACTCAATGCCTAGGACAATATTTAGTCCTGGACCAGTGATGAAATTAAGATCCCATATCCTGTTACTTTGATCAGGGATAGTAATGAAGGTTTAATACCATTATAAAATCAAGAATCCCCCTTTCCTTTGGTATAAGGCTGCTTCTCTCCCCCCCACACCCCCAGGTTTCGGAATTTATCAGATCTTAAAATTGCAACAAAATTATGTATGGAAAAGATTAGAATAGATAATTTTTGAGATTTCTAAAATACGTTAGGTATAATTTTCTTTCTTTCTGAGCTATGTCTAGTTGGACTCATCTAGCTTTACAAAGAGACAAAAATTATCTTTTAATAAAGATAAAACTTCAAAAAATAGATCTTAAATAGCATAGCCATAGAAAAAAGAAGCAGATACAGTATGCGTGGTGACATGGCATGATACAAAAGTTTTATTGGCACTCATTTAGTCTGATTTGTATAACTGGG
The DNA here is from genome assembly GCA_007922155.1 of Mesoclemmys tuberculata. Taxonomy (NCBI): domain Eukaryota; kingdom Metazoa; phylum Chordata; order Testudines; family Chelidae; genus Mesoclemmys; species Mesoclemmys tuberculata. Next base: position 96,730,999 of record ML675601.1, read on the forward strand.
CTAGTTAGTAAATCCTTTATGCCATATTGCTGCATTGTTTGTCCTTTGTCTTGGAAAGGATCACCACCAGTAGCACTCTTTATCATTATGGTAAGGCCATAAGTTGGTTACTTATATGGTAACCAAAGTTTACTGGCCTGAGTTTGGGGTGGTTGCATGTCTCATGAATTGTGAATCTAAGAGTGAATTTTGCAGGTTATTCCAAATCAAACTTCAGGCAGCTTTTTCTGATGGAATCCCTGCAGAGTACCGGTAAGATTTTAAAGTTCCATGCCCTGGCAGAATCCTTGAAGAAATCTGTTGCAGTGCCACCTGCCCCCCTCATAGTAAATTCACTTTTCAGCACAGCTGCATCTAAGGATATAGGGAAGCACAAATTGTACTACCTGAACCAGCAGGGATTAAAGTTTGCTGTAGGTATCTTCACTTCTGAGTTTTGCAAAAGGTCTGTGGACTTCCTGTCATAAGGTTTTCAGTGGATGCTTTGGAAAAATATAATCCAGAATTTAGTTTTAAGCTAATTTAATTGTTTCCTTACTTCCATTCTTTACATTCCAATGGAAACAATTTTCTTCTCATTATTTTTATGTATTTATTTTAATTTTCTTTTTAGGAGCCTCAGTCATGGACTCAGACCCCTTTATGCTCGGTGCTTTATAAACACAAAACAGACAGTCTCTGCCCCACAGAGCTTACAAGCTAAGTATAAGACAAGAGACGAGATGGTTACAGACAGGCCAATGGAAGAGTTCAAGAAAACAGTGAGAGAATATTGATCAGCACATTAAGCAGTGATCTCAGCACACTAGCAGCCAGACTGAATTTCAAGTTTTTCTAGGCACCATGGCAAAGGAGAGTTTTAAGGAAGGTTTTCAAGGAGGTTAATGAAGCAGTTTTGCAGATATTTACAGAGAACTTTTCCCAGGTGTGAGAGCCAGCATGTGAGAAAGCACGAAGTTGCTTGTTTGAAAATTTAACAAGATGGCATCTGACATCATGGGCTAATCAGAGGTGGAGAACAACCTTTTAGTACTGTATGAGAGATCATAGTTTGGTTGGGACTGGTTGCAGAGGGCCTTGAAAATGAAGACAAGTAGTTTGTTTTATACAATAGAGAAGAGGCAGCCAGTGAAGTAATTAAAATAACCAAACTTTCTGCTTTAGCATTTACAAGCAATACAGGTTGCCATATTATGCTAGCACATGAGAATCTGCATGTAAAATTGACTGAGTGCTAACTATGTGCGAAAGTGAAACTGTTGTTATACTTTAACTGTCCAAGGTGGGAGAGATATAAAAAGTAAGAAAATAGTCTGAAGAGTGAAAAGTAGTTTTCTTTAAATGTATTAATATAAAGAGTAAAGTTTCAAAAATGCCTAGGACTGAAGATCCACGGTGATATTGGCACTTTAAAAAATTTCACTCAAAGTGTAGCTAGCAAAAAAATTAAATACTGATTTTGGGTTTTTTTTGTTTGAAACTACAATTTTGAACCAAGCAAACACTAATACATTTAGGCTCACAACACCCCTGTTAGGTAGGGAAATGTTATCCTTCCTGTTTTATAGAGGAGCAAAACAATTCACAGAGAGGTTAAAAGACTTATCCAAGATCACATAGGAAGATAGTAATACATCCAGGATTTGTCTCATACTAAAATCACACTTATGTTTACTTCTGGTTATATTTAGGCCTTGATTCTGCAAAGAGCTCCACACAGGTGGACCCATGTGAAGAGAAAGGGCCTTAGAATGCATTGCAAGATGTATTTCCTTCTCCAGGCTTTTCCACTATGTGCATAGCCATTAATCTCCCATTCCCACTTGAAAGGAATATGCCATGGACAGTCTGTGAGGTGAATTTTATAGCGATTTAGGACTCATTTTTTTCCCCCTCAAACAGGTGTTTGTGCTGGAAAGTATGACAGGTCCTTTACAATTTAAAATATTCCAACCCATGCTTCTGTGTAAGATTAATGGTAGATGAAATTCAAATCTGAACTACTCATACATTGTAAAAATTCTAAATTAACAGTATTGATTGAGGAAAAGGACATGGGAATCAGTGTCGACAGCTCAGTGGAGACCTCTGCACAATGTGCAACTGCAATAAAAAAAAATGTAAGAATGCATAAACAATGGGACTGAGAGTAACACAGAAAACACTATAATGCCATTATATAAATACATGTTTTTCCCTCATCTGAAATATTGTGTGCAGTACTGGTCAGGGCCCCCACATGTGGGGAGGGGAACGGTACACTTTACTGAGGCCCTGGGGGGCCTGACCCAAGCTGCAACCCCCATTACCGTGAGGAAAAATATTTTCATGGCTCATAAGATTGTATGTATGGGATTAAGGATCATGGTATGTGTGTGAGAGGGGGGCATGTTACAAGTTTGTTCTGAGCCCCAAAAAATTATGCTTGGGCCCTGGTACTGGTCACCACATTTCAAAAAAGGATGTTGCAGAAATAGAGAAGGCTCAAAAATGGACACTGAGAATGATTAGGGGCATACAGAACTCTCGTATGTATAGATTCACTGATTCTGAGGCCAGAACAGACCACTGTGATCGTCTAATCTGACTTCCTGTATAGTACATGCCATAGAATTTCCCCCAAAATAATCCCTAGAACATATCTTTTAGAAATATATCCAATCTTGATTTAAAAATCATCAATGATGGAGAATCAGCCATAACCATTGGTAAATTGTTCCAATGATTAATTACTCTCACAGTTAAAAACGTACACCTTATTTCCAGTCTGAATTTGTCTAGTTTCAACTTCTCGCCATTGGATTGTGTTATACATCTTTCTCCACTAGATTGAAGAGCCCATTATTAAATATTCATTCCTGATGTATATACTTATAGACTGTAGTCAAGTTACCCCTGAACCTTCTCTTTGTTAACCTAAATCAATTGACTTCCTTGAATCTGTGATTGTAAGGGTTATTTTCTAATTCTTTAATCATTCCTGTGGCTCTGCTCTGAACCCTCTCTAATTTGTCAACATCCTTCTTGAATTGTGGGCACCAGAACTGGACCTGGTATTCCGGCAGCACCAAAATATAGAGCCAAATGAACAGTGCCAAATATAGAGCTAATATAACCCTTGTACTTCTACTCAAGATTCCTCTGTTTATGCATCCCAGAATTCCATTAGTACTTCTGGCCACAGCATAGCACTGGGAGCTCATATTCAGCTGTCTATCCACCACAGCCCTCAGATATTTTTCAGAGACATGCTTCACAGGATAGTGCCCCATCCTATCAGTATGGCCTGCATTTTTTATTTCCAGATGTATACATTTACAGTTAGCGGTAATAAAATGCATATTGTTTCCCTGAATCCTGTTTACCAAGCAATCTAGATCACTCTAAATCAGGAATCTGTCCTCTTCGCTATTTAACACTCTCCCAATTTTATGTTATCTGCAAACTTTATCAGTGATGATTTTTTGTGTTCTTCCAGATCATTGATAAAGATGTTAAATAGTGGAGGACCAAGAACTGATCTGTGTGGGACCCCACTGGAAACAGACCCATGCAGTGACAATTCCCCATTTGTAGTTAGAATTTGAGACTGAAAAGATTGGGACTGTTACCTTAGAAAGTAAATGAATAAGAAGGGGTACAATACAATAATACAAAATAATATATGTTATAGAAAAGATAGATCAGGAGTAGAGCTAATTGGAGAAATATTGACAAAATATTTTTGCATGGGAATTTGTGGATTCATCAAAATCAAAATGTTTTGTGGAGGTGATTCAATTTCACCAAAGTTACAACAAAAATCTGCCTGCTTCCTATCTGGCTTCTTGGCAGACTGCCTGGCAAACTGATGGTGAACTTGGGACACCATGCCAAGCAGAATGCATTGAGCCCAGGTTGCTTTCCTTTTCCTAAAGAATTTTGAAATATTTGTGTTTTGTCCCAAATTGAAATGAAACCAACTTTAGAAATGGTTAAATCCTCCAAAGAATGGACGTATCTTTCTCCAACCACTTCTAATCAGGAGTTCCTGTTTTTTACCTCTCTTATAACACAAGAATTGAGAGGGCATTCTGTGAAATCAAAAGGCTGAAAATTCAAAACCGATAAAAGAACAACACAGTATTAGATGTGGAACTCATTGGCACATGGTATCATTGGGGCCAAGAACTTAGCAACATTCAAAGAGGGTTTGGATTTATAGATAACAGAAATGTCCTGTTATAATAGTTAATTCTAAAATAAGAATTTTGGAAAAGATAGAAAATGTCATTTATCAAAGTTTAAGCCAATCTCTAACTATTAAGGATCAGAATGGGTTTTTCATTGGGAATAAAATAACCACACTTGTCTACTTCAGGCTTTCTTGCACCTTCCTCTGATGTATCTGGTACTGGCCCCCATCAGACGGGATACTGGACTATTGCCATACTGGGTCTGCAATTCCTATGTTCCAGTTTTTACTCCCATTATGGTGAAGCCTATATCAGAATTTTTCTATATGAGAAAGCTTCTGGCAGAGATATAATCCATTCATTTTCAGTTACAGAGCCTCTGGTTCTCAGTGTCACAAAATACCATCTTGGCTGTCAATACATAATACTTGTTCATATGCTTTTTATCTTTGATACCACAGATTAATCAATCACATCAGGCAGTAAATAACATTTCTTACTTTTCTCTCTTTCCCTTTCTTGAATATTTCATCCACTTCTCTTCACTTTTCAGCCCTTCGTTTTCCTTCCTGCTGGTCCCTCTGTAGTGATCCTGCCCTCTCCTTTTTATTCACATCTCCATCCCTCTGGCTTCCAAAGGCTTTTATTTAAACAAATAGCTGCAAATCCAAGTGTTGATTTTTGAGAGAATCATAGAAAATGGAGATGGCAATGACCTATTATAGTATTTCATCTAGCCGAATTCCCTGCCAATGCATAATTGTTCCCTACTGTACATTTTATAGTGTTTTCTTCTGTCTATTTTTAAACATTCCCAAATATAGTGTTACCACCAGCTCCCTGAAGAGATTATTCCATATTATAATAGATCTCACCATCAGGAAGTTCTTTAATATTCAGCCTAAATTTTCTCTCTCTAAATTTCATTCCATTACTTCTATGATAATTTATACCCTTTGGGGCACACTATATGATTTATTCCTTCCTTGGTGCTTAACTCAACAATGTTTTCCTCCTTAGGTTGTACCTCAGTCAAGCAATTCATATTTAACTCCTTTTACCTTTCCTCATAAATGAATCTGTCCAACTTCCTGGTAATTTTTGTTGTTCATGCGAATTACTCAATATTAGCATCTGAATAACCCAATTTATACCACCACCCAATCTTAACTTTGCAGTCTCTCAATCATAATTTTCTTCTCATTACTTAAGAACTACATTAATGGTCCAGATTTGGCATCATTTGGATCCTTTAGTCTATCGGGAGAATTAAATATCTCCCATGAGCAAAAAATAGTATCCTGCAGTTTCAAGCACCTTGAGCCGTATTTGAATATCTAGTATGTAATCAAAGAGCTGTCCCATATGTTAAAACTTTTCACCTATGTTGTTGGATATCTTCATATTTAAAGAGTTACAACTCTATAATAACAATTAGGCATTTTATAACATAAATAAATTTTTAGATAGACAATAAAAAAAAGGTGCATGAAAGTATTAAGTAACAGAAAAGAGGGACAAAATTTACAGATTTATTCTAGCAGCAATACCTACCTGTCAATTTATTTGGGTTAGTGACATTCACTGTGTTATATTCTGTAATCTTCACAAGGCTTCATTATGTGATAATTGTGGTTAGTCTGATGTTTGTAACAGTATGACGGACAGTTAGTACAAAAAATAAGACGTGGTATGGAACCAAAACAAAAATGACAAAGATTAGAACATCAAAGGTGTTTTGGAAATATCAGCAGTCTCTGCAGAAACCATATTGTTGTGAGTTGTTCTAAAGCTGTGCATTTAGAATAAGAAAATGAGAATATAAGAATGTAGCATAATTTATAAACTGTGACACACAAACCTACGTAGTAATAAAAAATCTGTTATTTATTATTGTCACACTTGTAACACCTGTAATATGCTAGCAGTGTGAAGGTACAGAGAAAGACACACCCTTGCCATGAAATTTAATAATATATGAAGGAATACACCATACTGTACTGTTCAGCATAGTTAAAGAGAAAGTATAATAACTATTGAAAATTCAGCAATCCAAATGGACAAAGTATGTGTATACTGTATGCAGTGATCAGGAATGAAGAGCTCTTAAAATAACTGTTAAGAAGTAACTTTATAAATGTATAGTGGAAAAAAGTAAAGGAAAAAAAGTATTTTAGCTGTAATGTAAATACCACACAGTACATATACTACGCTGAAGTCATTGCTTGCCTGAAAATTGATCAAATAAAAGCAGAAGAATGTGCTAACTTTTGATCTTTTGCATATAGATCTGAAGTCACGATCAATTGGTTTCCGTCTGTTCTTTGAAATCACATAAGGTTCATATGTGCCACATTTTATATGAATCACATGATAAGGTCAAGTAATACAAATTCCAAGGCTGACTTTATATACCCAGGTCACATATGACTGTGATACTATATTACCATATGTTGACTGTAATGGTTGGTATGTAAATGCTGATTTTGAAAAGGAATCCCATCAGTAAAACCCAAGATAAATATAAGTGTATTAAACCTTTTCAAATTAACTAAAACTGAGAAAGAGGAACTCGATGGCAAGAAAATTATTACAAAATAGAAAGGGTCAAGGGTGAGGGGAGTATTCTGTGATCATAAAACCAGAGAGAGAACTAAAGAAAAACTGAATATTTAGACTTTTTTAAAAAAATCATGAAATGCCAAAATTCAGCAGTCACTTTTTAATAGTTATTAGAAAAAATGCTGTGAATTGTCAGAGATTAAAAATAACCAGCTGATGTTTTTGTCATCTATGGGAGCCAGAAAATAAAGAAATACACAGCACTGAGCAGAAGTTAATTTGAACTATTATTCATAATTGTGAACATTAAGGATTGACAAAAGGAATACCACTAAAAGGAATCTGCTGCAGTAACTGAAGTAAATTTCAAAAGCCTCGTAGTAAAAAGTGATTGCAGCGTCAGTGAAAGTCAAAATAACTGCATTGCCCGCTTGAGCATGTAACGTTCTGGTCTTTTAGACTTCTGTACAGTTTGTGCTTTTTGTTGTTAGTTTGTTTATACCATGATGCAAAGAATATCTAGAAGGAGCTAGTAAAGGTTTCGTTTCACTAATAGCAGCTTTTAGTTCATACACCCATTTTGGGAAGAATAAGTTAATGTTCAGGAATCTTTCTTAGCAGTTAAGCTAAAACAAATGGATACTAAAAATATCCATGTCAATATCTTTTTGCATTTACTACTGTTTTGGACACATTACAAATTAAGTATAATTACTGTAATATACTCTGGCATATAGTACATACGCACACACTAATATACATGCAGGTATATTGTCTCTGTGTATATAACTACAAACACTGCATATGAAATGGTATATAAATGCTGTAGTAATGTGTATATGCTTAACCTTGTTTTATTTTGCTTCCTCTAGTCTATTTTGTCACACTCCTACTGGTAATAGTAGACCTACTACCATATCATTAATAAATTTGATGATTATCTTATCACCTGCAGATCCTGGAAAGACACTTCCAGAAGCTCTTGATTACTGCAAGGTTTGGCTACAAACAGTAGCAGGAGAAATAGATGCTAAAAGTGGCATTCCACCTCCTCTCATCACACTGCAAATTAAAGACTTTCTCAATGGACCAGGTAAGAGGTGCATTTTTAATCAAAATGAATTTTCTAACATTTCTATATGCACACGGAGGCATCATTTCTTTGTAAATGAACATGCCAGAATAATGTTTCCTTCTTTCTCCATAACTGAATGTCCTTTTTTTTTTTGCCAAAAACTACACTTGACAGAGGCCCAGGCTGAACAGAACTAAAATGACAGGTTTAAGGCTGGATAAGCTTATTATCTTTCAAAACTAGATATGGGAGCCTTAAACCTATAGAAATGTGAAATTTGTAGATTTCTTGTAGAACACAAAATACCTGCGTCTAGCCCTTGGAAATCTATGAGAACATAAAATTTGTGACACATGTATAGAAAGGCCTATTTAAAGTCATGTTTAGAGGTTTATTCTGTTCCCTCTGAACCCTGTTCAGTTGGACTCATGGTAATCTAGGCACCTGGTATTACAGGTGCAGATATACAAAACAAAAACGCTCTGAATAAAATTCTCATCTTCTAAAATAGTTAATTTTACAAAATAAAATAACCATTATACAACTATTTTTATAACGCATATAGCATATTTGGAATACATGGTAGCATAGTATAAAGGTTTTATCAGCATTTGTTGGAGACAACGTGCATAATTTGTGGCTTTGCCCCGATTGAACAATCCCAAACTCATGTCGGTAAAAGTTTATACCACACAACATCATGTATTCTTATATATATAAATTACCATGAAGAAAAACCATGTGCAGCAGGGTGGCTTTCTCAAGGGGGCTGGGGAGCCTGGGGCTAAGTCAACCCTGGTTACAGGATGAGAGGAATCATTGATTCCAATACAAAAGGAGGACGTTGCAGTAAAGGGGGGAAGCCCAGGAATCTGCATTTTTGTCTGCAGAATACTGCAGGGCCCTGAGTCAGTGAGAGAGAAGCTCAAGAAGCAGGAGAGCAGAAGGAACTTGGGGGTGGGAGGCACATGGGAGGATGACATTTCTGCCACCCCTCAGAGTTGCTGCTTGGCTTGTACTGAGCATGCTTAGTAACATCTGCTGAAGCTGCTGGCCTTACTCTGCCCCCCTGCCCACTATCAGCAGGTATGGGTTGTCTCTGCAGGAGAGACTGCAAAGGCCCAGCTGGAAAGGCCTGTGAAGAAGACAAACTCCAGGCAGGAGGTGCTGGGAAGCAGAAAGAGGGTTCTTTCAGAGAGGCAGTGCTGTGCCTAATTGCAACTGGGTTGGAGTTTCAGCTGTGTGTGTTTGTGTTCTGTTTTTGAAAGATTTGCGTTACACTAGGCTACTAGGAGAGAGATACTGAACTGGGGCTGGGAGCCTAGAGGGCCAGTATGCACCTAAGGACTCAATAAATTGGACCCTATGAAGGACTTGTTTGTATTACCTTTAAACTGAGTAGGTTCTTAAAGGGCCCTGAAAAGGGGAAAAGCAAAGGCAGAGAACCATAGAGCAACTTCTGGCCTGGGGTGCTGTTCGAAAGGTAGCTGTCTGTGTTACAACATGTTAAAAAACATGAATAAGGTTGCAAAGATTGCATGTGAACCTTAATATATCCCTTTTCTGCATATGAATTATGTTACAGTCTTTAATTACATGATCACAGTCTATTTTTTCCACTGATCCCTGCCTCATTCAGTGCACAAAATGGACAGGGCTCATTTAATACTTAGTTTTCTCTACATTGTGCAATGTGTAGCCCCCATGCTTTAGTTCCTGCACACTGTTCAAACCTGTTCTGAAGACTTATGAATGTCGTCATGGGCTTTTCTATGGCGCTCATTACTATAAAATTTAAGTACTTCACAAACATTAATGAATTTACCTTCACAACTCCCCTGTGAGGTACTGAGAAACTAAAGCAAAGAAAGATTAAGTTCAAAAGTTTCCACTAGTTTTACTACACCTTTAATACAAATTGAAAAACCGAGGACCTGATTTTTTTGAGTAGTTAGCATTATAGAGCATTTTATATGTTCAAAGGACAGCCCCCATTGACTTCAGTTGCAGTCAGCTCAGTACTTTTGCAGATCAGACCCCAAGATATCAAGTTAGGCTTCCAGAGAGAGAGACACACAAAATTAGTGTCCACCTTGAAAAAGTCTTGGTTTAAGTGACTTGCCTGGCATCACACAGAAACTCTGCGGAAGAGGCAGGAATAGAATCCAGTTCTCCAAGGCAGCATTCAACTGCATTCTTTCTCTTCTTATATTCCTCTACCTCATTCAGTACACACCTTCCAACTTCTGAATGAGGCAGGGGTCCTGCAAACAACAGCCTTCTTTCCTACATAGCCCTGGTTCATCTATAGAGTAAGTCCATCCTATTCACTGAATGAGACAGGAATTCTATGGAAGAAATTGTGATCATATAATTATAGACAGTATCATAAGATTTACATGTGTGGGGGGCTTAATTAGGATTACATTTGTAACCTGAATTCTGGCATTTCTTAACTTTTGTGTTCTTGACTTTTCAACCTTAAAAATATTATTTTAATGTGATTTTTGTATGTGTAATTTCCCATGATTTAAAAAAAGGAAAACTGAAGAAATGGAAATTCCATCATCTGGCATCCTGCTGACACCTACATGTGTCATCAGCAGGGCTGGGATCCTCCACTCAGACCTCTGCCATTTGCACTAACAGAGTAACTGGTAGCAATATAGGCTGTCTTCCTCTGTGTGGAGCAACACGAGAGGGGTCAGAGACCTTCCAACCTATCCCTTTTCCTAGTCCCATCTCTCCTAGCACCTTGTCCTAGTCCTATTGTCCTTGCTGCCCAGTCCCAGTCTGCACTCCTCAAGCTTCTCATCTTCAGGTACTCTGTAAGAAGGCTACTTAGTCACAAGTTTAAATAAATATACTGGGAAAAACATTAAAGACATTATTTTAAATAGTTTTTTGCATTAAGGGATTCCTACAGCTGGCACCTGACCAGAGGTCAGCTTTTAACCAAATTAGCTAAGCATAAAGCCTAGTTTAATGCAAATAATATCAAGATGACCTGGGCTATTCTTCCTACTTGGGCCATGACAACTAATTACTAAGTCTTTGCTTAGTAATGAAGTTGAGTTTGCTGCTAGATAGGCAGTCTCTACTGGAGGGTTTCACTTTCCCATGACTTAAATGATTCCCCCATGTCTTTGGTAGACAATAAATCTCCTACCTCCAAATATAATGGTGTGAATAAGATGAGTCTCTTTCTTACCCATACTCAACAATGCAGGCAGGTCCTGAGTCTGTGTTCACTTCACTCCTTCTTGACACAGCAGTAATTACCATGAATCTTAACATAGAATTTTGGCTAAGGGTAGTTCAACAGACTATCCCTGCCTTCTTGCACAGAGTTTTATAATCTGTAACCTGCTACAATTGAGAGCATGGTCAAATAATTTAATCTTCTTTAAGAACCATTCCACAATGTTTGAGCTTTGACTAGATTGCTAAAATAAGGCCCATACTTGCATACAACAACACAACTGCAATAAGTGCAGTTTCAGTATCTAGTGAAAAGAAAAGATGCAGTGATTTAATTCAACAACATGCAAACATCAACAATATAATACAAACTTCCCAATCAAGACTCTTTCCAACACATTGTTGGGCATCTGGAAAGTAGCTGAGCCCACCAGAAGGGAGAAGAATGGCTCTTTAGTGGTTCTGTGGCAAGCAGTCAGCTGGCCAGACACACAGTCAGCCTGTGATCATCCAGCAATGGCAAGGACCCCAGCAGTCATCTTCAGAGGACCTCAGCAAGGCCACCCACTTGCATACGGTATTGGTGGCAACAGGATCAACCAATATAGCATTAATGAATAAATCAGAGGTCATGGTCCTTTCCTGGAAGAGAGTGGAGTGTTCTCTCCAGGTGAAAGAGGAGCAGCTGCCCTTAGTGGAAGAGTTTAAGTATCTGGAGGTCTTGTTCACGAGTGATGGTAAGCGGAAGCATGAGATTGACCAGCGGATTAATATGGTGGTGGCAGTGATGCAGGCACTGTACTGATCCATGGTGGTAAAGTGGGAGCTAAGTTTTCAGATGAAGCTCTTGGTTTACAGGTAAGTCTACATCCCCATCCTCACATATGGTCAGGAACTTTGGGTAATGACTAAAAGGACGAGATCATGGGTACAAGCAGCTGAAATGAGGTTTCTCTGCAAGTTGCCTGTGCTGACTCTCCAAGATAGGGTGAGGGGGTCAGCTATTCAGGAGAGCCTCAGAGTAGAGCCGCTACTCCTCCAGATCGGAGAGTGTCATCTGAGGTGTTTTGGGCACCTGACAAGGATGCCCTCTGGTAGGCTTCCTTTGGAACTATACCAGGCATGGCCCACTGGGAGGAGGCCTCAAGGTCAACTCAGGACATGCTGGAAGGATTAAATCTCCCAGCAGGAACATGTTGCAGAAGAAAGGGAAGTTTAGTTCTTTCTACGCTCCATGCTGCTGCTGTGACCCTCACCAGGAAAAGCGACATAAAGGAAAAGAAGAAGAATTGAATAAATACATTGCTAAAAATTCATTGACCAGTAGTAGTGTATATATTACACTAAGTCTGTCAACAATTTAGTGATTTATTATGAGCATTTGTAAAATAATATATTACTACTATAAATATTTTCTAAGGACTTGTTTATGTTCATTTGTATGTATTTATTTTATAATCAATTGATACAGACAAGTGCAATAAATGATTGCCATTGAAGACAACTGATCTGCTTTTCAGCACATTTGTCAAAGTTCTGCAAATACAATCAGAAACCTCCATATAACTATTGCAATGACAACTGAAAATACTTGTATATATGTATCAAAGCTTCCATGTTTTTTAGTAAGTATAAAACATTCTTCCTAAGAAAAATATTTCTGGAAAGGTGAGTTTGAAGTATCAGCTCCAAAGATGTGTAAATGGTTTTCAGAATTTATCTTAGATGAAACTTCAGTTATTGTAAACAGTTTGTCAGCTCAAGTAGATAAATAGATATTGCTTAGTAAGTATAAAGTATAAAACATTCTTCCTAAGAAAAATATTTTTGGAAAGGTGAGTTCACAAACTACAGTACAGCAGTTAGAAAAAAGTCTGTAAATGGTTCCCAGAATTTGCTATCTTAGATGAAACTTTAGTTATTGTAAACAGTTTGTCAACTCAAGTAGATAAGTAGACATTGTTCCATAGAAAAAATGTATTCTTTCACCATGCAGGAAGCCAGATTGTCACTCTATATTAACTTAGAGACCAAAAAACTACAGCAAGTAGCTAGATTTGGAAACCACCAATTAAATGGAAATAACAGGATACATTAATACACTTCTTGCCACATGAGTGGATTATTTTGTACATTTCTGGCAACTAACGAAAAATGATATTTCTTCCAGATTTTAGGTAATAGGATCCTAGGAGAACTAAGCATATATCACTGAGCCTGTGGGGACAGATCTCAACTTTATCTCCAGAAAATGAATTAAAGAACCATTCTTTCCTTTTCTACAGTAACTAATTATCTACAAATTTTTAAATTCCTATTAGATCAACACGCACAACCCGTATTATATTAAATCTAATTCTGGACTTGCATAGTTCATTCTTTACAAGTAGGGTTACATTAGATACAGATGAACTGATGATTACTTTCTGGCCAATTATCTTCTTAAACAAAGAATAAAGTTGATCATGTTGTTTTATTACTACAGTACTTGCTATCCCTATCCATTAATTCTTACTTTAGAACAAAAAATCCACATATTTTTGCTGTATGTAATATATTACCAAAGGTTTCAATAATTTATTAAATATAACTTATCTTATAATTTGCCTTAAAACTACAATTGTAAGCAAAATACAACTACTTCTGTGCCAAAATCCTCTTCCCCTAACATTTTCTTGGAAAGATGATAGTTTAAGTATGAAATTATTAAGCTTTTTGATTTTTTGCCATTTGGAGCAATTTTCTGTGGAACTCTTTATCCAGTCAAACTAAGAAATATGATGTAGTCCCTCTGCTGAACGATAAAACAGAGGTCAAGATTTTTCTTTCGTGTTTGCCTATCCATTTGTCTTTCCTTTCCATTGGTTGTATGTTGTAATTAATATTGTGCCTTAAGTTGTATATAAAAAACCACCAACCCTCATTTCAAAAAAAAAAAAAAAAAAAGTCTACCTCCAAAGGCAACAATTGTACCCATTAGCAAGGTCAGTGATTTGTAGAAACCCGGTAAATAGCAGCTACCAGAAATCCACTGGAATAGTATCTCCAGCAGGTGATAGATTAGTTGGAACAAATTGGAACCATTGCACTTCGGCAATCCTGGTTTCTTTCAAGCTGTTTTAAAAATGTCGTCATTTTAATACACAATCTCAACCCTGTGGAACAGTCCACAGCAGGTTAATTTGAATCATATGATGTGTCACTGCCCTCAGCTGACATGAGCTCCGTTCCATGTGTGAAGCCATAATAAATCCATTCCCAACCGAAGCAAATTCCCTGTGAGAAGGTGAACTAATCCAGGCCTCACACTGGCATGTTAGCCCTCCGTAATTGAAAGCAGGGCCACCTGTTCCCAGCACACTTAGCCTATAGAGAGAAAATTAGCATTAGATCAGATACTTAATATATTGAAAAATCATTCATACTTCTTGCAAGTTCAGCTGTGGACTGCTTAATATGACATCATATATAAACCTAGGAATGTGCCCACTTGATCCCATTTTAACAGTTTTGTTAACCATGGTGTTTGTTAACTTTGAAATGAGAATTTTTTGATTTAATGAGAGCTGACACGTGAGAAGGGGAACTGGCCAGGGTGCAGACTTTTCTAATTAACTCAGGGTCATTTGCAAAACATTTGAACTCTCTGGTATTTTTTTCATTGTTCTTTTACAAACAAGTTTTTGAACCACTGACACTGTAGTCATGAAATGACATTTATTTGAGTAAGAGGAGAAACAGAAATATGCCAGATATGATTTTGTATTAACATAGTTATTTTTATTAATAAACACAGTTCAAGAGCTGAATGAGGAGTAAAGATAATGCAAGTAAAATTTTCAAAGGTGATTTAGGCACGTAGCAGCCGAAGTCCCATTGACTTCAAGTGAAACAGAGACTCCTAAATGCCTATTTCACTTTTGAAAATGGGATGTTGGCCCTTAAGTCATTTGGGTGGTTTTGAAAAATTTACTCTCTAACTTTTTCATCATTTTTGAAGTGTCTTACATGCTTTTAAAGTCTGTTTTTACCTTTTCCTGGTTCTTTGTTTCTTCTCTTAGGATTTTTTTCATTTCTCTCTTCCATCTTATCATTCTTAATTATGATATGGATAGGACTTTGGGGTTGTCTGTGCTTACAAAGCTACAGCAGCACAGCTGCATCTCTGCTGCTGTAGTGCCTCAGTGAAAACACTTCCTGCACTTACAGGACGTGTTCTCCAATAGGTGTAGGTGCTTCACCTGGCAAAGAAGTGGCAGTAGGTTGATGGAAGAATTCTGCCACTAACCTAGTGCTGTCTATACCAGGAAGTAGGTTGGTTTAACTGCAGCGCTCAGGGGAATGGATTTTTCATTCTGAGTGACATAGTTATACCAGCCTAATTTCCTAGTGTAGACCAGGCCTCTAAGTCACAGGCTCTGGGGGCCTTTCCATGCTCTTCCGCAGATTAACTTAACCTCTTTGTGCGTCAGTTTCCCCATCTGAATAAAGGAACTATTAATACGTCTTTTAACTGCTTTTCACCTTCCTGATGATGCCTCAACAGACCTCAATTGTAGTTGTTTGCCTAGCCGTCCAGCCCCTGAAATATTTTGAATAGTTAGCAGTTAGGGGAATATATAATTCCCTCAGTGTCAATATTCCATAGATCATAGGTGTTACTACTCCACCCCCTCTTATGGTCTCTCTTTTCTTCTATGCCTGCAAAGTTTGTTTTTATTATTTTAATTTTTACCATTTCTTTAAAATTTTAGTTGTTAGTTCACCTCGAGCCCTGCTCAAGATGGCCAGCCCAGGGATTGGCTGGTCATTAGGGATTAAAGGGGTTAAACCTACACCATAGTGTCACAACTGTGTAATGTGAGTGATGTGCTGCAGGGCACATTACTGCTATAAGCTATTACTGCTGAGGGACTCCTCTTGTGGCTGGAGCTCATTCAGGTCCCTCAAGGTTGCAGTACACCTGATTGCCATTAGGGGACTCCTGGCCAGGCTGTGACAATAGAGGAAGGAAGCACTGAACTGGGACTGCAGGCTTCTTTGGGGCCAACTGACATCTGTCTCACAGAAGCAGGACTGTCTGCACATGGTCTGTGAAGCCCGCAGCCCCTACAGTCCCTGCAGCACATGAACTACAGGCAGAAGAGAGGAGAAATAGACCAGGAATGTAGGCTTCTGTGGTGCTAATTAAGAGTATGTGGTTCTTTGAAGTCACAGCCCTCCTTATTGCTTCTGCTCCTGATTCTTCATCCCAGCAGCAAGTAAGGGGATGTTTCTGATCCTGCTGCTGGTACTGGTTAGTGTCAGGTTGGAGAGGGAAGGATTCTGAGCTTCGGGGTAGATTGACCATGTCTAGAAGGGTTTGTGTGCATGCACAGTAGGCATTCGGAATTTAGGGGGAGGGTTCTGAGCTACCAAGGCTAGATAAGAGGAGAAGGGGTTTTCTGCTTTGGGGACAAGCATATGTACCAGGGTGTTTCTGGGCAGTTGGGTGGAGGGAAGTGGGGAAATTCTGCTTTAGAAGTGGAATGGGTTGATTTTCAGGGTTAACGCAGGAGGGAATAAATCAGTGGTGTCAAGGCGGTAGGAAGCAGATCTCAGGATAGAGCTAGGCTGGAGGGAGTAAGGTATTAGCACTGGAAAGGAACAGTGAATGGACAACAGGGGGGATAAATGCCGTTTTCTCTTACCCTCTTCTTTTCTGTCATGTGTCCCAATTTTTAAGTTGCCCCCTTCTCACAAATCTCTCATTCCTATGCCAAAAGACTTCCCTGTCACAGTCCTGACCACACAGTCTCAATTATCTACTTTGTAAGCAGAGAAGCAGAGGATGGCGGGGAGGGGGAAGGACCTACTACCTACAGCCCCACCCGTTATTTTGAACACCAAGCTGCCATTAGGCTGACCCATCTTAAAATAATTGGGCTGAACAAGCATTTCTCTTGCCTTGGAATATCCTTTTTTCCGATGGGCATAAAAATGTGTTTTATGCCTCAGGGAAGGGCTCTCAATTAATGCCTCTGATGGCTGCAAGAAAGGGCCCAAAATGACCATAAGACACTGCTTCACAACATGCTCCTGCATTAAGTCCTGGGAGACCTTTTCCTAAAAGACTCCCTCTAGGCATGAAAAAGTTCCTGAGTTGGTAGGCTTCCAAGCCTTCCATGAGTGCCAAAGCCTGCATTAAAATCTGAGATTAAAAGGAGTCATTCTCTTGAAAAGGCACCTTGTGGTGAACTCTCTAAACAATTTGACTGGCTAAGGATCTGACTTCTGTGTGGAGGAGAGTTGGCATGTTGAAGGGGACACATGATTAAACAAAATGTAGTGTTCCAGATGCAAGATTTGACCAGACCCCTGCGTGATTGGCTTTTCCAGATCTTAAGAGCCCCTAGAAAGGAAAGGGCTCCTGGGATCCAGGCTGTTCATCCATATCAGGGTTCATATGAAATATATATGGACAAATCATCAGGGAACCAAAATGTCATTTGAAGGTTTTGGTGAAATCTGAAATAAAATCCTAAACCTAAAGCATTAATTTTTTTCCTGTTTCATCATTTGCTTGTCTCCTTTCACTTCATGTTTATTTCAGTGGTTCTCCATGGAGAATTACTCACTCCTTCCTCTCTTTTCTCCATTCTTCTCTGTATTCTCTCTGTCATCTTCTTACAGTTTCCCCTTCATGTCCCTTTATCTTAATAGTGGTAATTGGAGGCAGAGTAAACCTTTTGTTCTCACTGGAGTATAGGACCACCCATATTTCCCTCCTTCCAATGTGAACAGCTGGCTACAGACTTCGGTTTGTGACACAGCTTTTTCAGGCATCTGAAGCATTTTCCTTACCCAGTTTTATCTGGAATATAAGATTTGTTAAAGAAAATCTGCAAATGTTTGGAGCTTTGGGGTTGAGGTTTTCTGATGTATTTTCCTGTTCCCATTATCCTGCTGAGACAAAGAGAGTAGACAAGTAGAAGAAAGGGAAACCCAAGGCCAGGAGACGCATTGTGTGCTCATGTATATC
Organism: Mesoclemmys tuberculata; assembly: GCA_007922155.1. Lineage (NCBI taxonomy): Eukaryota > Metazoa > Chordata > Testudines > Chelidae > Mesoclemmys > Mesoclemmys tuberculata. The sequence goes on from ML675601.1 coordinate 96,749,033, forward strand.
CTGGCACAGAAGATCTGGCTTGTTTGTCTTTGCCTCTTCCTGGCCCCTCTGGGGGTTACCTCTTTTCAGGTCCGAGGCCCCCTTCTGCTGCTTGCTATATGCCCTGCTGCCACTCTCTCTCTTGGTCTCTGCAACTCCAGATGCTCCTTCTTCATGACTTGGCCCTCTGGCCAGGTCACTATATGTTTCCCCTTCCAGGATATGAAAGAATTTCCTTACCAGTAGTCTTCCATTCACTGTCCCTATGGTTCCACTTCCTTAGTGGCTAGTAGAGGAATCCGGGCCCATCCTCTACCCAGGGTTCTAGCTTAGGGACCCTCTAGTCAGCACACCAGATCTGTTCCATCCTGGACCTTACTGCCTTTTCTCTGAGCCTTTCCTTAACTTGTGGCTCTCTCCCCTTCTCTAGGCTTGCCAGCCCAACAGCTTCCTCCTCCCAGGGAGTAATTGTAGGTTACTTGCTCCTGTAACCCCAAACACACCTCCCTTCTCCCAGGAAATGACTGCAGACTGCTTCCCTGCAGCCTCTCCTCTGCTGCCAACTTTCTGTCTTTAAACCCAGCCCAGCTCTTTCCTCTTCAGCTGGGTTCCCTCATTATTCGGTCGGGATTATTTAATCTGCCTGATTCTTCTTCGCTGTGGCCTGTCTGGGCGATGGGCCCCTTTCTTAGCACGCATTAACCCCTTTAGTGTAAGTGTGGGATGAGCACCCGTCACAGTGCTGTCAGTCTCCCCAGTGACAGTAAGATTCCAAACATGTATGGAGAGCTGGTGCCCACAATAATGACTGTGGGGAAGATTCCACATTGCAGCCAGTGCAAGGGACAAAGGCCTGGCTGAGCAGGCACCAGCGCTGCTCTCTCATCCCTTTCAAGTAAGATCCAAAGCAGGAGGGAGCAGCAGAGGCAACATGAAAGCAGACTGGATAAAATGTCTGCATTATTTCAGTGTCATGGCAACACCTCCACTCCAGCTGTTTCTTGCTCTAGTAGCTTCTCAGACCATTTCAGTCCTGCTATTTCCCCCTCCGAAACCAGCCCTGCCCTAGGTTTCACTACAGCTGTAACAGGAAGTGACAACTTCCCTGTGTGTCCTCACCACTCCTGCTCCCCTGAACATCCACTAACCAGCTAATATAGGTGCCACCAGAAGTAATACCATGATTGCTTGTCTCCCTGGGAAACCAAGCAGCTATGTCTCCAAAAACCAGGGACTATCCTTTCCCTGCCACTGGAGGAAGCCATACTTCTCCTGTTCCTCCTATCCTACCCTGGTTTCCCTAGACAATAGTCAGAATGGACTGTTAGAACAACCAGGATCCAATTCTACCATCCTGAATAAACGGGAGCCTTAGTCTGTCAATAGAAGAGACAATAGGAAAAAATAATCCTACCCATGAGTCTCATTCTATTCCCCAGAACGTATTCCTTCCCAACATAAAAAGCCTTAACAAGGGAAATCTGAGGAAGGTAAAGATAATCCTGAAACCTAATTCTGATTTATACCCTAGTGGCTCTTTAGTGATGTGAAAATGTCTGAATTGCAAGCCTGGAATCTTCACAAAATAAAGGTGAAAGATAAGACTAGTTATTGCACTGCTCTCATTCGTCACTAGACCAGCATCATAAGACTCTCTAGTAAAAGGAATCCAAAAGCTAGAAGAGGCCAAACAAATTGTCTTTATCATCTAGCTCATCATTCCCAATTTGGATCAAGGGGAGAAGGACAAGAAACTCAAGGCAAATATTTTTCCCCTTTTTCTTCTTTTAAGATTATTTTAAGGAAAGTGTTCTGTATGGTTCAGGTGTAAACTGCAGCTGTAAACTCTGTTTCTTCATAAGCAGTTCTTTCAAGTGGCAGAGCTACACGCACGGGACCTGCCTAGACATCTGTTGGAAGAGTAATATGGCAAAACACAAAATATCCAACAAGTTCTTGGAATGTATCAGGAACAACTTTTTGTTTCAGGACGTAACCAGAAGGACAGCCATATTAGACTATATTCTGACCAGCAGGGAGGAATTGGTTGTGAATCTGAAGGTTGAGAACAATCTGAGTGAAAGTAATTGTGAAATGATAGATTTCATGATACTATGAAAAGGAAGGCGTGAGTGGCAGAATAAAGGCAATGGGCTTCAAAAAGCAGATTTTAACAAACTCAGAGAATGGGTGGGTAAGGTTCCATGGACAGTAAAAGCTAAGGGAAGAGAGAGCTCAGAAGAGCTGTAAGTTTCTCAAGGAGACAATATTAAAGGCACAGCAGCAAACTATCCTGATGCGAAGGAAAGATAGGAAGAATAGCAAGAAGCCAATATGGCTGCATCAGAAGCTTTTTAATAACCTGAAAATCAAAGAAGAACCCTATAAAAATGGAAACATGGACAAATTACTAAGGATGAGTTCAAAATAACAGAACAAGCATGTAAGGAAACATCAGAAAAGTATGGCACAATATGAGTTACTAGCAAGAAACCTGAAAGACAAGGAGATGAGATTCTAGGAATGCATTCAGAGCATGAGAAAGATTACGCTTATTTAGCATGGAAAGAGAGCTAAAAAGGAATGACATCTAAAAGGCTGAGGTGTTTAATGCCTATTTTGCTTCAGTCTTCACTAAAAAGGTAAATTGTGGCTAGATACTTAACACAATATTATCAGCAATGGGAAAGGAATGCAAGACAAAATAGGGAAAGAACAGGTTAAAGAATATTTAGATAATTTAGATGTATTCAAGTGGGCAAGGCCTGATGAAATGTACATTAGGTACATAAGGAACTAACTGAAGCAATCTCCATTAGCAATTATCTTTGAAAACTTATGTGGGTGGGTGAGATCTCACAGACTTGGAGAAGGGAAAACACAGTATCGGTCTTTAAAGAGGGGAACAAAGAGGACCCAGGAATTTATAGAGCAGCCAGCCTAATTTTGTTACCTAGAAAGATATTGGAACAAATTAATAAACAATCGATTTGTTAGCACCTAGAGGGAAATAGGGTTATAAGTAATAACCAACACGGATTTCACAAGAACAAATCATGCCAAACCAATTAATTTCCTTCTTTGACAGGTTTACTAGCCTAATGGATGGGGGGAATATGTAGATATAATATATCTTGATTTTACTAAGGCTTTTAACACAGTCCCACCTGACATTGTCATAAATCAAACTAGGAATATGTGGTCCGAAATTATGATAAAACTTCAAAACTGGTTCAAAACATGTACTCAAAGAGTAATTATCAATGGTTTGCTGTCAAACTGGAAGGATGTATCTAGTGCCATCCTGCAGGGGTCTGTCCTGGGTTTGGTACTATTCAATATTTTCATTAATGACTTGAATAATGGAATGGAGAATGTGCTTATAAAATGTGTGGAAGGCACCAAGATGGAAGGGGTTGCTATCACTTTGGAGGACTGGATTAGAATTAAAAATGACCTTATTAAATTGAAGGTTAGTCTGAAATCAACAATATGACATTCAGTAAAGACAAGTGCAAAGTCCTACACACAGGAAGGAAAAATCAAATGCACAGATACAAAATGTAACTGTCTGTGCAATAATACTGCTGAAAAGGCCCTGGGGATTATAGTGGATCACAAACTGAATGAGTTGTCGATGTGATGCGGTTGCAAAAAAGGCTAATAGCATTCTGGGGTGTATTAACAGGAATGTTGTGTGTAAGACACAGGACGTAATTGTCTCACTCTTCTTGGCACTGATAAGGCCTCAGCTAGAGTATTGTGTCCAGTTCTTGGTGCCTCACTTTAAGAAAAATATGGACCAATTGGACAGAGCTGAGGAGAGCAACAAAAATGATTAAAAGTTTAGAAAACCTGACCTACAAGGAAAGATTAAAAACACTGGGCATGTTTAGTCTTGAGAAAAGACAACTTAGAGGGGATTTGATAGTAGCGTTCCAATATGTCATGGGCTGTTATTAAGAGGATGGTGATCAATTGTTCTCACTGAAGGACAGCAAGAAATCTGCTCAATCTACAGCAATGGAGATTTAGGTTAGATATTAGGAAAAGCTTTCTAACTATAAGGATAGTGAAGTATTGGACTAGGCTTCTAAGGGAAGTTATGGAATTTCTGTCAATGTAGGTTTGTAAGGACAGGTTAGACACACCTCTCAGGGTCTAGGTATATTTGGTACTGCCTCAGTGCAAGAGACTCGACTAGATGACCTCTTAAAGTCCCTTCCAGCCCTGTATTTCTATGATTTTATGAGAGACAAAAGCAGTTGTCTAGAAACAGACAATTTGTGCCCACCAGTCTTCAAAGTTCTGAAGAAGACTATTCATCAGGAAGAGGATATAGATTGTTCTGCTTCGAGTGACTGCTCATATCCATTCCAGTATAGGTGAGTGCACGCCACCGTGCACTGGTTCCCAGAACTTTTTTCCCCTTAGCAGACCCTGTAGGATTGGCTCAGGCGCCCTCTGGAGTACCGCACTCATACCGTGGTACATAAGGCACCGCCGATCCTACGGCCCCTCAGTTCCTTCTTTCTGCCCATGACAGTTGCTGGAACGAGCTTTCCATTGCAAGTATCTCTACCCCTTTGTTTTCCAAGTTTCTGTAGTTCGTTATTGGTGTAGTGTAAGTGTTAGTTAGACTGATTAGATAGGAGCCCTTAGGGCTCATCAGGGGCCCCAGCCATTCCCAGTTCCCCTGGTTTCAGGCCTTGTTACGGCTGCGGCAAGGCTTTCCCAGTCAGTGACCCCCATGACCATTGCTTGCGGTGTCTGGGGGAGCAACACTGAAAGGACAGATGCAAAATCTGCCAAAGGTTTAAGCCCAGGACTCAGAAGGAGTGGGACATTCGGCTCAGGGCTATCCTGATGGAAGAATTGCTCCGTCCCGCGTCCAAGCCTTCCTGCTCCACACCATCACCGAGTGTCTCCTCGGTGCAGAGCACGCCGCCGGCACCGGAGTCATCGAGACGCCAGTCTCTGGTATTGAAGACGAAGAAAAAGAAGCCGTGCACAGTGTGCGCTCACTCCCCCCTGCTTCTGGTACCAGTGGGGTTGAGTATTGGGGTGCAGCCTGGGCCCGTCGAGCTTACTTCAGCACCTGCATCCCCTTGTAGAGAGCCTCCCCCGACTCCTGGAAGTGGGGGAGTGCCTCTACCAGTGCTGTCGACACCAGAGGTGTCCCGAGCAGCAAGAGCTCTGATGGCCCTGCCCACACCTCCGCTCCCCCCTCGGCCGAGGGAGAAGGGGCCGGTGTCTTGGGATAAAAACCCGCGCTGGGTGCCCCAGGTAACTGATTGAGACCCCCGGCTGGGGAACAGTCTCCCAGTGGCCTGCATGGGTAGAGCATGGAAGCTCCCCGTCTAGTTCTGAGGTTTCCTCATCGAGCCCATCTCCACACCAGGGATGGTCTCTGGCACTGGAATCCTCCGGCACCAGACGCCGTTCCAGCGTGAGCAGGCGCTGATTATCTTCGGGCTCGAGGTCTCTGGCACCCGCTCCTTTGCCGCAGCACCGTTCCAGATCCTCCTCTGAAAGCCCGGCACCAGGGCGCTCCCTGGCACCGCATCATGGGTCCCGGTCACTGGAGTCTAGCTTGGCACCGTCCACATCCTGTAGGCACCGCTCCACCTCGCCGAAAGGGAAACGTCACTGAAAGTCCTCGGTGCCGAGAAGACGTTCCGCATCGTCGGAGTGCGCTTCAACCCGACATTGCTCTCGGCGGCACCGGCGTTCCACATCGTCGGGGTCATCCAGGGTTGCTCCCCGTGCGAGGTAGCAGGCAGGATCAGAGCAGAGGTTGCCACTCCAGGGACCTGAGCTCCCAAAGAGTTAAGGGGGTCACAGGACTCCCAAAGGCCCTTGCAGGACGCCCACCAGCCAGTACCGATGCCAGCACCAGTGTGGCCCCAAAGACCATGGCAATGGCCTTACTGGGGCCCGTGGGGGGCTCAGATAGGCCCGGGCACTGTCTCAATCTGCTCGTCGGCTGCCTGGTCAGCGCCCTCTGCCACTGATAAAGGGCACGAGGACCGTTCCTCTGAGGAGGAGTCGGACTCTGGTGAAGGGCCATCCTCGGGGCCTCAAAAAAGGGGCAGACATCCCCCATCCTCCTCCTCCTCCCCTGATGAGGCAGCCCTCTGGGACCAGAGACCCCCGTTGAGGTTTTAAAGCTCATCAGGAACTACTGAAGAGGGTGGCCGCAAACCACAATTTAGAGGTTAAGGAATTGTCAGAGGAGGAGGACCCCCTCTTTGGGGACTATGGTATTCAAGGTCCCTTCCGGGTAGCCCTCCTGGTACACGACAGGGTCATAAGTTTGCGAAGGCCCTGTGGCAAACCCCTGCCTCGGTAGCCCCTACCTCCAAGGGCACCAAAAAGAAGTATTATTTACTGGCAAAGGAGTTTGGGTTCATGTTTACACATCTGGCCCTGGGGACCCTGGTGGTAGACACTGCCAACCAGAGGGACAGACAAGGGTCACAAGGCAGCACGCCCAAGAACAAAGATAATAAGAAACTGGACTTCTTCGGGTGTAAAGTGTACTCCACTGGGGCCCTTCAGTTGCATATTGCCAATCATCAGGCGTTGATGGGTCGGTATAATCTGAACTTCTGGAACTTTCTCCAGAGGTTCGCAGAATCCTTACCCCAGGACCAAGCAGCTGACTTTGCTACGATCCTGGATGAGGGGTGCATTGTGGCAGCAGCAGCTCTGGCGTCAGCCAGCAATACAGTGGACACGGCCAGTAGGGCCATGGCATCTGCAGTGGCCATGAGGAGATGCTCCTGGTTGCATTCATCAGGGTTCTCCCAAGAAGAGCAGCTGTAGATCCAGGACTTGCTCTTTGATGGATCGGCTTTGTTCTCAGACAAGACGGTTGAGAAGCTCTTAAAGACGTGCGTGCCACACTGCGTTCCCTAGGCTTGTATACGCTGCAGGTCTCCAGGTGTCAGCTGCCCCAACAGCCCCGCCAACAAACTAGGCCACCGCCTAGGCCCTATCCGACCGGGAGGGGTCGATATAGGAGTAGAGGGTATGGTAGGCATAGTAAGCAAGCCGCCTCCTCTAGGACTAAACAGGTATCCACCAAAGGCCCCAATGGCAAAAAGGGCCAATTTTGATGGTGCACCCAAGGGTGGCACCCTTTCCCCCAGCTCCTCTGGATCCATCCTGACCTTTCTTGGGCATGCTGCACCCGTTCTTCAACGAATGAGCAAGCGTAACCTCAGACCGCTGGGTCTTAGATATAGTACAGAGAGGTTACGCTATTCAGTTTGCGTCCTGTCTGCCAAACAACCCCTTACCCCCCAGGTCTCTCTTCAGGGACCCCTCTAATGAGCAATTACTCATTCAGGTCAACAACCTCCTCAGCCAGGGGGCAGTGGAATTGGTTCCCCCATGGGAAAGAGGGAGAGGATTTTACTCTCGGTACTTCCTCATCCCAAAGGCAAAAGGGGGACTGAGACCCATTCTGGACCTGCGAGAGCTAAACAGGTTCATAAGAAAATTGAAATTCCATATGGTCTCTTTAACTGCCATCATACCAGCTCTGGATCCGGGGGATTGGTTTGCCGCCCTTGACCTGAAGGATGCATACTTCCACGTATTGATCCTTCCCTGCCACAGGCGCTTTTTCCAGTTTGTGGTGTTTGGTTGCCATTATCAGTTTATGGCCCTCCTGTTTGGCTTTTCATCTGCCCCCAGGGTGTTTACCAAATGCAGTAGTGGCCGCCCATCTCAGGCGGCGAGGAGTCCAGATCTTTCCGTACCTGGACGACTGGCTAATAAGGGACAGGTGCAGGGTCCATGTTCAGGACAGCATATCACTGACCTGTGCCACAGGCACCAGGCTCAGTCTGCTCATCAACGAGCAGAAGTCCACGCTGTCTCTGGTACAGCAGATAGAATTCATAGGGACCTCCCTGGATGTGGTAAGGGCCAAAGCCTTCCTCCACAAGCCAGGTTCGAGACTATGGCGGCTATTATCGCCCAGCTGCACAGGTGCCCTACGACAATGCCACGCACTGCCTAGAACTGTTGGGTCACATGGCAGCTTGCACCTATGTGGTGAGGCTAGCGCGCCTCAGACTCAGCCCTCTCCATACATGGCCGGCTTGGTGTATATGCCCAGCAGGCGCTCCCTGCAGAAGGTGGTCACAGTTCCCCCTGCCATGCTGGGGTCTCTGGATTGGTGGTAGAACCCCAGAGTGGTGTTGAAGAGAGTTCCCTTCAGGGATCTGATCCTGTCAGTCACCCTGATCACCGACGCCTCGGATGTGGGGTGGGGAGCCCACATCAGTGTCAACCTGAGTACCCAAGGTCTCTGGTCGGAGGAGGAGAAGAACCTCCACATCAATGTGAGGGAAAGCAGGGCAGCCAGACTGGCTTGCAGGGTGTTCCTCAGGTTCCTAATGGGCAGAGTGGTTCAAGTGCTGATGGACAATACTGCAGCCATGTTTTATATCAACAGACAGGGCGGAGTACAGTCCTCAGGCCTGTGCTGGGAGGCAGTGCGACTGTGAGACTTTGCAGAGAGGCATGACTTTCATTTCTCTGCCTCTCACCTCCCAGGGGTCAGGAACGATGAGGTGGACCGCCTCAGCAGGTCATTTCTACCCCGACACGACTGGTTGCTACATCCAGAGGTAGCGGCTTTCATCTTCCGCAAGTGGGGTGTTCCCCAGCTGGACCTGTTCACGTCATCCTGGAACAAGAAGTGCCTGAGGTTTTGCTCACTCCAGGGTCGCGAGCCGGGCTCCATTTCTGACGCGTTCCTCATCAAATGGATGGGGACACTCATGTATGTGTTTCCCCCCATTCCGCTCCTGCCCAAAGTCCTCTTGAAAATCAAGAGAGACGGAGCGGATGTGATACTGATTGTCCTCACGTGGCCGAGGCAACACTGGTACAGCATGCTCCTGGGCCTCTCGATTGCTGACCCTGTGGAGCTCCTGAGACAGCACAGACCTGCTCTCCCAGGAGCACGGCTGGCTGCTGTACCCGGACCTGGACTCCCTGCACCTGACAGCCTGGAGACTCTGTGACTGATGGAGGGAGCGAGAGCCTGCTTGGTGCAAGTCCAACAAATTCTGCTGGGCAGCAGAAAACCTTCAACACAGGTCATGTACCGGACCAAGTGGAGAAGGTTTACCTGCTGGGCTGAGTCCCGAGGGTTGCTCCCGAGCCTCTCACCTATTCAGGCCATCCTGGAGTACCTACTACAGCTAAAACTCCAAGGCCTAACCCTAGCCTCCTTGACGGTCCACCTGGCGGCCATCTCAGCCTTCCATCAGCTGCTGGAGGGGAGATCTCTATTCTCCCACCCGAAGTCTATTAGGTCCTCAAGGGGGTGGAGAGGCTGTACTTGCAGGTCCGTGACCTGGTACCTCCCTGGGATCTGAACCTGGTCCTCTCCAGACTGATGGGTCCCCCCTTTGAACCCATGGCTTCATGCCCACTACTGGTCCTTTCATGGAAGGTAGCCTTCCTGGTGGCCTTTACCTCAGCTAGGAGGGTCTCTGAGATTTGGGCGCTGAACTTGGAGCCCCCCTATACAGTGTTCTTTAGGGATAAGGTACAGCTGAGACCCCATGCAGCTTTCCTGTTCCATTATAATCAAGATATCTTCCTCCCCGTGTTTTTTCCAAAACCACACAGTTCGGAGGAGGAGCGGAGGTGGCATTCCCTGGATGTGAGGTGAGCCCTGGCGTACTACATTGACCAGACGAGGCCCTTCCGGAAGACGACGCAGCTCTTCGTTGCCATGGCGGACCAGATGAAAGGATCCCCAGTCTCCACCCAGCACATCTCCAAGTGGATCACCTCCTCCATCAAGTGCTGCTACGAGCGGGCGGCTGTACCACTCCCCAGACTTGTCACAGTGCACTCTACTAGGGCACAGGCCTCGTCGATGGCCTTCCTGGAGAAAGTGCCCCTACAGGACATCTGTAAAGCTGCCACCTGGTCGTCGGTGCACACCTTTACATCCCGCTACGCCACCGTTCAGCAGGTGAGAGAGGATGTGGGATTCAGCAGAGCTGTGCTGAGGGCAGCTCACTGGTAACTCCTACCCACCTCCTGGTATTGCTTTTTAATCACCTATACTGGAATGGATATGAGCAATCACTCGAAGGAGAAAACATGGTTACTTACCAGTAACTGTTGTTCTTCGAGATGTGTTGCTCATATCCATTCCACATCCACCTTCCGTCCCCGCTGTCAGAATTGGCAGAAAGAAGGGACTGAGGGGCCGTAGGGTCAGCGGTGTCTTATGTACCGCAGTATGAGCGCGGTACTCCAGAGGGCACCTGAGCCAACCCTACGGGGTCTGCTAAGGGGAAAAAAGTTCCGGGAACCCGTGCACAGAGGCGTGCACTCACCTATACTGGAATGGACATGAGCAACACATCTCGAAGAACAACAGTTACTGATAAATAACCATGTTATCTGGATTTTCGTCCCCTGCTCAGACTACAAAAATGGGCTTCCTAGGATGGGAACCAACCTCTACCCTTGGTCATCAGATCACCCTCCAGAAAGAAAGGAGGCCCAGGCGTGGCAGCAGCTATAGAAATACGGCTTTATGGCAAACTAAAGAAAAGTCCTCTTTTTCAAATACAAAGACTACAACTTCTGGTGGGTCATGTTAGACACAACTGAAAACAGTGCCTTATTTTGAAAGAGAAACTGAGGAAGATTACAAACACAATTCATCTAATATCAGTAACACCCCTGATTTGTCATATTTCTTATGCAGCTAGCTAGTAGTCATGCTAGTATCATGTGGAACCAGACAGTTCTCTTAATCTAACTCCATCAGAGGACTATTTCTTAGAAGAGTTAAGGTGTTTCTCCAGTCCTAATAGTTGAAAGCTCTATTCCAAACAGATATTAGTTTCCTTTGTAACAGGATTAAATCTTGTGGTTATGAAAAAGTTTAATATTTTGCAGCTCTGGAAGGTGGTATTCTGCAAACTACGCTGAGGGGATAGTCCTGTGTCCCAGCCTGAGAAAAAGGCTTGATCTTCCTCCAATTCCCTGGGAGAGAGAGGAAATCCATTTAAGATCATGGGATCCTATGGGTCCAAGAAAAGAAACTCTCAGCAAAGAACATATTTTCCTTTATCCTTGCTTCTGTCTCTTCACGACTCTGAAAAGATCTTGTACTTATGAGATCTATGACTTTTTTACACCCATAATTTTCATCGTGCCTTCTCATGAAGCTTCTTTACTGATTCACCAAATTAAATGTACAGTGCCTAGCACACTGTAGGCACTATATAAATTGACAGAAATAATGATCTGTTATATTTTCAATTATGTCACTTCTCAGGATCAAGTCCATTGACTTCGACAGGAGCTTAAGGCACTTAGCATCTTGCAGGATGAGGCACTTATTTGCTACTCTCAGTATAGGGAAGTACTGTAATACATCAGATATAATTGTGTCATAACTGTGGCAAATGTGGACTTTGTAACTGTGGACTGTGTGGACTGTATAGACTGTGACACCTATCTGTCAAGTACCTAGGCATTACAAGTTAAAGTATATTGCTGTTATCTCATAGTAGGTGGTAAGGATGCTACAACATTGATAAATATTAATATTTTCAGAACTGAGATATATAACACATATATTTTCTCCTTTAAGATATATGTATATTTCATATCTATCATAAGAAAATAGTCATGGTTCTGTCAGTTTCCCAGAGTTTTAAATAGTCACCCACTAATTAGCTTAGCCATGGATTCTAAGTTAGGCTCTAATGGAAATTGCACAACCTACTGCTGCGAAAATTGACCAAAAGAATCCAACTTTAAAATACTAAGGAGGAGAAGAAATATAATATTTCTTGGTATTATTTTAACAGATTAGTCCATGTATTTGTAGAATTTTTCATTTCACTCGTTGGGGTTGACCAAGACAACTCACTCATGGCTCTGCCACTTTGAATTACACCGTCACCCCTAATTCATGGAATAAAAAGACATCATCACAGTGCAAACATGAACATTTCACAGAAAGAGAAAATCAGTGCTTAATTTGTGCCAGGACTTCCCAAGGTTGAGGCCCAGCACCTTTAGGCTTCACAGTTCATAGCCCTGGCACCTCTGGCCACTTGCTGCATCAATTATGAATGTAAAAAAATTGCTTGAGCCCTGGCATCTCTTTCATTACACATTAAGCACTGGGAAGAAAATAGTCTCAGTGCTGTAAGTCTGCACCTATTTTTGTACACGTTTTATAATAAAATGACAAAAGAAGAAATTGTTTCAGACAGAATTTTCAGAGTGCTGCTTATACATTTTCTTTTATAGATGTTATGATTTCGTTAAAACAGACCATATTGAATCCATTGGGTTTTCTGTAATAGATTTCAAAATATATAATAAATGTAAGTAATATGATGACTAATGGGTCAAGTGAAGTTGGAACATTTTAAATAAGAAAATAGCTGGAAATAGTTTTCAGGAAACTATTCCAGTTGATTTTTGGTCCCCCACAAGGTATACTTTAACATAAACTCCATAGAATCACCTCTGGGATCTGAATTCCCTCTCTGATTTCATTATTGCAACGTGATTCTTTTCCTTTCACTGTTAAGTCATCTCCTGGTGTTGTGGGAGCATATAATAAGTGTAATTTATTTATGTTTGTCTAATCTCCTTTTAACTCAATAGTCATTTCATCATTCTGTTTCCTAGTAGCTGTTCAGAAAGTTGTGAAGGGTAATTAGAAACTAATAACTGACAGACATGGATTTATTTGGTAATCTAAAGATATGTGGCAAGGGAATGGAGAGAGAAGTACAACAAACAGGAAAGCAGATTAATTAAGTGCACTTTTCACTGGAAAAAATATTTTTCCATGAGATCCTCTAATACAGTGTATTCCTGTGTAGATATGTAATTTGGAATAGTCTACTTTATCACAGTCTGTTAAGGATCCCTTTATTGTTTATTTGCAATGGAAGCCCCTCAGACCAGGAAAGGGTGGGAATTGTCTATCCTATTTTGAATCTGATTCTCTGCTGCAGGGCAGAGAACTTGCAGGGCAGAGATTCTAGTAGTGTAACTTAGATAGCTCTGAAGGGCTATCTAAATTACTGCAGCCTGTGTGGTGTTCGCCTGCTTGTAGCCAGCAACACTTCCCAGTATCTCATTTGTGTTATGTGCTGGGACCCTACCCCCAACTTTCCCTCCCACCAGCACACCAGGCTTCTATAGGTCCTCAAAGGACAGACTGCAGCTGTATTCCTTAGTTCTTGCACCTGGGGAATTCTCTCCCAGCTGGATCTAGTGTTTTGAGTTCTGTGTCCCTTTATGATGCAATGGCCCTTTTACCTGGCATTAATGGGCTAAGTAAGATGTTGAAAATTTCACCCATTATGATCATCTGCTGCTGTAAGATGCCACCAATCTCCACTGATATATATTCTGTCCATCACTTAAACAAGTTCTCAGAGTGAATGTTAATGTTCCTTTCACAGTGTTAAGGAGAAAGTATAAAACAGGGCAAAGAATAAAATCATGTCGATTGCTCAGTTTTAGTTTTAGTTTTTATGTTTTACTTAAAATGCCAAAGAATCTTGTTGAATAATTTTTGTTATTATGAAATTGTTAAAATATTTGCAATAAAGGCTCGAATGTTAAATTTTCTGCAGTTATACCCTTGGCTGACACCAATTTCTGTAAAGCCTTATTCACTGTATAATAATAACCTAATACATAATTTTGTCAAGTTATCAGGAATGGCAACAGTTTCAGTGTGGAAAACAGGAAAGTCATCCACTTAGTCTGCCTTGCATTGCTCCTGTGTTTTAGTGCTTTGTGTGTGTGTGTGTTGCTTTTTTGGATGAATTCAAGGCTTGGGAAAGCAAGTGACTAATAGCACTGATTAAATACAGACATAATGAGACAGGTGTTGCGCAAGTGTCCCTATTCATCTCTGCAAGTGCACCACAGTTCAGTCTCTCCGACTAATCTATTCCTATATATTTCTGTGTCTGAGAGATCCCAGGAGAGTAGTTGGGCAATTACTCATCTGTCCCTTAAGGCTCTCATGCAGAATGATCTAGGATTTCATCTTGTCACCTCTCCTGTGGAACATGTATATTAGGATGCATTTATTCTTGCTGTCTGCAGAAGTAGAATATACTGCTACAGGAAAGCATCAGTAGTCAAATGTGCTGTTAGGCTTTTAAGGCCTAAATCTCTTTTAAAATTGTGATGTAGGCTCCTAAATCAGTTATGCATTACAACGCTGAGCGTAGTGGTACCTAAATACTTTGAAAAATCTGAACCTTAGTGACTTCATACCCTTCTTTCTCAGTTTATTTCAAGATGATACTTATTTTATTTTCTGCCCATCCTTCTAGTCTCTGTATGTACCTTTCTATTATTTACCTGTCTTAGCTAGTGTAACACTTTTCAATTCAACATGGAAAGTTTTGGCACAAAAGGAAAATGTTTCAGAAAGATATTAATTAAAATGGTGAGTTATGATTAAAATAGTTTTTCAACTGTAAATTACAGCTAACAGCCCCCAGTGAAGCACTAATAATATTTTTCTAAGAAGATTTTATTTCAAATTCCATATTCGTTTTCTTTAAGATATAATGGAAGTCTGATCTCCCCATTATCAAATTTGTGTCCTGTCTTTGTAGGAAAATAGTTCTAGTTTTACTTTTAGAGACTAAGGCCTGATTCAGGAGAGCTTTTAAGCATGTACTTAAGCTTATTGAAATCAGTGGTAAATTTAAGTGTATGCTTAAGTGATTTTCTGAATTAGCATATAAGGGCCTAATCTTGTAGCCCTTTACCCTTCAGGTACAAAGTTTCATTGTTCCTCTGGAGCAGAAGTTCATCTGGCCACGTCCCAAATCAGTTTTGTTTTAAAAGAGCAACCTGGTTCAGATTCATTTGAAACTTGGCCCAACTTTGATTTCAAGGTTTATCAAACTCTGAACCTTTCAACAAACTGCCGGCAACGTGAACTTGTAATAAAACCTAAAATCAGGTAGTTTTGTGTTTTGTTGTGAACATTTCACACAGCTTATTTGCGTGTGTGAAAGTGATCGCATTGTGCTCTGCAACTGAAAAGAACATAGTGGGAAAAAAAATCTTTTTTCCTTGAAAGGGCAACTACTATTTTTCATTCTTCATTCCCGAATGAAAGTTGAACTGCAAAGCAAATATGTGCTCATCGCAAGTGTATGCAGTGAGTCCGTGTCTGGCTGGTTGGAAGAAAAGGGTTTGTTGTCCCTATAGGGAAAACAATTAAGAAAATATTGATGGCCTGCACTGTATGATTTGTTGTTAATTATTCCCAGATTTTTAAGTGGATACAGTTTTGTCTTAATTAAACCACATCTATTGCCCCCTGTCTTTTTTATGGTCTGGCCAGGGCAATGAAAACTGACTTAAACCTGGATTTCTGTGCTAAATGCCCCAACTCACCAGCTATGAGAAGCGTTCAGCAGCATAGAAATAATGTATTGTGATTTCTCAAAATAATGCATTGTGAGACATTTTAATTACACCAGGAAATATCAATATAATTTCACGTACCAAGAGCATTTCACAGAGGGGGAAAAATATTTGTAAAAGTTTATTTCTGGGCTAAATGTTCCCCAAAGCAGAGAGATTATGCATAATTAATTTTTCAGGTTTGCGTCACATTTCATGTTTAAGTACATAATACATTTAGAACAGTATTTTTTCTGAATGTAAAACCAAAAAAGTATACACATTATCCATCAATTTAAGTGTGGTGAAAATTTCCACTGTCAGCATTAGAGTTTATATATAGTGCCAGTAGAGTTACTTGACTAAAATTCAAGGGAATGAGAAATATATATTTTCAGTCTGATGCACAAGATTTTATGTACTTGCCCTCCTACACATTGGAGTTTATGTCAATGTCTTTTCATGAGGCTGTGATAATCCTTTAAAAGAAACAAGAAAATAAGATTTTTGTTAGATTTCTTCCATTAAAATTGAAAAAAGTGATCACTATTTTTACTAATTTTATTGAAACGTCAAAATCATCCAGTTTACTCACTGAAAAATTGCTTTATGTTTTAATATTGATTGTCAAATTAACAAAACATAAGAGAAATAACTTTATCTCTACATACTTCAAGTAAATGGTAATTATTTTTTCATTAAATGAGTGATAATGTTTTTGTCTCTCTTAAATCTTTCCTGCAGCTGATATAAACGTGGCTGTATCAAAGCCTTTGAAAGCAAACCTGAACTTTGTCAAACTTGATCAAATACACCATTTCCTGAAGAAAATCATAAGGACAAATGATTATGAGAGTTGCAAGGATGCAGCTTCTTCAGCTGATAGTATTCCAAACAAGGATGACATATCAGCACCCAAATATTCCAGTAGAAAAGATTCTCTACCTGTAGTAAATGCTAATGAAGAACAAATGGCTTCAGTCCAAGAAAACTTGTGGAGAGTTGTTTCCTGCTTTCAAAAGATTTCAATTCATACTGCTCAAATGGTTGTTTCTATGGAAACCGTCCCACACCCAAATAAACCTTGCCTGTTAGCATCTTTATCAAACCTCAGTGGAAGTCTGAATGTCAAAGCTAGACATAAAACTACAGGTAAGAGCTTTTAAAAATGAAAAATGCTATTTATTTGTATGTCAATATGTTATCCATTTTACAGCTTAGTAAAGCAAGATATAGAGATTTTAGGTTTGTTGACCAAGGTAACACAGTGGATCAGCAGCAGATACAAGTACCTTAATTCTCTACTCTGATAGATGAGCTGGGCCTGAGCTGGAGCAAGTTATGGATACACAGGGGCATCCTTAACTTATGCTGATAGTATAAGGTTACCTATGATAGTATAGGATTGGGTGTAGTAGAGCTCCATTTTGCCCATCTTCCTCTCCTGTCCGTCCTGCGCCTATACAATCCCTTTAGCCCATAGCCCAAGGGGAGTGAAGGTAGCTACCAAAGGAGGTAGCAGAGCTGTTTCCACCAGCTTTCTGCTGGCAGAGTGTTCCTGTGGAATTCTCCATTATCTTTCTCCAGTCACTTTAAGGCTTCTTCGCACAGTTACACAGCACAAAATGGCCTTAGTGGAATGGAGAAGCTAGCCCCACGAATGCTGATTTCCAATCTTTTACTGTAACCAGTAGACCACAAAAAAAAGCCAACCTCCCCACCCCTAAAAAAAAGCCACTCACACTCTGTAAATTTTAGAACTACAAATTTTATGCAGTAATTCACCAGTATCAGAGAAGCCAAGCCTGCTCTGTCCTGTATTCTTTGTCATATTGGGTAGTAATTAGAACTGGGGACTGGAATTCAGGATTACTGAGTACTATTTCTGGCTTTGCCTTGGCCTCACTGTGTGACCTTGAACCAATTAGCTAACCTGTCTCTTCCTCAGTTTCTCCATTAGTAAAGTGGAGGGAGTAGTTTCAGTACTTTCAGTACCTATCAGGGATGCTATATAGTTTAATGGTGTTTGTAAAGTGTTTGAGGGCCTGGGATGAATTGCTGCATAATCGCAAAGTACTGAACTATTAATCACAACTGTTTTATTATTAATTTGTCATAACTCTGGGTTGAATTCTGGCTATATGGACACTGCAAGGCATGCTGCTAATATGCTGTGCGCACAAGAGAGACAAAGTGGGATCTCCTCATAGTAGATACTAGACACCAGATTTTTAAAGGAATTTAGGTACTTAAAGATTCAGATGGACATACAGTAGGATTTTCAAAAGCGCTAGGCACCTAACTCTCACTGAAATCAATAAAATCAATGGGAGTTAGGCAGAGCGAGAAGGAAACTTCCATTTGTGACAACTGTTATCACTGCTGAGACAAAATGTGAGAAATTAGCAAAACAGCAAACATAAATAGATCCCCTCTTTAGGTCTAAGGATTTTTGCACTACTTTATAAACTGTATTGGTTAGTCTCTTAGTAAAATTAATAAAATGGTGCATTTGCATGATCTGGAAGATAGCCAGCTCTAGCCAGCTGGCAATGTAGCTTGAGAGATAAAGAAAATGGTTTGTAGCTGAGAAGTATGAGTTCTAGGCCAAACTAGGTGATTTATTTCTTTTTCATCAGAAATATTCCTGCTCAGGCCAATAAACTTCAGTGCTTTTTTATTGTTTTAAAAGTAAAAAATGAAAAATTCAAGGTTCATAGAACATGAAAGGCTATGAAAGTGCTAGAGGCTGAAATTCTTGATTTATCCACAAATAAATTGCAGTACAGACAGGAACAATGAATGCATTCCCACGCTTTTCCAATCATATCTCAATCCTCGTATGGAAAAGGCAGCAACTGAGTAGAGTAAAGGGCATTTTTAATATCCTTTACATAGTTTTAGCCTTCTTTGTGTGTTCTAATCCTCTTTCTTTCTATCACTTCCCCTTTGTCACTCGTACTTTATCCCTCCTCTGGTACATTACTGTGTCCACAGCAAACTTCTATATATCAAAACCAAGCCTGTTCTGTCACTGTACTATAAAATAATTTGGCAAACTCAACAGTGTATATCACTTCCCCTTGAGTTTTCATCCTCCCAGAAGGACTTACCTTGACTTGCACATTAAGCCTCAGAAACATTCTGCCACAAAGTTATATTTCTTATTCTTTCTGGCAGCATCAAGAGACAGATTTTTTTTTTTTTTTGGAATGATGTAAACTATATGCAAGTCTCCAGTACATTTGTATTCTGGCAAGCATTTTAAATAAAGCAATACCAGGGTCGAATCTAATCAAAATGGATGCTAATCATTTCATATGAATAACTTCCCTAGCCAGACAATAAAGTAAAATCAACGGACACTCTTCACATTTCTCTGATTAAAGTTACTATATCTTTCTGTTTTATAAGAAAAAAATACATCACATACACATATACACAATGTGGGAAATTGTTTTTCGGTTCAATAACTGAAAAACACATTTCCAATGAACTATGTTTAAAACTGACTTATTTAATACATTCTAAAGGAAACTTTTGGAAATAAGATAAATTATTATGAAAGTGCTTGTGTTATATTTTTGTCTCAAAGATCTTCAAAAGACAAAATAATACTACAGTTACTAGCAAGATTTTGATTTTTAAATATAAGAATATCATATGAGTTAAATGAATGGAAAAAGTCAGTAGCTGTGTCAATCAGATTTTTGAGAGCAAGGAGGATTTAAAATATGTCACTTCTTCCAAATTTTCTTTTTAAAAATTGTATAGATATACCTTCTAAGTTGAACAGGGTTAATGTCAGATATTTTATAGTATGAAACTCATACGCAAATACTTTATTGTGTCTTTGATTTTATAGTCATATAAGTATTGTGACCATCTGTAGCAGCTGCATTTTACGAATTATTTACTGAACGAAACTGAGCATAGTGACAAAAGTAGTCCTCTCAGATGTACCGTTAAAACAGAGAAAGAAAAAGGAGTATTGCTTGCCTTTCGTACAGTATGGCCATCTGCTGTACAGATGTTATATAGAATGACTTCAGATTCAATAATTGTTGAAAATTTTCATTAAAACCTCAACAATTTGCACTTGTTTACTTGAATCTGCATAACTCCCCAGTGAGACAACACAATACACTTGGGGTTTCTTTGGTTCTCACTAGCTTTCTCTTTGATCCTTTTTGATGTGCTGACTTTAATAAACATAGTTAAAAACACTGTTCAAAAAACATCATGGAAAAAACTACAAAGGAACAATTATTTCAGTAGAAACTACTCTAATCCCTTACTTACGCAAGCTATTTTTAGTGAAATATGTTTTTTTACACATTTTATGTGACAGTGTTTTATAAACAGTGTAAATTGTCCCATTTCCAGATGAGTTTTAATGTAAGAGACTAAGCTGGTTTATAATGCTAGAGGACTCTTAAGTGCTAAGAATTGCTTAGGAAAACACACACGGGAATGTGTTGTCAGTTTGTTTCCTCCCCTGTGGGGGGAGAGAGGGAACAAAAGCTTACAACCTTATATAATGACTTTGGTTGTTTTTGTTTTGTTTTGTTTCTTTAAAATTAACAAAGAATCTTGTCATATATAATTTTTGAAAGCTATTATTTTTCCCCAAGACATTTATCATTAGTGCCACTTAACCATGGAAACTCAAAAGCTTCTGATTTTTTTTTCTTTTTTACCCCTACTATTTAAAGAAGAAAATTCAGGAGTTGAAAAATACAGTGACTAATAATTTGAGTTATTTTTTTTGCTTTTTGACAGGATAAAATTGTAGTAGTGATTGCGCATATCACAACTTTGGATATTTTAGACCTAATTAAAAAATCTCTCTTCTACTTTATACAATCCCAAACCATTAGTGTTTCAAGGGACTTCATTTTTGGACACTCTGCAGGTTCTAATACAACAGTGACTTATAATAAACATGATTCCAGTTTCTGCTAGAATACTTATACTCTCCTCTGTACTTTTGGCAAAGTCCTGAATGGTTTAGTAATGTAATATTATTATAGAATGTGATGTACTATATTGCAGAAAACTCTCTGACTAGAGTTATCATTAACAGTAGTTTGAA
This sequence comes from Mesoclemmys tuberculata, assembly GCA_007922155.1. Classification (NCBI taxonomy): domain Eukaryota; kingdom Metazoa; phylum Chordata; order Testudines; family Chelidae; genus Mesoclemmys; species Mesoclemmys tuberculata. The sequence continues at coordinate 96,769,575 of ML675601.1, forward strand.
TTTTAGTTTAATAAAGTCAAAAGTTATAGCTTTGTGACATAATTCAAGGACAGTAATTTAAATTTGAAGGTAAATAAAAAATGTAAATGAAACTAATTTATGTAGTTTAAAGACAGAAGTTAACACTTTGTTTCTGTTTTAGCTGGGTAAATCTGGAGCCACATCTTGAAATAGTGCATGTTGTGAGTTTGCTCAGGTAACGTGCAGGTACAACTTTATTTGTGCTGTTGACCAAGAAGCCCAAGTTCAGGAGCAGTCTCAGGAATTGCTCATAATGGGCTTGATCCTGTGAGGTTCTGGGAATCTCCTACACAATGTCTTACATCTTTCATGTCCAGTTGTAGTCAGTGGCACTTGACAGTGCTCAACACTTCACACGAGGTACAGAGCTCATTGGTGTGTAGTGCCTCATGTCATTAAAACCTACATAGTTCACAGAGGTTCACCACTAAATTCTAGAAAGCAGAGTGCTAATGTCCTACACGTATGCCCTATTAGTTAATTTAGATTGGCTTTAAAATTGGAGCTACCCATTTGGTAAGATGCAGAAGAGAGTTGGGAACCATATTATCTCCAGAGTGAAAGAGAAGAGAAATACTATAACTCTGTCTGGACCAGTGTACTGTTCCAGGAAGGCGCAAGGGAGAAGACTCTCTCTGCTCAATGCCTGAAACATTGGGAACTCCCACCATAAAAAAACAGTTAATTGTTTTCTTCTTGGTTAAAGACTATCAGTTTAAATAACTTTCAGTACCCTTCCTCTATTATGCAGATATAATTATCTTAGCATGCAAATAAGAAGAAAAAACATTCAATTTCTCACATTAAAATTGCATGTATTTCTACTAGTCACAAATTAAAAATATAATGAACTTAAGATCCTTTTGATAAATATAAGAAAATAAAATGTAGCTATTAATTGGTATAAAGCAAATACCTTACTTTTCATTTCAGTTAACTGGCCCTCTTGAGAAAATTCTGCTAAAGCATTGTCATAGCCTTTGGATGCTGCAGATATGCAAGTTAGGCTAAGGGGAAATAAAACATTAAATTAGATATGACTACCTAAAATAATATGCAGCAGTAACAAGCCATTTACAACACCCAGAAGACCTTTGTTACTTTTAGAAGAAATATAAACTCTTTCCAACAATTGAACAATAGGAAATGAATTCTTTGTCAATAAAAGCCAGAGGACAAACTAAATATTTAAATGGCCACTGAGGATTGAAGTGGAAGTGCAGCTTGTAGACAGCTATACAAATCACTAACAAACCTTAATGAATATTGGGTGTGGGCATCAGGGTCCTGTCAGTTTTGACACTGTGTCCCAAGTAGCTTAAACCCAACACTCAAGAAAAGGTGGAGACCTCAGCAGGTCTCTAACATCTGGGATTTTATTTGTCATTATGGCATACCCTGCAAGCGCAAAAGAAAGAGTAAAAGGGGATTATCCTGACAATGAAATGAGTTACTGAATCTTGTGATAATGAAAAGCAGAAGAATTCTAATTCCTTTCTATAGTCCCTGAGGTGGAGGTGCGTTTATCGTTCTGCAGAAGTAAAATGTAGGAGGGAAGAACAGATGGCCTAAAATCCATGAAACAAGACACTACCTAATCCCAGGACTGAGTACCACTATTAATCCTGGTCAGATTCCCTACTGTTACTTTATAACAGGGTTCTGAGTTGCTACTGATGAACTGGCACGTCTAGAAGTTTTGGGGGAGTTGGGCTTTTTGGGTTATTTTTTTTAATTATAAATTAACTGTAGGTTGCTGATTTAAGAAAGAAAATACGTTCTAAATGTGTGGGGCCATTAATTAACATAGTTTAACCTCCAAAGAATGGATGACTGCCAAATGGAACTGAATTAAACCATTTTATGTTTATTCAGAACAAATAGCATTGTTTTTTGAAATCTCTCTTACTACCTTCATAATGAAAACAATCACTTATACTTACTGTATGAGATGGGAATTTCATTTCAGGATTTGTGATTTGGGGATTTCTTGTTTTGTTTTGTATTTTGTTATAGAGCTGGATATGCTATGTATTACAATAACGGAAGCTCTGTTATTCTCATGCTACAGCTTTTAATTGTGAGTCTACAGAAGACTTGCATTAACTAGAAAATGTATAATAGCTGAAGGGTTGTGGTTTGATTTATTTTTTTAACTTTCTGTATTTTTCTGTATAACGGCTGCATTATAAAAGGGTTTTCATCTAATACATGGATCAATTGTTTTAGTAGAGCAGCTGGGATCTAGTGAATCAAGCATGTAGTGGGGAGTCAGGAGACCTGAGCTCTAATCCCAACTCTGCCTTGGGCTAATTACTTAGGCCTACATTTTCAGGGCTGCTCAGGTAGTTTTGGCTACCTTCAATGTGCCCAATTTCAGACACCCACAGCTTGAATTTTAGTAATTCTAAATACCCACAACTGAAATCAATGGGAGCTGCAGGTGCTAAGCACCTCTGGAAATCAACTCCTAAGAGATGAGCGTCCTGTAACATCTTAAAGACTAACAAATTTCTGTGGGCATCTGATAAAGTGGGTTGCAGCCCATGAAAGCTTATGCCTGCAGAAATTTGTTAGTCTTTAAGGTGCTACTGGACTCTCCTTGTTTTTGCTGTCTACGGACTAACATGGCTCCCTCTCTGGAACTTTATAACAGAGCAGGAGATGTCACTTCCAGCTCACGTAGAGCTACCCACACTAGCTTTTAATAGAGCTGGCATGTTAAAATAGCAGTCTAGCCGCAGCAGGGCAAGCAGTGGGATGGGCTAGCTGCTCCACGCTATGCCTAAGGCTTCAGATGGGATTGTACTCAGGGCAGCTAGCCTGCCCTGCCACCCAAGCAGCCCATGGTATTTTTAACAAGCTAGCTCAATGACAGCTGATGTGGGCATGTCTATCCAAGCTGGAAATTACACCTCCAACTCCGGTATGGAGTCCTTTTGGAGTCTGCAGGAGCAACAGACTTGAGGGGGGTTCCCCTCACCCCCCAGGCTTCGGAGCCCAAGTTCCAGCCTGAGCTGCAACTTCAAAGCATTGTCTACACAGCTATTTTTAGAGTTTTAGCCCAAGTCTGTCAACCGAGGCTGGGATGCTTGCTCATGCAGGCTCCAGAATGTTCTGTAAATATACCCTAAGTGTCTCAAGTGGAGCACCCGAAAATGGAGACATCCAAAATTAAAAGTCTGAGCTGCAGACTCTCTGCGCTGCACTTACCTCATCTGTAATATAGGGATAAGAATCTTTAGCCACCTTTCCAAAAAGCTTTGAAATCTAAAGATGAAATCTAAAGATTAAAACTTAAGTATTATTATTACCTTCATGTTATTACCAGTTCATTGTCAGTGACAGTGAATAAAATCCTGGCCCATTTAAGTGATGGGAATTTTTCCATTGACTTCACTGGCGCCAGGATTTCATTCAGTATCTATAACACCAGGGATGAATACAAGCACTAAATTATTTGTTGTTATTCTACTTCATATTTTTCTCTATTAGGATTAATTTTTCTTTAGCTAGTGTAACATAGTAGCATAATGATTTACAAATTAATTGTAAATCATTCTATACGTATGACAATAATTGATTAAAAATGAAAGAGATTCTGTATAGCCCTAAATTTTCATATGCTTGCAGTAACCTGGCACCACAAATTCAGAAATGATCAAATCACCCATCAACTTGTGATTTCTATGCTATTTAGCATTCAGTAGTGCAATGAATGTGATGTACCTGCCTAGCCTTTCTTTAAGGGAGATGAGCTCATTTTAGATAGATAACCATCTCTGACTTTTCTTCTGATTCATCACTGACCTGAACTTCATTTGAACCTTGTTAGACACAAAACAAGCAGGATTCCTGGCCCAAGCTATAAAATATAATTAAGCCCTTTTGAAATGATGTGTAAAAGAGCATTGTGCTACCCCCACTATAACCACTACCACCACCACAACCAATAAAGTTAAATCAAGCACTGCCTGTAATGGATTAAAATAATAAATGTTCCTGGTTTTTAGTGTTTGAAGTACTTGAAGAAAACAGGCTCCCAGCAGCCAGGGCTGCTGAATGCAGGGGGACATTTATTAATGACGAGTTCAAGGATTTGGCCTGTTTAAGATCATTACTTTCTGTTTACCGAGTGTTACACGTCTCATGTTTTTACAGAGCCCACATGTGTCCCTCTACAATGCTGAAAAGCTCTCTTTTCAGTAAAGAATTGTGAATCAGTAATGTGCAAATATTGTTCTCCTGGGGAGAAGGAACCATCATAAGATTCTGTTCCATACTAATGGGAAATCCAGAGCAGTCGGTAGATTGTTAACTTAATCTCTTCTGGGAAAATATCCCTAACTAGATGTCTCACCATTTTCTAGTTGCTGTTGTTAGTCACTATTCAGTCTGGTGACTTTTGCATTAACTGGAGTTTTTCCCCGCATTGTTATTTGATCCAGAACTACTACCCCATTTTCTTTGCAGCTGTTTGTTACAGAATGCCAATAGAGAATACAGCTTAACTGTTCAACCCATTTATGACATGACACATCTGAAGTTTACTAAAGGAGGAGAGAGAAATGTATTGTTCATTCTAGGTGTAACCTATGTACATATAAAAATACCTTCTAATTTCTCTGGCAAATGCAAAACAGACTCTGAAGATAGACATAATGGACACGAGCAACCAGATTTCACTGTTCATTAGCACCTTTATAACACATCAAAATATGGATATGAAAGTAGTTAGAAAATGCTTAATAAACAATTCTTTGTTGATATAAATAAATAATGACATACAGAAGCCTGGTAAATAACTCTATACCAACAATTCCATCTTCATCACCTAAAAAAAATAAATAAATAAAATCCCCATCTTTTCAAGGAGTTAGAAATATTTCCTCCTTCAGCTAAATTAATAAAGAAAAGTATATGGTAATTAATTTTCTGAGGGGCAGATCACGGCCCATCCTATGTGTCTGCAGTGGAGGAAGCTGTCTCACAAAGCTGTTACTCCCCTCCTGCTTTTAGGTTGAGAGGTGAGAACTCCCTCTACCTCCAAATAATTTGCATGCCAAGTGCTACTCCCCCAATCTCACACACACACCCTAAACAAGTGGAAACAGAAGCAGATTATGATTCTATGACACAATCTTCTTTGTGGATGCCTCCTTGGGCAGCACAAAAATGCACTGCTCCATATATGGGACTTGTGGCAAAGCCGTGAATGGCTTCAAGAAATTTTTCCCAAATATAGTCTGTCTTAATGTTTATTTTATTTTACAAATAAATTGTCACCTCTTTGCTCTTTTCCAAAAATGTTTCCCATACACATATCTACCAGTCAAAACTCGGATCTGAATTCTATCAATGTGACAGTGCATCCAAATCAAATATCTTCTTTCAACTATTTCCTGGAAAACTGACATGCAGCAATCCAGTGCGCACAGTAGAAGGAGAGAAACATCCTGAAGTATTTTAACTTATTTCAGTACTTGGGAATTGTTAAAACTGTTACCAAATTATCAGTATTTTAAAGTACTGTGGAAGACAATGACTACACAATTTGTTTGAGTTATAGCCCCTTCCGGTAGGACTAAAAGAACTAGCCTCTTGTCACTTGTTATGTATACTCTAATACCTAAAGTGATCATTAGTGAAACGGGAGGCTGTGCCCCCTTCCCTGTTGCATTTGTTAGAATTTGTCTCTGCCTTTTTACCTCCATTGCAATAATATCAGACAAGGTCAGGCTTCTTATCTGGGCCCCTTCTCTCACACATGCACAACTTGACCACCACAGAATCTTCTAATGCTGATAATAGTAAATCCTCACATCTTTATTTTAGCATATTTGGCTCCACATACATGACCCTGTCAAGTGTCCTTGTAGTGTCTGTGTTAGTATAAATCAAGTCATGACGTTAAAAATTTAAAGATGATATGATTTGAACATCAAAAGCTGTCTTTGTCTTTATAGGAAGTTTTCTTGTACTCAGTGTTCTTTTTTAATGGTATTCATAATTTTAATAGTCTTAACTATTATTCAAATCAGCTTCTGGATAGTATCTAACACATGCTTGCAGTTTTTCAAGTAGTCATAGATTATTTCCAGCTGTATAAAAAAATACCTGGATATGCCCTTCTAGCATATGTCATCATAGTATAATTTTTATAATGACATACAGAAGCCTGATTTAAATTGCATTTTGCTCAGTCAGCATGGCAGCGCACTGGAGTGCTATCATGGATCTGAATGGAGCCTGACAATGGAGAGTTGGCAGCATTTGGTAAACATTGTCTAAAACAAGTGGTTCACATTTATTAGTCTCCTGAACAAGTATTTTAAAAGTCATTAAACTAATTGTTTCTAGAGCAAAATTATTGCACTTACTGAAAAGTATGTCAGTGTTCAGCAAGCAATAATCCAACCAGAGCAAGTTAACTTCTGCATATCACAACAATCGTTTATGAAGATATATTACTTCTGTATGTTGCCATATCAAGTTCACTTTAAATGGTGACCATGATTTAATCTGTTTAAACTGAAGTCAGAATTCTACCCAAGAAGTTTGAGAGAGATCCATGAAAGAGCTGGCTGAAAGTAGTGTGTGGGAGGGGAGCACAGAGGAGGAGAATTAGTTTTTTACTTTTCCAAGATGATCTATTCAGTAATAGGAATGGAGCTTCACAAGCTCAGTTCATGCTCTGTAGTTCAATATGGTGTTTAGAAATCCTGGAATAAGACCCTTGTGTATAATGATGTTACAATGATATTTCTTCACTCCCTTTCCCTTACAATATGAGTATACTTCTCCCCTTATGTCAGCCTACTGGGATTTCTACTGCAGCGATACTACAGTGAAAGAAGCTTCCCTAAAGCCCATACATCTCTTCACTCACCTGCTTTTGCACTTTGTACCTGTCTGTCAGTCTTCATCTGTTTTCTTTATGTACTTATTCTCCTAGCTCTCTTAAGACTGCCCTTTGTGCGAGTTTATCTAACTATTCTTTGCATTTTTTTTCATTAAGTGCATATTGATTTATATAGTAAGATTCATTTCATTCCAAAGAGGTCATTTATAACTGCTGAGAAAGAGAGTATGATGTCCTGCCTTTAAAGCGAGAAATTCTGGTTCCTTATAAGAAAAAATAAATAAAACTGTAGCCCAGGTCCCTAGAATTCTTCTGGTATTTTTAGTACGTAATCCATGCAGTTGTTTTGCACTATATAAATTACCTTGTTTGAAATTCATCAACATGTCATTTTCCTTTATTAATGATTGTCTCCGTTTCTCACTGGGATATATACCAGCTGGAAAGAGGAATCTATCCATCTATCTATTATCATACAGATTATTACAGTATTATGTAGGCACTGAACCAAATGAAGTAACTCTTCTGCATCAATGTTTTTAAAATTACAAAAAGGTCTTAAAAATATTTCACATCTGCCTTCAATTCATGAATTCATTATCAATCCTGAAGCTTCATGTCTAATTCATTTTATTGCGCATACTTTTTGTGTATGGTATAGTCATGTATCAGAGGAAACTAATAGTGCTGTGTGATCTCATATAACACGTCAGCTGCAATACATAGGCACAGTGGAGTGAGTTAAGGATGGTGTTTCTATCTTACAATAGACCTGCAATTATTTTTAAATGGCTGAGCCAAATTCACTGCTACACTTTGGTGGCAAAGTGCTAGTCCAGCTACACAAACAGTCATAAATCCAGGTGAACTGGAAACACAAAGCAGCCAGAGCAAACCAGGGAATCTGGACCAATAAACATTGGATTATGTGTTGAGTGCTTAGTATAATTTACACATTTTACACTTTGTAAAACTATGGTGTGTAATTTAAAAAAAAAATCTGCCATAAGCCTTCTAGATTGACTCTACATTCCAGCCAAGTTTTTTGGTGGCTTTTACATCACTGCCACATGACTGAGACATGTGCAATCTTGTCTAGTGGTCAGAGCAGAAGTCATGTTTAATGGTCAGAGTGGGAATCATGCATGGTGGTTAAAACAGGAATTGATAGCCAGGAATTGGAACCCAAGCTCAGAGCTGTAGTCAGAGGACAGGTGCCAGAGCCCAGGGTCACAGCCGGAGGAGTCGAGGGCCAAAAAACGGAGCCGTGGGGACAATGCTGGGTTTCCAGAAATGAGGGAAGGCTGGGGCCACCGCAAGAGTAGGGCTGGGAGCAAGGCTACAAGCCTGCACAGGAGCTGTCATCGCTGTGGGGTGAATGCTTTGAGTAGCCACTGAACTGCTGCTGCTGGGTTTAAGAGCTGATCTGCTAGGGCTGATTCTTCCAACCAATCAGGTGGCGTAGCCGAACAGGTTGCCTACTACAGGCCAGATGCACTTGTTAGGTTACCTAGAGACAGGCTCTGCTGTGGACCCTGGTTCCTGACAATCACCAGCACAGGGCATGCTGCAATGTGTTGTACTTATAGCACCTGACAAAATGTAATTCAGGATGAGCAATGGGATTAAAAGATGTGACTAAAATCCCTTACGTACTGAAAGTCTTTCTTCCCTATACAATTTGGGGCACTCAGCACATAACCCTACATATAATTCATATTAAAAACAAACAAAACAATCCTTGAACTTGCCGGTCATTTGTGCTATATTACAAATTACGAGAATAAGCTACAAAAGCATATTTCTCTTTTTAGAATGTAATTGCATCAGAGAAGTGCAAAATAACTTTGAAATAATTAAATATTTTGATTTTGGTGCTTCTAAAAATAACTAATTTAATTAAAGAACCAAATAAACTATTTTCTTTGGCCAAGAGCATTGTATTGTATACTGTGTTGCTTTGAATCCACTGTTCTACTGCATATGCCATCAAAAACAGTGACAAAAGGAAAGGATGTAGTATTACTGAAACTATAAACATATACTTAGTGAGGTTTAGTCTCATGTTTAATTTTTTTTTTTTAATTTTGAAAGAACCTCATCAAATTGGGCCAAATTCTTCCCTTGGACATTCACAGAGGGCCAAATTCAGAGTTCCAGCACCAAGATTGAGTAATCTGATATTCTGGCCTTGTTGAGGTCATTGGCAACTCTCCTGTTGACTGCCATGGGGCTGGGATTCCATCCTGGAACTTTAAGTAATAATCCCCACTACATTTCAAAGTAGCTCATGGAGGCTACTTCAGCTGAAGTAGCTCTTTTTGGTACCAGTGCCCCTCCCACAGTAGGATCCCTTCTACCTCCACCCCTATACTGGCATGTCTCCTGCACTCTGACCCACATGGAACTCTGCAGAGGTGGGCTCCATGCTGCCCAGCAGGTGGATAATACTTTCAAGACACACACAGTGCAATGGCACCTCTGTAGTTATGGAAGTGAGATTGGATTTTTCCAGTAGTTCCTATTGGAATTGACAGAAGCTATAACATGCATCTCAGGAAAGAATTTTGTCCATTATGTGCTTTCTTCCATAACACAAACCACTTTCTTAAGAGTCAATAGATCAGTACATTATAAAATTATTCTTGGCATTATAGTACTATTAAACTCTCAAGAGATACAGATCTTTCCTGGATTCTGAAAGAGGTTCATCAGAGAAGTTTAAGTCCTCCCACATATTTAACACAGGTACATTTACACTGTACATAGGATAGCATTCCATTTTTAGTGGGATATTTCTTCTAGCAAAGGTTTGAAAATTCAAACTAGAACAGTACTTTGAAACATCTGTGTGCTGTAGGCCTTGGGTGTTTTTTAATCTTTCATCTTTTGTAAGTATCAAATTTCATTAGAAAAATAAGCTATAGGCATTGTAAACTAAGAATGGTGAAAGTCAATATTCACAATGACAAGTCCAAAAATTAGCAGCAAGAGGGAAAAATGTATCCCAACCTCTAGTATAGTACTTTGCATCTAAATATCCTAAAGAGTAGAGAGATTTTAGGTATGGTTTGTTTTATTAAATCATTTTGATTTGCACTAGGTTAAATTCACAAGACAACTTAAATTTTTAGGTGGTGGTGCTCTTCTAAAAATCTAACCTGACTTTAACTATTTAAAGGTTTTATAATATTCTGTACACTGTGAATGGTTATGATATGAAAAGTTTGGATTAAATTGATTTTTTTAGTAAACACATGTTATGTATTTTGAATTACTGTGATTGTTCCAAGTTGTTGAATTCAAGACCTCTAGACTTTATCAAGGCAATATATTATATTAAGAAATCTGAATGAAAGTAGAGAGAATAATTCAAAATGGCTATTTCCTATCAGTTTAGAATATAGTAAGTGAAGCAGCTGTTCTTATCCTTAATATACTCTTGAAAAAATTGCATAGCTTAATGAAAAATGTCTCTATTCATAAAACTTAAAATACTCACACATGGAAAAGGTCATAAAATTTTGGCAAATAGTACTTTGTAAGGAATGTGCATGAAACATACCAGCTCCATAACTAGAGCTCAGTGTAAAGTGTACTCAGTGATGTTGGAAAAGCAAACTGAAAACAAACCAAAAGGAATATGGCCAGATTGTGGACGGCTTATTTACATTGGTGAGGCATTTACTCACACAAACAGACCTACTGAAGTTAATGGGACTACTTTTGTGAATAATTGCCCATCAGTAACACTAAGGGATCCACAATCTGGCCCCGAGAGACAATATATATCGTGGGAGAACACACACAGCACTAAGCTAAATTATATCTTTTACCTTTTTCATCAGGTGTAATTCATGGATCATCGTTTGTTCTTGACATAAATGATTTTCTCCTTAAAACAAGTTTCAAAGAAAGAAGCAGAGCTCTGATAGGCCCTTTCTGCTGTTCTGTCAATGTGGCGGCTAAGTGGTGTAAGCACAGTGGTAATCCTGGTCCAGAACAATCCATTCCAAAAATACATATTGACTTAAGAGGAGGACTGATACAGGTCTGTATGTTTTTGGTTCTGATATCTATCTGAATTTGCCTTGAATAATTCTGATTCTCTGTCTAAACTGTACAGAAAGCTTGTAATGCTTTGCATCATGAGACAGTTCGCTCCATTTGAAAGTTTTTACATTTTAAAAGAAATGTGTGTTTATGTGAAACTACTGATTAAAAAAAATGAAACTACATACAGTATTATCTAGAACTGTTCAGGCCATTTTACTGTAGTGTAGCTGTATGTGTGTGTTCCCTTAAAAGTACTGTATCAGGTTACTAACACTTAACATTTGGGGGCCTGTTTTGATTTGTGTGTGCGTGCATGTGTGCATGCGTGCGTAATGCCTTGAGGAAGCTCTAACAAATGCACTTCAGTTTCTTAAACTTACAAAAAAAAATTCTCAGGGGAATAATTGATAATTGTTGTTTGTGGCAATTAGCACTCAGTTTTACATGCTGTCCTCCCCTTCAGTTGGATGTGTCCCTAACTTGAAGTCAGTCCAAGAGACATGGCGTTTTTGAAATGAAGAATTCTGATTTTGTATAATTTAAGCAAGAGGATTGTAATATAATTAGAACAGGATACACATATATTTACAATAAGATTTATTAGCACCAAATATTAAAATTAAATAAATAAACTCCAGCATCTATAACATAAAAAGGAAATACTGATATTTTCTTTATGTTGGACCTTTTCTCCTCACCTAAATAAATAAATTTGTAAAGCCTCAGTGTTATGATTAGAGCTTGTGGAACAATACAAAAATTATTAAAATATTTTCATGAATAAAATCAGTGAATTTGGTTCACTGTTACTTGTTTGCTAATTGTTGTTCACAAGTATTTGGATAGCCACCATTCATGAAAATGTTCCCAAATCCCAAATTTGATCACTAACAATTATTAGTACAAAATGTATTATTGAAGCATACTATTCATTAATCACTGTTCATTATTGTTCTTTTTTTAAAAGATTGTCATTCAGAAAAGGAGCAGATAACATGTGATTAAAGTGACCAATTACAGACCACAAATAGTAAATAGCTGAAGTGAGAACTGTCAAACAACCTCCAAGCAAATTTGTTTTCATACACAATTCAATAAATATTTATAAACAAAACATTTGCAGAAGTCTGGATCAGTTTGTAAATGTTGGCAAAATGAAAACAGGCTATATTTACAATTAATCATTCACAACAAATAATTTGACCAGCTCTAAATAGGACCTCATCTGTCATTATTAATGTGTATTACAGGAGTGCCTAGAAGTCCCAAATGATATTGGTGCCTCTTTGTGTTAGGTTCTGTATCTACAGTGAGTTGCTGCCATGAAAATCTTTCAATCTAAATTGACCAGACAGATAAAGAGTGAGAGAAAGGAATTGTTTATCCCCACTTCACAGATGAAGAGCTGAGGCACAGTGAGATTACCTGTGCAGATTTTGGCAAGTCAGAGCCAAGAATTAAATTAAGCCTTTTGAGTCCCAGTCCAGTGCCTTAACCACAAGACCATCCTTCCTCACTACCACACCATAGTTGAGGCAAAAAAATGTTGTCAGCTTTGACTGTAAGGCACCCTCGTTCTCCTTGTAACATGAGCGTTAAACATTACTACTGAATCCTTCAGACCATTCCTTCAGGTGCTTCTGTTTTCTGGTCTTTGTTTCCCTTTCCCGTACACTTACAATTCATAGTTGTAGGAAGTTACTTCCAGTTAAAGACCATTTGCAATTCTATTTCCACAAGGCCATATTTTCTGCCACAATTTACGTATGGCTGCAGAGGAAGGAAGAACATGGTTCTCAGCCAACTATACTGCAAGTCCTTTTAGGTCTTCTCAGACTTCCTGCTTCCGTACTCCATAGTGAAAATATCTTTTGTCTCTGGAGAAGTTAACAGTCTGTTCCTCATGTGCAGACTACACCATTGGTTTACTTCCACCCACTACCTGCAGACTTTTGACCTGCCATCTGGTGGTTTCATCCCGTGATGAAATCAATAGATAAGGTTGCTTCTGTTTTCCTCTCTTTGCCTCTGGGTGCACTTCTGCACTCAGAGTCCTGACTTGTTGGTTGTCAACTCCTTATGTCAGACATATACTTGAAATACTGCATTCTAGATAACCTAAGTTTTTGATATTTGGTTCTTGATATTCCACTGGGTCCAACACTGGGATGAATTCCCAGGACCAGGACTCAATTAAATGTTAAGTGATGTGCCATGGATTAGACCAGCTCCCTCTTTAAGTGAGGTGCAGAGGGGGTTCCAGGAGTATGGCATGGGGCAATTGTTGAAAAATTACTTTGTCATCATTTTGTCACTGGTTTGTCCAAGTCTGCAGGATTGCTGCAGACAGCTGTGTGAATGAAGAAATGCAGCACTGCTTGGCAAGGCAAAGGGGAACTGTTTATCAGTTTCTCACTTTGCTGGGAAAGACTGATCCATTCATTCCTCAGTGCACTCACTGCCTGCCGAAAGCACCCAGATGGGACTAGACATATTAGCATTCAAATAGCTAGGATTACAAGTCATTTAGGATTATATGATTCACCTTGCAGAGCCAGTTAACATATAACAAACTGCAGAAATCCTTTCAACATTTTTTTAAACCTTGTCAGTTCACTTTTCTTTCTTTCTTTCTTTCTTTCTTTCTTTCTTTCTTTCTTTCTTTCTTTCTTTCTTTCTT
>ML675601.1:96783886-96942413 GCA_007922155.1 Mesoclemmys tuberculata
TTCTCACCCAAGAAATATTGTGAAATTTACTTCATGCTGCTCTTCTTTATCCTCTCTGTTATATCTATTAGACATTTTTAATCAGCACGTGCTCATGAATTATGGGATGATGAGGGACCACTGTGTCAATAACTGGATGATTCAGAACCTGTACCTCCCCAGGCCCAAAATAGCCTGAATGTGACTGTCTTTAGGATTGCTAGAGAATTGTTGGAGGGTGAAGGAGAGTTGAGCTTTAAAGTTGCCTGGTTTGCTGGCAGTGAGTTATATTGAATTTTACTGCTGAACTTTTAGGGTATTATTTGTGATGTGTTTTTAAGATACATTAAGGATGGCTGTAGCTTATGGAAAGGCATTTTTTGTGTGCTTGCATAAATCTAAATAAATAATAATAGATAAATATTAAGAAATCTTCTGATTTGCTCACTGGCATCTCTTTAAAGCACCATAATATATATAGTGTTGTGCATATTCAGTTTTTACAGATTTTCACTGATAAATTACCAGGTTTTTTTTAATTAAAGGAGTTCAGTTTCTACAGATTTATATCTATTTATCAATCCACTTGATATTTTTTCAGGTACTTATTTTTGTTAAACACTAACGCTTTACACGATTTTTTGCTCTGCAGCTCTGAGATTGAAGCAGTTCTGCAGCATAAAATACAGAATACACACATGGTGGAGGTCAGCAAATCAAACAATGTTAATATCGCACTGTGGTTGACTTACAAGGAGACACTGTTTTCCTAGTTCTTTGTGTCCATTTAGTGCAGCGCCAAATTTAAACAATCAGTCTTCCAGAGATAAAGTTAAAAAGGTAAATATGGGGCAAAAATGCAAATCTATGCCTGAATACCAACAAGAAAATCAGTGCTTAGAAATCTTCAAGAAAAGTAAAGATGAGAGTGAAGAGGATGCATTGTGCTGCAAGTACTGCAGCATTGACAGAATAAAGGAACATGTCAAAAGCAAGTGACACAAAAAGCTTAAGGAAGAAATTGAGCTTTGGAATAAACAGTGAATATCAGGAGCTTTCACCAGGGCTTTAATGAAAGAGAAGACACAGCATGATTGTGTCAGTGGATATGGGCATGATCTTTGTTTCACGGGACAACCACTGTTAATTGCAGAGGGGCCTATTGGTAACTTTGTGTATAATATAGCAGCAAAAACCCTTCCTAATGCAGACAACCTCACTTGTAAGTATCTGAAGGAAAAGAACAACGCTTTAGTATTCAAACTTATGGAATGAACTGGTGGAGTCTTATCTGATTTTTGACATGTCTCCTGATGCTTTGGACCATCCCATTCTTGGCCTTTTGTTTTCGGTTTTTTATTTCAGAGTAAATAAACCCGCATTGTTTTGTGCTGATGTGACATTCATCCTCTCTGCAAACAGCTGTTTTGTTGATGCAGCAATAACTGACATGTTTGAGATGTCCTAACTAACTTGGAAAAATGTGGCCACAACTAATACAGATTCTGCTTCCTACGTTGCTAAATTTGCATGGAAGATTAAACTCAATCAGAAATCAGAGCTGCTATGTATTACCTGTCATGCTCATCTGATTAATGTTAAGCTGTCAGCAGCTACTGCTACAGAAGAAATGAAAGATGTGAAATCTTGCATTATTGGATTCGGGGCTGTTTTCAAGCATGCGAACAAGATGAAGGCTTTGTTTTAAAGTCTGAGACCAGTGCAGACTGCCAATTACCCACCCCTGTTCTGCCACGTTGGTGGATGAGCTTGTACTTCATTGCCTGTCATTGTCATGGGGCATACCACTCATTGCTGGGCTGGTGCCACCTCTTTCTGGTCATTCTGGGGATTAATTTGAGGCCAACTCCCCGTGTCCACGGTTTGCATACCATCACTCCATCTCTGCTGTCCACCTGCAGACTCTCTCGCAACCTGAGGAACCATAGTGTCCTCTTCCTGACTCAGCCTCTGGCTGTGTCACTGTCCAGTTTCCCCCCTTCCAGGGGAAGTTTAGTGCCGCAGTAGTCCTTGGCAGTCCTCTCGCTCACTGCCTTGCTGCCACTTGCCCAGTGGCTGGTAGGGAAACCTGAACCCGCCTTCTTTTGCGTGTTGCAGCCCAGGGACCCTCAGCTCAGTAGCCTGGGCCTTCTCTCTTTGGCCTCACTGCTCTATCCCTGGCTGCTTTCTACTGTCATTCCCCTTTTCTTCCTGGACCTATCAGTTCCCAAAGCCTCCTCCCTCTTCCCAAGGAATACATGCAGTCTCCACCTACTTTCCTTCTCTTAGGCATGTCTGCCTTTTCCCAGAAACCCCATCTCCTTTCAGCTATGGGCTTTATAGGCCCCGCCTATTCTGACCCAGCTGAGCCTCCTTAATTAGCTGCCTAATGGATTAGTTGGCCCATCTGTCCCACATCTGTCACCCTATCACAGTCATGTAAATAACATGTGTACTGGGCTAATGCATCTCCTGTATCAACCTATGTTTGTTGGTTCTAAAGAAGAAACTCTGAAGAGACTGGCAAATAATCAAAATGACCACCAGATTCTGTGCACCAAGATAATGTTCATTGTTGAAAACTTGGAATCACTACGTGACGCACAGAAAAAACTGGAGTTTTCTCCAACTACTGCCAACACGTTTGCTAATAAAGATGTTTACCAGATCTTGCCAACCAAAATTTTAGCTGAATTGAGCACAAAAACTGCAGAAGAAACATACGGTGAGAAAACTCAACTATTTCTGGAAATCCTTCCGGCCCCAGAACACAAGAAAACCAAAAAAGCGTTCAAAACCTTCAACACAGCTCTCAGCCAGAAATGGGAGATGACCATGGCCCAGAATTTGAATCCCAAAGTATTTGGTACTGAAGATTCTTTTTGCAATGTCATCCAAGTGTTGTATCCCTTCCTCAAGGCGAATTTTGCAGCAGACTATGACTGTTATGCCAGAGTGTTTCAACCACTTGCCATTAAAGATGAAATTTCAAATCTGAAAGGGGAATTACAATTTACATGAACATGCCTAACCCAGACCATGTGAAACTGGATATGCTGTTTTTTTGGAACAGCCATCAGCGGTCCCAACTTAAACAAAATAGCATAGTGAGCTTTGAGTTGTACCCCCTGGATCTGTTGATTGTAGAGTGCTTATTTTCAAAGTTGGACTATCTGCAAGACAGAAAGAGGCTCAATGTGAGTGGGGATCCTTTGAAGAAAATTACATGAGTGTAGGCAAGCCAGGATTTCTGGGAAAACAACTAGCTCTGAGAGACAAAAAAAATCTTTGTATATTAAAAAGAAGTTTCAATTATACTGCAGTAAAATGTACATATTATTAATTTGTTTTGTTTTGTTTTTGTCCTTATTTTTCCCAATTTTTGTTTTTAATTTAATCTGACTTCATCCCAATTTGAATGTTTGGAAAATAAACACTGAAAAATTCCCAGAATTATTTTTTTCAAATAAAAACTGAAAACACAGAACATTAAATATTTATAATAGGGGTTCATCTTACTCTCTGTATTGTTCCTTCCTAATTGCCTTCTCTTTCCACAAATTCTAAGTGTAATGGAAATGTATAAATGGACTTGAAGGTTTAAAAAAGCCCATAAAAACACTAACTAAAAGATCTTCCATGAGAACTTATTGCCAAACACATATATTGCAAGAAGATAATTTTAAGGAACCAGACCTAATGATCTCAGAAAAATCACATTCCTAAGTGCCCTGTTTTGGAACACTATGCTCTGAACAATTGAAACTTTGCAGTTATTTTCCTCATAAGCTTATCCTAAAACCTGGCTCAGTGGGAATACTCCTAGCACTAAGCAATATGCCCAACAATAAGTATTTGCAGAGCTTGCCTTTAGATTCTAAATACTTCAATTCAGGGCCTATTTTATGTATGTGTGAGGTGCAGAGTATGCTTTGGATACCAAATAATAAAAATAAGTGTGTTCCTTGTACTGGAGAAGAAGACAAATTTGCTAAATGGCATTCTAGAATCTTTTTGCCCTTACGTAGGTTTGCAGAAAGTTACAGCATATGAAAACTGTGAAGCAAAGAGTGTGTCGTTTTTTTAAAAATTTTATTTATTGATTTATTTAGTTAATTTGTTTTAAATGATTATATATTTTTAAAGCAACTTTTTGTTATCTTTTTTGTTTTTTTCTTTTCTTTATTTTTTTAATAAGATCTTCTGGGGTCAAGAGCATTTGAATTGTTTAGTTCTTCTCCATGAACTTCTGCAAGGATACCTTACTGAAAAAGGCAAGATGGAGATGCTGATCTCTGATCAAACATATCAGACTCTGTCTCCTGTTATAAGGAATCAGACCTCAAAAACTGAGCATACCTCAGATGATCTGAGAACAGGCCTGTTCCAGTACATACAAGATACAGGTAGGAAGAATATTATTAATTATTATTATTATTATGCTTTTTAAAATTACAAAGTAAGTACAGTAGTAACCTTTTAAAGATCACTTACCTATTACAAAGTTCTTTACCTTTTTTCGTAGGGCAATTGAAAACAACATCTGCTGCATCAATGTCTTTTTTATTCCTTTCCATTTAGCTGTAATCTTTTAAAAGTCTGGGAAATTGCTTTTTTATTTTCTCTCCTTTTGATCCTAAGAGATTTATTTTTAACTACTTTTGACTCATAAACTAGCATGTTCTCTTTTAGAAATTATATAACAGATTATAGCTTTCTTTCATTTGACAGAAGCACAGAAACTGCCAGGTGCCTATGAAGTTGTGTTTTACAATGAAACTGAGGATAGTCCAGGAATAATGTTATGGAGATATCCAGAACCCAGAGTGCTTACTCTTGTAAGAATAACTCCTGTTCCTTTTAATACAACTGAAGATCCGGATATTAGCACTGCAGACCTTGGAGATGTTCTTCAGGTTGGTAATGGGGAATTCCTACTTTAATTAACAAAAGAGAATGTTATAAAGTTTATGCAGTGTTTTAGAAATTGCTGTTAGTAAAAATTGCACATAAAACAAATATCAGAGGCCTAATGAACTCAACAGGAGGTGAATTTTGCTGCTTGAACACATAGCTAATTTAAAATGACTCAGACAGTGCTTTCTACCATTTACCTGTGAAGGCTTTTCCTCAGTGTAATAAACTGCAGCAAACCTCAGCAATTCTGGTTTGCAGGAGATTGTGTGAACTTTTTAATTTGGGTTCATGTGGTCTCACCTCTCTGAGTTTTAATTTGAGCTTTTGATTTGAATGAACCTGAAAAACACAAATGGAAACTGAGCCCAAAGTACCAAGTTTTCCCTGGTTTCAGGTGGAAACCACACAGAACTTCTGAGCATTGCATATCTTCTACCTGAAACTATAAACTGGAACCTCCTTCCACCAGCAGGCTCTTCAGGACTTTCCTTTTGTCTTTTGATGTCTTCTAAGGTGCTTGGGGACCTGGAAACCCTCACTCTGTCACTACCTTCACTGTCTCTGCTGACAGGTGGTTGTCTCTCTTCTATGTTCTTCAGGGCAGATGGTAATGAGCCTGCTTTTCCATTTTCTTGCTTTGGGAGGGCTGTCCACAGTGCAGTCCAATCCTGTTAACTCAATCTATGGATCTCTTCTTCTGGGGAGCACTGTCTGCCTCCCTCTATTCAGATGGAGTGTGGCTATTATACAGTAGTAGTGGTCCTGCAACTGCCAGCTGCATTGCTCTTCTATTACTTGTGAGGCCCATTGCTCCCCAAAATACATGATTAGGAATTTTGTATTATCTACTGTAATCCATCTTTATTATTTCCCTTATTGCCTGCATTTCTTATAGATATTTATTCAACTGTCAAGTCACTAATGTTACTTTTCACCTTTTTCTGTAGGCCAAATCCATCTTCTGTCTCAGTCAGATCTGCTTGTTTAGAATTATAGAATTTTGGACTGGAAGGGACCTTGAAAGGTCATTTGGTCCAGTCCCCTGCACTTATGGCAGGACTAAGTATTATCTAGATCATCCGTGACAGATGTAGTAACCTACTATTAAAAATTCCAAGGATGGAGATTCCACAACCTCCCTAGGCAATTTATTCCATCCAGTGCTTATCTTCCCTGACAGTCAAGAAGTTTTCTCTAATGTCCAACCTATACCGCTTTTGCTGCAATTTAAGCCCATTGCTTCTTGTCCTCTCCTCAGAGGTTAAGGAGAACAGTTTTTCTCCCTCCTCCTTGTAACAACCTTTTATGTACTTGAAAACTGTTATCATGTCCCCTCTCAGTCTTCTTTTCTCCAAACTAAATAAACCCAGGTTTTTCAATCTTCCCTAATAGGTCATGTTTTCCAGCCCTTTAATCATTTTTGTTGCTCTTATCTGGACTTTCTCTAATTTGTCCACATCTTTCTTGAAATGTGGCACCCAAACCTGAACACAGTACTCCAGTTCAGGTCTAATTAGTGTGGAGTAGAGTGAAATAATTACTTCTTGTGTCTTGCTTACAACTCTCCTGCTAATACATCCCAGAATGATGTTTGCTTTTTTTGCAACAGGGTTACATTGTTGACTCATATTTAGCTTGTGATCCATTCTGACCCCCAGATCCCTTTCCATGATACTCCTTCCTAAGCAGTCATTGCCCATTTTGTATGTGTGCAACTCATTGTTCATTCCTAAGTGGAGTACTTTGCATGTGTCCTTATTGAATTTCATCCTGTTTACTTCAGACCATTTCTTCAGTTTGTCCAGATCATTTTGAATTTTAATCCTATCCTCCAAAGCATTTGCAACCCCTCCCCGCTTGATATCGTGTGCAAACTTTATAAGTGTACTCTCTAGGCCATTATCTAAATCTTCAATGAAGATATTGAACAGAAGTGGACCCAGAACTGATCCCTGCATGACCCCACTCAGTAGGCCCTTCCAGCTTGACTGTAAGCCACTGATAACTACTCTTTGGGAATGATTTTCCAACAAGTTATGCACCCACCTTATAGTAGCTCCATCTAAGTTGTATTTCCCTAATTTGTTTATGAGGTCATGTGAGACGATATCAAAAGCCTTACTGAAGTCAAGACATACCACATTTACTGCTTCTCCACATCCACAAGGCTTGTTACCCTGTCAAAAAAAAAAGGTTGGTTTAACATGATTTGCTGTTGACAAATCCATACTGTTACTTATCATTTTATTATCTTGTAGGTGTTTGCAAAATGATTGCTTAATTATTTGCTCCATTATCTTTCTGGGTACTGAAGTTAAGCTGCCTGGTCTGTAATTCCCCAGGTTGTCCTTATTCCCTTTTTATAGATTGGCACTATTGTTCCTGTCCCCCACGCCCACTCCTGCCCCCAGCATTAAGTAACGGACTTACACTGTCCTTGGTCTTCCTCTTACTTCTAATGTATTTAAGAATGTTTTCTTGTTACCCTTTATGTTTCTAGCTAGTTTACTCTTATTTTATGCTTTAGCCTTTCTAATTTTGTCCCTATATACTTGTGTTATTTGTTTATATTTATCCTTTCTAATTTGACCTAGTTTCCACTTTTTGTAGAACTCTTCCTTGAGTTTCAGATCACTGAAGATCTCTTGGTTAAGCCAGCGTAGTTTCTTCATATCTTTCCTGCACAGTGGGGTACTTTGCTCTTGTGCCCTTAATAATATCTCTTAGAAAAAACGCCAACTCTCTTCAGCTGTTCTTCCCCTTAGACTTGCTTTCCATGGGATCTTACCTACCAATCCCCTGAGTTTGCCAAAGTCTGCTTTCTTAAAATCCATTAACTTTATTGTACTTTTTCCCTCCTACCATTCTTTAAAATCATTAACTCTGTCATTCCATGATCACTTTGAAATATTAGTCAACTTTGAAATAGTAATGCAAATTATATTAATTAAATAAAATGTCCCCTTCCTTTCCAAGTCAGCAAGAGATATTACATTTTATTTTGTTATTGTTATAACTGTAATGGAAGAGTTTCTGTTTCAAGAATTGAATTATGCAACAGAATGCGTTAAGTTATGGATCAGGCTAATCTCCCACAGAAATGTATAATATCATTATACTACACAAAGTGTTATTGAGATCATGAAGGTGTCCTGCCAATTTCTTTGCATTCTAGATAGGCAAGTTTCAATTCCCTTAAATTACATAAAGGTTAAGAACTAAACTGAAGAAATCAACTAAGGTTGGCCTGGAGTCTTATCAAAGGTCAAAATAATGTTATCACGCATTTTCCTGAGGACTCCGTTCAGTTCATGCAGACCATAAAGATTATATTTTCAAAGCAATGTGCAACTAGTCTTCTGCATAAATCTTATTATAGTTAACAGGCTGTGTGGGCAAAATTCCATGTGTACCACTTTAAAAATCTAGCCCTACGTGTCAGTACGTGTTCTTGAGTGCACATCAGCGTGGTTCACACTGTAGTTGTGCATACGCCTCATGCATGCAACATTGGAGTTTTTTTAAATAGCAGTGTCTGTTGGGGCTGCATATATGCCCTGTGCCTTCTCATGTTCCCATACAAGGGCATAAGGGGCAAGGCATTTGCAACCCTCCCTCAGATCCCTCTTACCAGGTGGCAGTGAGATGAACGTGGTAAGTGTCCAACTCACTAGTTCTTAGCTCTTGCTAAACTTATACAAATCTTTGAGAAAATCTTCTGAACTACTTCTCATATTCTGTATTGACTGCCATGAATTGTTTCTATACATTGGAACTGAACTGTACTGATCAGAACTCCTCATACACCTCTGTATGTTGTCCTTTGATGTGGCAGGATTTAAGTCCTGTCCATCCTGCGATGGATGACTAGATGGCAAGTGTGAAAAACTGGGACAAGTGTCGGGGGGTGCCTATATAACACAAAGCTGCAAATATCGGGACTGTCCCTATAAAATTGGGGCATCTGCTCACCCTATGGACTAATTCCCCTGAAAGATGGAAATAGCAGGTTTCTCTTCTGTGTGGGGACATCTTCAATACTGAGCAGATTCTCTGTCAGTTTGCCATTCTTCATGAAAATGAGTGAGTTGCAAGACACAAAGCTAAACCTCTATCATCTGGAAAGCCCTATGAAGGTGTCTTCAGACCCTGAGATCAGCTCTCAAGTGGAGTTGTCAGACAAGCCATCTTCATTCAGCACCTCATCCAACAGAAAAGCAACAGCAAAGACTAGAGCAGAGAAGATGGCACTGTTACCCAGCACCAATGCCAATATTGACATCACAGGCACCAAAGCTTTCCTCAACAATCGAAGATTGTGCCACCTCCTCTGGCAGCTACATCTGGCTCCAAGAAGGGCCACTCCAAACAGAAACAGAGATTTCAGACAGAACTCAATTTCCTCCTGTACAGACTGATACCTTATGGTCGCTAAAGATAAATCCACCAGGTACCGCATAGCATCAAGGGTTGGGAAAAAGGAGCATCTTACAGTGCAGCAGACTCCTCTGGCACCAACCCCAGCCCTGATGATGCACCCATCAGTGTTGATGCCCACCATGGAGGATAAGCCCAGAGGAGAGCCAAGACCACCATTGGTATCGAGACACCCACCTGCACCTGTACAAACTCTGATACGAGAATGCTGTATATTTTGGCACTACCCTGGAGGAGGTCTATTCCTCTTCACCATCATTGTGGCATACATTCTTCCCATCATGCAGTAGAAAGCTTTCTTCTCTGAGATCAGTGATCAACGCCACAGAGATACCTACCATCTTACCCTATAGGACTCAGCCACCATCCATCCATCAGGAATAAATCTGGACTGACCATTAACCAATAAGCCAGCCTTATTCCTACAGCATGACACCATAGCCCTATTGGGGTACTGGGGCCCACCATCTAAGGCATAAAGAAGCCAATCTTCACTATACTTGAAGAAGAAGGAGATAATTCTCCCAGTCAGCATCCCTGTCTGGATCATCTATGCCAGAGTACCAGGAAGAACCAGATCCAGGGACAGAGCAGCACCAGCCCCCTGTAATACCACCCAAGGACCTTTCATCTTTGTCACTTGATGGAATGATATCCTTGGCATTACCTTGAGGTGGAGTTGTCGTGCATTGGAGTGTTTAATGTTGCATGCACAGGAGGTTGGGGAACCAGACAGCCCCAGGCATCCAACATCCTGAGAAAGACATTGACAACAATAAAGGGCTCTCTGGGGATGTCTATCAGCTTCTGGCCCAGCTGCAAAATTGATGGAGAAGAGATACCAGGTACCTTCCACAGGATTTGAGTATTTCTATACCCTCAACCTGGGCTCCTTAGTCATGTCAAAGGTACAACAAAAGTCAAGGTCAAGTAAGAGTAGCCCCAACCCCAAAAAGGCTTGACCTTTTGTGAGAAAGTCACACTTTATTGTTTCCTGCAGGGGCTAATTGCCAGGCCTTCCTGGCCGAATATTATCAGGACATAGTGAAAGAGGATGAACAGAAGAAAGGATTCACATGTCTTCTGTACTGCCTGTAATTCTAGTACATTGATGTGCATTCTGGACTCTAGGGATGTCCACGTTCCTTGAGGGGTCCCAGTAGTGTAGTGTATATCCCCAGAGAGCACAGGGTGACTTTTCAATCCATCAGTGAGTACAAAGTACTGTCTGTCCTCTGGCAGAATAGCTCTGAGCCCTTGATTGTGGTCAGAGTCTTTCTCAGGATGTTGGATGCCTGGGACTGTCTGGTTTTCCAACCTTCTGCACGTCATCTCACCCACCGATTACCCTCCGACATTCCCCAAACTCCTGACCCAGTGCAATGGCAACATCAAGCACTCCAGTGCACGACAACTCCACCTCAGGGTGTGGTATTTGAATGGGCATCATCCCTAGACTGTGCATGCTCCTCAACGGTATGAGACACCCTTTCTTATAGCAGAAAGGACTCCACTAAAAAATATTACTTATCTAAATGGCAATGCTTCTTATTCTGGACACAGCAAAGAGGCATTTAATCAGAAACTAGAGATAGTCCCCTCATCCTAGACTATATCCTATCTTTGAAGACATTGGATCTATCCCTCAACTCATTGCGAATACACTTAGCAGCAATCAGTGCATACCATTCACCTACTCAGGGCTACTCCATTTTCGCACACCCACTAACCAATAGATTCTGAAAAGGCTTGTTAAGAACTTTCCCACCACCTCAGAGGATTGTGCCCTACTGGTACCTGAATCTTGTTCTTTCTTTACTAACAAGGCCCCCTTTGAGCCATAGCTACTTACTCCATGTCCCTCCTCTCCATGAAGGTCACCATTTTTGTAGCTATCACATCAACAAGAAGGGTCAGCGAGCTAGGAGCAATGATGGCAGACCCTCCATACATGGTGTTCCATAAAGATAAAGTTCTTTTACATCTATATTCCAAATTTATCCCTAAAGTAGTTTGGAATTTCACCTTAACCAGTCTATTCACTTACCGACATTATTCCCAAAACTGCACCCATCTGCAGAAGAACATAGGCTCCACTCCCTCGATGTTCCACAAGCCTTGGTCTTTTACCTGCAGAGAACAAGACCAATCAGTAAGTCTCCAAAACTCTGTGTCGCTATTGCAGAAAGAGTAAGAGGCACACCAGCTCCATGCAAAGAATTCCCAAATGGATATCTGGCAGCATTCTACTCTACTGGATCTCAAACCTCCCTGCCCCTACAGGTAAGAGCTCACGCCAATGGAGCCCAAGCAATGACCATAGAGTCTTCAGGATGGGCGTACAAAGAGGCACGGTGTCTATATGAGGCCCCAACGAACACTGCTATTAAAAAAAGAATTGTCTCAATTGCAAGAGGCACATGCACATCTACAATAGGATCTACACTAACAGCTTGAAGAACCACGGTTACCGTACAGTAAGTAACCATTCTGAACATGGCAATTGTTTGCTTTTTGATTAGAATAATGTTTCTTTGTGGGTTAGAGAGCTAATATTTAATGATTTTCAAGATCTTCTAAGTGAAGGTAGTTAGTCTTGAATTTAAGTATCATCCCAGATGGAACAGAAGACCTTTCAGCATGGGTACAAAATGTTATTCTAGAGGGTTTTTTTAAAAAGTCGGATGATGACTACAAGGTGTTCTTGTTCTTCACTTGTGACATATTTACTAAGTACAGAAATAGAAAATGTCGTCCCTAAAAAGACAATTTACAAGATAAAGGAAAGAGAAGAGACAAAACAATAATTTTATGTGAATTCAGTTGTTGTTGTGCAACAGTTCAAAGGCTTCAGCATTTTTGCGAACAATGTACTTACGATTAGCATATTTAAAAAGGGAACCAAAAAAGTTTTAAAAACAGTAATGATACAAAAGTGCATAGAAATCATATTTAAAACAACTTTCCCAGTAGGAGCATATCTTGAAATTCTAGAGGGTCCTATACTATAACCAACAGGCCTCAGTTCTATACTGTCAGATAAATTCACTCTAAGAGGTACGCATGTATTTTTACTTATATTTAATATTTAAAATTTTGCCAGTTATATATTTATGCATTGTGACATTTCATCTGGCTTTCTGACTTTCCTAAACTCTTTTATGGCGCATCTTTTTAATCATCGTGAATAAATGTTGGAAGCCTCTTTGTTTCTGTAACTTCTTCAGATTCTTAGAACTTATGAAAACTTCACTCTAAACAGAACTTTGTTAGATATCAGAGGTCATTATATGGTGGCTGCAATTTTATTGTAACCTAAGGATAACTGCTTCAGATAAATAGAAATTATCTGAACCATCATGTCTCTCTCAAATCAAATTTTAATGTAGGTTCACTTTTACACCATTGAGTGTAAACATTCGTCTTACTCAACTTTCTTAAGTTAATTTTTTTTAATATTTCATACTTTATTTTCTTTTTGTGTGAGGGGAAAGCAAACTTTTCATCTGTGATTTTGTTTTAAAAGTTTGGTCTTTGTGTTTTGGGGAGAAGAGAGAAGAAACCATCCCCCGCTTGGTTGCAGACATGGGAATCCCCATTCTGCCTGTTTTGCATCCTACAAAAACTCTTGTGGCTCCTCATGACACATCGTCTTTCCAGACAAAAAGGACTTGATTAAACTTATTTGGAACTTGCTGATATCTCTTCTTAATTTGTTAGAGGAGCTGTTGTTCAGTGACATGAGGTATTTCCTATCTCCATGTGCTAAGAGACCAGTACCTCTGCAACAATCCCATTGACCCAGACAGCAAGAAACCAGGACCAGAAATATTTTTCTGGCTCTTCTGCATGGTTATTCTCTGGCAAGTCAGGTCCTAATTTATCCCCCCGCCTCCCCACTCTCTCCAAATTGTTTCCTTGGCTCTGCACAGCATCTGTTAATGGCGACAGAGATCTACCCATACATTGCATAGCACATAAGAAATTTTTTAAGCTTCATGTACTCCATTCTTGAAGTTAGACCTCAAAATGTAGACAGTGACAAAATTATACTGGTTTCAATGTAAGATCTGGTCTATGCCAAAAAAGCAATGCTACACCAGAGGAATGATCATTTTAAACCTCAATATCTGGCAGACCATCATGGCTAGAAACATATACCTTATCTCATTAGAAACCACGTGATCTTAAAGAAAAGTTCTAGCTTCTTAATTAGCACAAAAAGATATCACATCATTTACAGGAGACATTGTCCCTTCCAAACTTGACTTTTCCAAACTTTAAATGAGCAAAGGTAAATATGATTCATACTGTTCAGCTATGGTGATTTACCACTACCTATAATCTTGAATCATCACTGAGATCTTCTCTGGAGTTATCTTCCCCTATTTTCAGGTCTTATATACTAATTTAGGGCCATTTCCTGCACATAGTTTCACATATGCTTAACTTTAAGTACTCATCCTGCCCATTAATTTCAAATTAAGGTTCATTAAAGTTAAGCATATGTATTTTCTTGATCGGGGCCTTATGAATGAAAAAAGGATGTGTGATAGAATATTTTGGAAACACAAACATAGTGCCTTAAGAAGAGGGGTACACAAACTCCCCAATTCCAGTCTCAGCCTGCCCCTCTCCCATGTCCACCCACATTTTTTTTTGGAATAGCACCACTGCATCATAGGATCATAGCTTTCTATAAGACTCTTGTGTCTATCTGTTACAGTCTAACTTGTGATCAGTTTAATAGACATATTTTAACTTTATATTGCATTGGATAAAAATATATTGCAATCTAGACTTTAGAAAGCTTGGATGATGAATGAGATTGTTGAATCAAAAGCCAGAAAATCATCTGAAATGCTAACATTCCATATTCTTTAAAAATGTGGGAAATCTATTTTTATAATAATGTACATGTTTAACCAATTAAAAACACTTGACAACTGAAAATACTACTAACCATCTTAAACCATCATATCATTTACTAATAGATATTTATTAGTTTGGTTCTTTTTTTCCATACAAATCTACTTGATTTTATTCTGGAAACTATTTCTGTTTCTCCACTATGCTGAACCATTAAATAGTATTGACCTCTGAGCAATGAAGCCATTTGTTTTTTAATGTTGTGATGGTGGAAGTGATGAGTTCCAAAATATATTTTATCTAATCTTCCTTTCTTCTTCATCTCTTGAAGTGGAGACAGTATATAGAGCCCCGGCAAGCTCTCTGTTTCGTAGCTATTGTCTGTTAATGATCAGTGTCGTAAATATTCAAAATCAGGAGGAAATTTTAAGATCTGTTTTTCCTTCCCTATGAACAACTATTCTCATTACTCAGAATGAACAACATTGATCCCCATCAGCCAGCAAATTTATAATCCATAATAATTTACAATTTTTTTCTTTGGGACAAATTCATTTAGAAAATAAAAATGAAAGTGATAGAATTGTTATGAATCCCTCAAAATGTGCGTGTGTTTGTATTTTACTAAGGAAAAAATCAACAATCCCAAGCAGTTTTAGGCACAGCCACCAGGTTTGATTGTGTGTTTTCCAGTATCTGGTTGTGCACACAAATGCACGTTTTACAGAGGCTAATGGATATTGGAGCAACTCCTATCTTGGTTCAGTACTTTAAGGAGGGACTATTAAAAGCTATTTACTAATATATCTCCTATTATATTCATTTATAAAGCCCTGAATGTCCTATTATAAAAATAATATAAAATATTGATCAGTATATATAGTATGTACTTTTCACTTTTCTAGCATTTTTCATCCAAATATATCAAATCACTTTACAAGGGTGGCTAAGCATTGTTATTTACATTTTGCAAGCAGTCCAAGCATCTGAGATGATGACAGTAAGAAGAGGGACCAGAAAGTTCCAGAATTTGCATAAATTCAAGAAAAGCAAAACAATTTGGAAGTGTAAATGTCCATGATTTACTCTCACAAATTGTTGTGGATGCAACTTTGAGTTGCCACTTGAAAATTTGACTCTATATCAAGAAAAAGTTGTGGTCTGAGTGTAAAACAAAGAGTCTGGAGACTCCTGAGTTAATCCTCTACACTGACATGTCCCACTACATCCATGAACAAATCAATCTCTGTGCTTCTGTTTCCATTTCCTAAAAATGGGAGTAGCAATGCTTGCCTATCTATCTCATTGGTGAGAGTTGCTTGATTAGCATGTGTAAAGCGCTTTGAAAATTAAAAGCCCTACATATGAGCTAGATACTTTAGTAAAAGTCATTGTGGGAGGAAGGGACACATATGAGAATGGCAGTTTCATGTTCTCAGAGGAATAAATCTAACAGCACATATATTATACCTTGTCCATGTGATATAATACATACTGACTCTAAACCACAGCTAGTATACCCTTTATGTAAAGGGGAAACCACTAAAGATCCTATTAGACAATAGGAAATTCAAACGTTGCTAAATGCGTAGAAGTTCAATCTAGACTAGAGCTAATATGATAAAATATACATGGAGAAGAAAAAGCATATCCCACTGACAATTTGACTTAGTGGAAGACAACATATATTTCCTGAGTGGAGTTAATCCCAGAGTTGTCTCCATTTATAGTGATTTCAGGCAAGGGCAATCCATTATTGCTCAAATTGGTGAGGGAAAAAAAACAGGATGTCAGTAACGTAGTGAGGATCATACTCATCTTGAAAACAGGGAAAAGTCTAAAGTATGGACAGGGAATTGATCCAAAGGATAAAAATGAAGACCAAGAGAGAGGTATAAATACCACTTTTCTTAAATGTTTAGGATTGGTGCTAGCCAGAAAGGATTCCTTGAGATTTTTCCATGTTTTAAATCACAGATGAAAGCCTTACACCAGTATGTCAAAAAAGGGACTAGAATGAAGGTAGAGGAAAATTTTATGGTGGTTGAAGATATATGAATAGGGTTTTTTTACGTACAAATGAAAGAAAAACCAGCTTTGTGTTATGGGAGGCTCATATTACATTTAGGACACTATCTTGTGCTAGCAATTTCTGAAATGAAAAGACACGGGAAATGTACAGAAGTATTCATTTTTACTTACTAAGTATTCACATGTGAAAACAGATTTGCAGATTTGTCTAATGGTGAATGTGACCTGTCCATGCCTAGGGTAGCCACCTGGAAATGCCAAGGTCAGGGCAGGCTGCAAAAGGAGAGCAAATTCTCCCAGCACTGGTGGGTGACACTGAAGTCAGACTTCCCACCCAGCCATAAACAGTGCTTCTGATTCCCCACACTGGTTATCAAGAAGCCAAAATAAAAATATACACAGCCCCCTTTATTGCATTTCAGTCTCTGGCTCCCAATAAGCCATTAGGTCCAGTAAAGAGACCAGTTATTTAAAACTCTATGCTCTTTATCCAAAAGGTTTCTTCTGACCTCAAAGGGTCAGCCACAGTACCAGATCAATATCAGTTTGGATCTTACCCAAAATACCATGCTGTCAGCCAATCCTTTAGTAACTAAAACTAAAGGTTTATTGTAAAAAGAAAGAAACAAACTATAAGAGAAGTGTTAAAGGATTAAAGCAATCAGATACATACAAATGATTTGAAAGTCCATATATATCAGGTTTCTAATAGAATTCTGGAGTTTGCAGGCTTGTATAGTCCCTCTGGTGTACATCCAGTACCTGGATGGGTCTCAGTCCTTTGTTTCAGAGCTTCAGTTCAGTTGAGTTGCAGATGAGTTGATCCAGAAGTAGGCTGGAGACTAAAGACTGAAAGACAAAATGGATCTCGGGCAGCTGCCTTTTATGTCCTTTGGTCTTTGCCATGCTGCTTGTGGAATTTTACAGGAATAAGATGGAGTCCAGAGTCACATGAGTAAGTCGTGGTGACTCATCAGGTATATCCTTGGCTTCTCCCCCTGGGCCCCTTGTACCTGTTAATTTCTTAATGAGCCATTAAGTAGGCTAGTGCTGCAGCCATCCTGTCTGGGGTGTCACCCAGACATAGCCCAATTTGAAATACAGATATACTAGATATACCAAACATAACCATAACTTCCATTACACACATAACACATGAACATAACCATCATCTTACTTAGCACATTATATCTTTCTAACAGTACCTAACATGGCATAGCTCATATGAATGATTATGATTTTGACATACTGATGTTAAAAATATAATAAATGCACTCCCCTCCCCCCTCCAATCCAGCCAGCGTGACAGTGAAATTTTACAATTTTAAAGAATAGTGTAATTGTTAAAAGGCAGGACTGGGAGTCAGGAAATCAGGGTTCTATCCTACCACTGCTAGAAGCTTGCATTATGATTTTGGTAAAGTCACTTAACCTTTTTGTGCCTCAGTTTCTCCATATAATTGTAAATTGTTCTTCATAATGCAAATAGTTGGGGCCAACCTGGATTTGTAGGTCAGCTTGGTTTCAAGCTGGTCTGTGATGTCATCTCTTTAGTAATAGTTAAAATTTGAGTAATCTGCTAGTGGAGTAAAATAGTGCATCCAGCTCTTGTAACTACATATACACAGTGGGTCAGTTCCTCAGTTGAGGACCTAGTCCAAGGAGTCTTATCCTGTTTATGAGAACAGTTTCAGTGAAAAATATACGCAGTTCCCTAAGAATAAAAAAAACAAAACAAAACCCAGCCAGGATGCTACCATTAATGCTTTCTAATGCAAAGGCACTAATGGGAAGATGTTTACTGGGGAAAGGACAAAAAAAGATATTATTCTATAAAACAAAACAAAAAATCAGTTCATTTATGAATTAGCACATCCCTGGTCAGCCATACCCCCTGGTCTATTAAGCCTTCAAGTGTGATCCCACTGGTCCTGCAAGAACATTCATGCTCATTTCAAAGTGTTCCCTGTTCCATTAGCAAAGGGAACTTTATTGAATCCTGTGTACTACTGCACAGCTAACTCTGCCTGTTCCCTTTACCTTTGGTGTCCTTCAATAACAGTCCCTCTGAGGAACACGGTTCCTCTGACTCCAGTTCCACTGATCACACATCTTCTCTATTTTACAAGCACTTTACTACACATATTAAAAACAAAGAATTGCCCTCAACACCCTGTCCCTTCAGCCAGAGGCTGCGAGCACAGAGCTGAGTTGGAGTCTCATCCTTCCCACAGATTCAGCTGGTTATATAGTCTTTGAGATAGTTTGATATTCTCAACAGGCAACCACACTGGAAATAACCTCTCCCTTCTGCCTTTCACCTGTCTTCAAGTCTAGCAAACTATGTCTCTGTGGAGTCTCCTCCCTCCCTGTGTGGCTGGCCTTTGAATAGATCTCTGTCTCTCTGTTCTGTGATTACCTCAGTAGGCTCTCTGCATCTTCTGTCTCTCGCTTGTAAGTAACTCCTGTGCCTTTGGATCACTTGTCCCTCTCGTGTAGTCACCTTTGATGATCTCAGTGCAACCAGGCTTGAGGCAGTGGTGGTCATCACAGTGGTGCAGACCCCTCTGCCTTGTTCTCCAATATGGCAAAATAACAGTTTTACTTTCTTGCTGTTGTCCTCCTGTGTGGCCAAATCTGTGACAGATGGAATTCCTCCTTCCAGTAGGTCCATTGCTGGGCTAGGTTTGTGTCTGCAAAATCCAGGGCTCTGGGAGCTGCAGACGGAGTTCTATGACTCACACTGCCAGCTGATGCACTTCAGAGAACTTATAGTTCCAGTGCTGCCACCATGTTTCATGAGCAAAGAGTAAAGCTGAATGCAGGTTAAGCTGAAGAAGTGGAACTTTATTAAATGTTGTGCTCCGCTTTGTCCATATGGCTGAGTTGCTTCCCCCTAACTCCTCCCACCCTCTCTGTCCCCCTGGTGTCCCCTCAAGTGACAATACCTCAGGGAACATGGACCTTCTAAGTCCAGTTCTATTGATCATGATACATTCCCTGGTTGTTTGGGCCTAGTACTGGCAGATGGGAAGGACTGGAAATAGCATACAGTGGATCAGGAGCAGCTTTAAATTTGTTTCAGTAATCATAGACAGAGAGTAACAAAATAAGCTGAGTGCTGTGCAAACACATAGTTCATCACAGGAATCCTTTGTGCTGAAATTTCAAGGAATTTCAGCCTAATACAAAACAAAATCCAAGGACCAGGCTGTTCTTCCCTTGAGGTTTCTCTGAAACTATTTAACTAAATAGACAGTGGATATAAGGGCATCCCTCTGGGGTATTCACAACAGCCACTACAATTCAGACGCTGATCTACATGACTTCTCGGAACAGGTTAGGCAATCCACAAGCACGCAGTCTGAGGTGTAGAGCAAAGACCTACAGGCCTATTCCTTTTATTCTCTCTCTGATGAAAGTGCATTGACTGGAGCTGGCAGGGAGAACAGCACATTGAGGGTGAGTGGCTGCCTGTTGAGAGTTCTCTCTCTGTCACCTGCCTCTTCTAGTTCCCTTGTTATTAGTTCCCTATCACTCTTGCCCCTATCACTTTGTATTGCTTTAGCTAGGGAAAAAGGGAGAGCAAAAGTGTACAAAAGAAACTCGTTTCCATTTTCAGAGAATGCTTTGTGTTGGGGCACATAACGTCACTGTCCTTATGCAAAAAAAAAATGCCTCCTACAAAATTAAAAGAGTTGCAGAACAAATAGGGATGATAATATGTACCTCAGGGGTATATTGTAATGCTAAATCCACTAAGGTTTGCAAAGTTTCTTGAGATCCTCAGCTGGACAGCACTATAGAAGGGATGAGAATTGTTATTTTTCCTCTCTTTTATTATTAGGGTTTGAGGGCTGGGGCATTAGGGGGATGTTGGGGCACAAAAATTGGTCAAATATTGTTTTTGTAATTCTTTCAGTACTGACCCTAAAATATTACAAAGTCAGAACTTGATAGATCTTGTAGGGTCAACCTTAAAGAAAATAGGGGAGACATGAACTTTGGAGAGCTATATGGTGTACTTCCACTTCTCCTCCCACAAAGTCCTCCCATGTTCTCCTAATCTCTATGGAATCCCTGATTAGCCTTTGCATTGTATGTTGTTTAATAATAAAGGTGCTTGGCAGAGCTCTGCTTCACAGCTATAATCCCAATTTTACTTGGGGAGTTTCCTCAAAGGTGTTTGATATCTGCTGTTCCTTTCTATATTTTATCGCTCTGGCAAAGGATACACTGGCACCACACTGTACTTCCTAAAAACATTCTCATTGTCACTGAAGAAGTGTTTACACAAGTGGCCATGGAGTAAGTGGTGGAGAGAAACAGATTGGATAATCAAATATAAACTGTTATATATTTTTGTAGTTTGTGATTATATCAAGTGGTACTCCAAATTCTGATCCTTAAGATCTACCCAGGCCACTTTCACAACAAAGACCTTAGTGCATTTTCTCCTGAATGCTATCCAGAAAGATTGTCCAGGCAAGTCATGAACTCTGTGTTTAAAGAATATTAGACTGTTAGAAATTATAGGGGAGCTGAGACAAAAGGAGTATAATTGATGACTCTTGTTCATTTCTGCATATGAAGTTAAAATAAAACATCTATCAAGCTGTAACACAGAAACAATTTTGTATTTCCCTTATGTACCAGCTAGTATTCCAACTGTATGCAAGTCAGTTTTATAAGAGTTGATGAAAATATTATTATGTGCTTGGGCATCTTTTTTGCCCTTTCACCTTCACACAGGGCAGGGTAAAAAGCCCACTCTTGGTCTAGAGAATGGTGGTTAATTCAGCCTGGTCTCTCAGACAGCACAAAAAAAGTAGAGGAATACCTAGTTTTAAGATTACAAGAGCTTATTCTAGACTTAAATAGGGAAAAGACCAGGTAAGTAACCCAGCTCTGGAAGGTTTCCTCTGTAAATCCTCTGAAGTGAAGAGAGCTCCTTTAAGAGAATATAAATGTCTGCAACATCTGGAAAAGTTGGGGATTTAAGAGAATTGTCTGTTACATCACATTAATCGCCTACACACTTTAAATAAAACATTTGTAAACTACAAAATCTTGGGCTTGATGTTTTCAACACTGTGCTATTGTAGAAACAGACAGATTTGCTAACACCTAGTGGCTACTTAAACAGTGGCTCAAGGAAGTCTGAGCTTAAGAATGATGGGCATTAGACCTACTGTAAGGCATTACTCCAGGAAAGATTTGACATGACAGTCAACAAGAAAGGAATTATGATCAATGTCAAAGGCATTCATTCTTTCTTTTAATGAAGAATACATCATTTTTGGCTGACTCTATTTCCTTTTTGCTTTTTATTCCCCATTGGGGCTACAGTGTTGAGCAGGGCATTTGAAAGAGCTAAAAAAAAAAAAAAGGTTTTTGGGAAACCACAAATTTTACTCATGTTTGGTTCATTTCTCACATTTCAGAAGCACGTATTTTGAAAATCCAAATAATTTGTGTTTGGCAGGTTAGTGATTTAGGTTTGTGGTATTATTGGTTAAGCAAGCTGTAAAGTTCAGCCACACTTATCAACAGCATGGATTGAAATTTTCAATATTTCAAAGTCTGCAATTACACTTACTACTCGTGCTTTAATTGGTCAGACTTTTCTAAAGTATGATAAAATACGTTGTCCAATTATTTTAGCTACTACAAAGAGCAAGCAGAATTTGTTGTCTTGTCAGGGATCCTGCCTTTTAAAGACATCATTTGTTGTTTTAAGTAATCCTTTTAAATTAAGTTATATATGACTTCCTTTTTATTCATTTATCTGATATTTGCACAGATGAAAGAAGCATAAAATGAAATATTAATCTGTTTTATTCTGAAAATCATATTTGGTCTTCTAATAATTCACACTTCCAAAATGCCCTTCATCCTAGTGTCTCAAGTTTCTTTCCTAGACCCACATTTTCAGAAATGCACTTGTGCAAAAATGAACACACAAACTTTGTGTGTACAATGATAGTATTGCCAAGGATTGGAGACTTGAATGTTCCAATGACTAATTAAACTTCAGATTATCTAACTGATCATTGGTGTGCACAGACATGATGATATGCACAATTTTGCAAACCCTGTTTCTGTACATTAGGATTTAATTATTTAAGACAGATAGTTACTGGGTATTTATCTTCATTCTGCTTCATGGAGAGGTTTATTGACTACAATTGTACAGTGAATCTGAGATTTAAACATTTAAGAATTATCTTGCTTGGAGGGACAGGGTGTATCTTAAAACTTTACTATTCTGTAAATGTATTTGTGAATTACTATAATCTTGACGTTTTTGTCGTTTTATGCATGTTATGTGCAAAACTTTCTGTGCATCAAGATGAGAGACTGTATCCTTTAGGGGTACATTTTCAGTAAACTCTGCATGGAATTATGCGTAACTCCTTGGGAATGTTAATGATCATTGTGCATAATTTGCCTGTGCATCACACTTTTACACTCTGGGGTTATTGAGCCAGTGAAGAGTCTGCCTGATGCCAGAAGACTGACGAAACCATCAGAGTATTTTAATGACAGATTTATACTCTGGTTGAGCTCTGTACTTTTCAGACTTCGTGTCTCTGATTTATGAAACTTTAGAAATTGAGGTTCTCTCTACTACAACTGGATGCTGAAGACCACGTGCCACTTTTTGTGAGAGTAAGGGTTTGTTCTGGTATCCTTGGCCAAATATCCCATCAGCCCACTATTGTGCAATATATATTATACACTTTTGGCTGCAGCCTTAATCCCAGAGGTGGCTGCGTTTCATTGGTGCTATATACATATAATTTGTGAAGTGGTTTGGATCCTTCAAGGTGAAAAGCACTATATAAATGTGGACTATTTTTACTCCATCAGAAAAAAGAACAATATGAAAAACATTGTAATGGTTGGATGAGATCATATACCAAGAGCTTTTTTGTTGACCTGTTTCTGACTATTTGCAAGGTTCAGTAGAGAAAATAGACCAAAAGAATCCAAATCCTAGAGTATTGTACAGTTTCTTACTACCTTTTCAGCAGGAAGTGTGTAAGTGACCCCACTTATACTCAGTGTAAAGATAAATGACATATGAAACTGGTTCTCCACTTAAGAGTATATTTTGGTTTGTTTTTAAAGTTCCTGCAGATGTCCTCTCATATCCAACTTGGTACTGCTCTGCTGTCTCTGTTGTAACAAAAGCTATTAGTATGTTTATATTAATTTCTCTTTAATGAGAAAAAAATTCAATCTGTGACAGATTGTTTTCTATCAGGCACACCTGCATTTGCTCTGAACTTGGTAGCTTGATAAATAGATAAGATAAGTTGGTCACATGCTTTTTAAAAAAACACAAAACAAAGGCCTTAATAAAAGAATGCTACATATTTCTTCTTAAAAGGTTAAAAAGTATTTCTCAGGGCTCTTAAATTACCATATTCTGATACCAAGGGAAAATAAAACCTGGGCTTAAAGTCTTGTTTGTACTTAGAGGGCTTTCCAGACAGGAAGGCAATCTTGATGCAATGCAGTAAGCCACAATACCAGTGGGGCATTACAGGTGAAAAATTTGCAGCTGTACCCCTCACCACAATGTATTACAACTGTACAGTGGAATATTTCCTGTACAGAAATAGGGCTTGGTTAACTTTGTTTCCCAAGAGTAGATCACATTAAAATGTTATAAAATCATGATTTCCTGCATTTGAATACTTGTGGTTTCTCAACTGGTTCCAATATTACAAAGGGTTTTTTATGGCTTCTATTAGTTGAAGATGTATAGAAGTTTTTTTCTAACTCAGCTAAAAGGCATTTTGGGGAGGGAGGGGAGGAGCAAAGGGGGGGTTAAAGATTTCTTTTTCCAGAAAAGATTTTTTTTTCTTTGATATCTCTGCATTGTAATTGAAAGTTAGGTGTTTATGTTATATTCTGTAGTACAGTAAATAGAATAAATACCATATAACTAACAACAGTAGCAGACTACCATAAATATATTTGATTTAACTGAGATAGAATGTCTGAGATGCTATTCTTTATTTAAAAAAAAAAAAGTATGTTCCCCTTTCAGCCGAAGATTTCAAAGTACTTTGGAAAGCTCAGTAAACATTATTATCCTCATTTTACAGATTAAAAACCTGAGATTAAGTGAATAGTACAAGGTCCCACCGTTATATGTATATGTACACACATGCATATAGACACATTTACAGTTGAACTAAAGGACTGTGACTTTCAAACAGGAATTGTTAAAACCAATTCAAATCAAACTCCAAAGCTCCCTGTGAACAAAAGATAGTGTACAGTTTTTTAAAGCTTTTCTAATTGCAATATCTGCTTGTCACCATATGTTGAGCACTGAGAGTGTGCTGTTGAGGAAGAATTTTCAGTGCCCAAATTCTAAGGATAGAACAAAATACTGTGAATGTAACAAAATCAACATAACAAAAATGCAGAAGAAATTTGAAAAAGGAATAACATAATTTGCTTTGTGCAGCTATAATTTATTGGATCATATAACAGCTGACACATTGTCATGCTGTGTCTGACTTTGAATCACCACTATTTTTCATTTGGAGCCTCATCAAAAGTCTAATGAAGTGAATTTGTAGAACATATAGATATATACCTGAAAAGGTTATTTTTTGTAGTGATGAGATATAATCTTAATCCCTTGAGAAGGAGTTCAAAAATGTTATCCAACTCCTAGAAGGCAACTTGTTCTGTATTATAAATTCACGACACTCAGTTGCATTAGAAGCTAGTCTGGCAGATGTGTATTAAAGTGTTCTGAAATTGTTAAAAAGATTTTGTCAGAATTGTTCTAGAGATCAACTTAGATTGTTTATTAGCAATGTACATAGGTATGTTTAGAGGTTTTTTATATCTATTTATCTTTAATTTTCTTTTGAATTCACCTTCTCTGTCATACACTTTTCAGCTAACATTTCTTTTGTAGTTTTGATACAAATCACTGTTAAAAATAAAATTAAAAATACAGACTGCTGGTGAACATTGCCAGGAATTTTCTTCTTATAGTAATGTGGACAAGAGTGTATATTTATTTATTTATTTATTTATTGCTACTTTTGCAGTTCACCTAAAGAGAGATTGTATTTTCAAAGCACTTGGCTGTAGAACAGAAAAATATCCTAATACCAGGATAGCCGAATTATGGAGCAATCAGTTATTCATGCAGGAAGCTTGGGTTAAAATCGCAGCATGGGTTGGCGTCTGACACAAAGTACAAGATTGTTTTGTATTCCGCCTCTCTTTCACTTAGGTGGCCCTGTTAGGAGATAATAAAACACACACATGCTTCCTGTCTTCTGTGAACATTTTGTTGTACAGTAGTTGTTTCTGGAACAAGAGTGACTTCATCTCCAAAGGGAAGCACCCACCATGTGAGAGAGAGCACTTCAAGGAGTGAACATTTAATCTTTAGAAGCCTTTTTCCAAACAAAAAAATGAAACAAAACATAAATAAAAGCCACAGTACCATCTCTGAAGGCAACACATGAACACATGAGTCTGTAATCCAGCTGTTCACTTCTTTAACTCTTTCTCAAAGGCCACCAAAAGAGAGATTGAAGCTTTCAGTGCCTGTATTTCTCTGCACTGCAGAATCCCTACATGGAGGGAGGCTGCTGCTTCTTCTAAATAAGGTATCTGTGTATTCAGTTATGTAGCAGCCATTTTGCAAAGTTGAGTTTGGGGATTCTGAGTTCAGTCTGAGTCTAGGGGTCTCAAATAATATCTTTGCTCTCCAAGTAACAAGTGAGATTGGGAGATATAAATGATACTCAAAGGATTCTTTTTCTATTTTGGTGGTGAGCATGCTCACAGCTATGGACCCTTTTGATAACTAAGAAAAAAAGGAAAGGTCTGTCAGCAGGAATGCCAGAAAAAGAACTGTGGATTCTTATGTTTGTTTGTTGTTTAATAGTGGAGTCTGTGTGGCTAGCCTTTTAGCTGTGGTGTTTGCTCTAGTTTTCTAGAGGAGATCACAGTGGCCACATTCTAAGAGGTAACAATTATTTGAATAGCTAGAGTGTTACTCAAACATTTCAAGATGAAAGAACCATATTTAATTTTACACAAGGGGCATTTTCTAGTGCATCTAATTCACTCATTCCCCCTGCCAATGACTCAGTTTTGGGGATATAGGCTATTTTCAGTCTTTCACAACTATTGTTTTTGGCTGCTAATGTTGCACAGAGCACCCATCATCCCTTAAATTTATCCAGATCAGGCTTTAACAATAAGCCCCCTAGAATGAATAAATCTAGATGTTTAGGAATAGAAGATTCTAAATCAAGTAAGTCTTTTGCATTCTTTAGCCCAATATGCTTGGAGTTTGGGACAATCCCAAAGCATATGAGCTGTAGTTAGTTTAGGGAGATCCCATAAACTGCATATTTGACCTTTTAGTTTATAACCTATAAATGATATCTTGAAATCTAATATATCTGTCTACACTACAT
This sequence comes from Mesoclemmys tuberculata, assembly GCA_007922155.1. Lineage (NCBI taxonomy): Eukaryota > Metazoa > Chordata > Testudines > Chelidae > Mesoclemmys > Mesoclemmys tuberculata. The sequence continues at coordinate 96,810,595 of ML675601.1, forward strand.
TTCTTATGTACTATATATATTAAAATAAAGTTAGGGGGAAAAACTTCATACAAATAAGTCTCTTCAAATGTTAAAACTATTTTTTCTCATTTTAACCCATGCACGGTATGGTTTTCCTCCTAAGTCAGACACCCTATTCCTTTGGTCATTTTTGTGGCTTCCACAGAACGCTCTCCAGTTTGCGTATCTTTCTGTTAATGAGGGCCCAGAAATAAGAACACTATTTCAGATTACATTAGAGCCTAACAAGGAACTGTGCTTTTCAACCCCATAATATTATCTCTCTACAAATGCAGTCTAAAATTGCATTGGCCTTTTTTACTGTCATATTATGTTCCAAGCTCATTTAACTTTAATGTCCTGCACAATTACTGCTTTCAAGGTTTCTTCCACCTGTTGAATACTCATGCTTCAAATTATTTTCCTTCCAGAATACTGTGTATTAGCTTGCATTTCTGCAAGGTCAGTCTCATGTCATTGTTTTCTAGCAATCTGTATTGCTGACCTCTCTAGGTCCGATTGTACAATAGTTGCGGAGTGTAGTATCTTTTGTAAATTTCTTTGTGCTGTTAATTCATGCTTTCAGATCACTAATCTCGATTGGACAGAAACTTGCAGGCTACTTTTAGCAAAAAAGGCTTTTTTCAAAATGGCCACCACCTACTATTCTTCCCAATAAAAATGAAGCAGGGGCTTTAGAGAAGATGGCCATTGCCACTGAGAACAATAGGATGTGGTAGCCATTCTGAAAGAGGGCAATTCTTTGTGAAATTTTCTATAGAAGAACATTGTTTTTTAGACCCTATTGAAGAAAATCTTTCAATTATGAAGAATAACCTAAAAAAGACTATTAATCCTAAACAATTACGTTAAGCAGAACTACTCAACAGCAAGGGTAAGAGGAAATAACTTGGGGAGGTGGCAAGCAGAAGAATGTGAGGAACAGGAGCCAGGGGGAAACTGGTTTATGTGTGCACCAGCACAGTATTGCCAACCCCAAGCGTTCAAAAATCATGAGATTGGCTTAAATATCCTGAGGTTTTTTTAAAAATACATTTTGGGTTCTTTTTATTTGCCTTTTGGCATTTAAGCCTTTAGGGTACATTTGGGTCATGTTTTCAAGCTTTTCTTTGCAGCCATGAGGGCTACAACTTTTTATTTTAAATGAAAACTGAGATACTCATGTAATCACATAATTCTAGGAACACCAGATACTCAAATCCTGCAATGAAATCATAGGAGTTGGCAGAACTGGGAGTGTAGTGGGCAAGAGAAATGGGGAAACTTGTGGGTGTGTGTGCAGAGTGCTGTGCAAGTCAGGCACTGGGGGAAATTGGCCACTATGACTGTTTTGCACTGCTGCAGAGTGAGACAATGCATACTGGTGAACCTGACCCTAAAAGTTAAAATAAAATAAAATAATGTAAGCTACGTATCTTTAAATTTTTAGTAATATCACGCGGTAACATTCTCTTTGGGTTTCCTGTTTAGTGTTCATATATGAATTTTTTTTTTTAAATCAAGGACATTTCCAAATAAAAACTACATTGAAGTGAAATTAAGGTTGAGTATACATAGTACAGAACACATTGCCTTCTAGGAGTTCACAACACTCAGTTGCCTGGGAAGCTAGTCTGGCAGGTGTATGTTGAAGTGTTCTGAAATTGTTAAAGAAGAATGTCCATATGCAAACACTGCATTAAATGTTTTATAGGTATTAATTCAAATACAATTAGGAAGAATTTTGTGGGGATTATTATTTATTAATTATTTGTATTGCTGTAGCACTCTAGTGCAGAACAAGACCCCATTATGCTAGGCACTGCACAAATACAGAACAAAAAGTTGGCCCTCCTCCACAAAGCTTACAATATAAATATAAGATAAGAGACAACAGATGTATACAGATAGACTGATGGAGCAGTACAGTAATTGATGCGGATCTTTTGAGTACCTAATGTGAATATGAGATCTTTTGTATTGTCTTTGTCATGCATGCGTACTTCAGTGTAAATAAGTATTTCTTTTCCCAGTACATAAGATGATGTTTAAGTGACATCTTGATAGAAATAATATTGTAACTTATAAGGATGGAGGCAACACATAATAAGAATTACAAATTCTCTCGGACGTTTGGCAACTATTTTTGTTTAATTTTGCAATTACAATGTGTACTGTACATACCTGTTTTTTGTACTTATATAGAAGTATAAAGTAACTGGGATTTCTTTAATATCACAGGTTCCTTGTAGCTTGGAGTACTGGGATGAGCTCCAGAAATCATTTGTTGCATTCCGGGAATTCAGTTTATCAGAAAGCAAAGTTTGTGAGCTGCAGCTGCCCAGTATCAGCCTTGTGAATGATCAGAAAGAGCTTGTAGCCTCAGATCTTTGGCGGATCGTCCTGAACAGCAGTCAGAATGGAGCTGATGACCAAAGGTAATCTTAAAACAAGGGAAAGCTAATACTACTCCCTGGAGAGACCTGGTTCGAGAAACTTGGTGAAACTGATGTTCTTTCATTTATGCTAGGAGTATTTGCTCCTAACTGAGCTTCAGATTGTGGTTGACCCTCACATAAGTTCATGGAGTGGGGAAAGAGAGCCTTCTCCACAGATTCCTGAATTAGCTTGCAACATTGCAATCCTTAGACTCTCTGAGCACAAAGATTATTAAAAGGGAGAAGGAGGCAGCCAGACCATGCCCCTGTCCAACCCACCTGCCCCAGGCAGCAAAACTGACTCATTAAGAAGGGGAGGATATGCCACAACCCATTGAGTGGTGTAGTAGGAGACATGCTTTCCCTGTATACCTGAGAGCTACCACCTGAGTTCTGTGGTCTTTACACAGTTCAGTTGTGAGCTTGTAGCACCATGATTATATGTTAATTATAATCCTAGTGATTCTTTATCGTCACTACATGTCAATCGCATTGTGTTCTTACTATGCCAACAAATGCAAATTTACCATCAGGAGATTTCAGAAACTCGTATTATTTCAGAAGATAAATGTTTTCATTTCTTCACAGCTGGAAGCTTCATAAGTGGTTAACCATGATAGAAGTGCACTGAGAGTCAAAGTTTGGATTTTGTTAGGATTACCATACAGAGTTTGAAAAAACTATTAGAAGGGCATTATTGTATGTGAAATTCACAAATTTGCAAATAACAATGCAAGTGAATTCAAACTGCCCCCCTTCCTATCCTTTTAGTAAGTTATAACAGATGGATTGGGAGATTGCCTACTGCAAATGCGTGTTGATTGTTATTGCCATTTGTGTGTGTGTGTGTAAGAACCCATAGAATTCAGGGAGAGTTAGGAAATAGGAAAATGGATAACAAAATCAATAAAATATTAAACATCTGGTTTCTATTAATAATATCAGGTTGGAAATGATTTCTTGATGTTAATTGTGAAAGAATGCATTTTCATCATTGAGAAGTTAAGTGTTTTAGACAAGGTTAATACCTCTGAATATGTGACCTTTGCAGAATTACCTTTGTGGTCAACTTCGCACCATAGAAATGTGAACTCTGTGGGAATTGGAAATGAAGCTAGTGAAATTCAGTAGATTTTTTTCATCATTTGACATTGCAGTCACAGCTATTGTTTTCTGCTCAGATGGGATTTATCATTGTATCTAATATTTCACACACAGAATTCTATTAAAAAAGTTTTGTAAGCAACAACCATTAAGGAAAATGCTAGTGTTTAAATAAAATGCCAATAACTTTAAAAGCTAATAGAGTAAACCAATTTAACCTGGAAAACTGTGATGAGCATAAGAAATATTTCATAGCACAGCACAAATTCATACGTGTGAAATATATTAATGTGTGGTTTTCAACCTCTGAGTTGCAGCACATGTGGGGGTGGTCACAGGTCCAATGTGGAGTGATGCCCACCTTCCCTTTCTTTATAGCTAGACTGGGACAAACTTGTAACATGGGCTCATAATACGGAAAAGGTGAGAACCACTGTATTAAATAAACATATCTGAAGAAAAATTAATGGTACAGTGACATGAAACTTTTAATCTACTATAACTTTAATTGCACTCATCCAACTAATTTCCATAATTTTGTGGTCATAGGAAAAGCACAAAACAAAAGCCTTTTTTTAAATAAGGGTTTTAGCTCAGTATCGCATAGTTAACACAAGGTCCTATCACACCAGGAGATCTAGATTCAGGAGCATGTTTGAGTTTCTAAAGGGACTAAAAGAAAGTATAAATCAGTGCAAATTGTGGTCTTCCTTAGATTCATTTCTAGATTCCTTAGATTCCTTATGAGGAAGCAGGGATGAGGCAACATGGAGAATAAGGACACACAAAATGAACACCTGATGGTGGAGACTCTAAGAGCTCCCTTTAGACCAAATAATATCTGGAATTGCTACAGTGGCTTTCATTATACATTCCAAGGACTGATGGTGCTAAAAGTGAGAGAACCTATACCTAGCTACCTGTATTACTCCACCCTCAAGAAGTAGCAAAATCACATTTGTGTGCAGATAAGTCATTTGTATTATTACTTCATATTTACATAGCATTTGATATTTTAAGTGATGTAAAAGGACAAGATTAATTAGTTTATTAATTTTTAAAATACCTAATATAGAATTGTCCTGCGAAAAATAATTAGTCCTACAAAAACTTTAATATGATTGGAGTTTATTTCTTTATTTGATTTTTATATTTTGGTTCAGATTCCCACATTGGTGCCATGTACAGGCAGCTAGTGCTCACTATCAATAACTTTCTTTAAAAAAAACAAACCAACCAAAAATACCCAGAAAACCCTGCTGGTTTCTGTTGTGATCTCTCTGATATGCTAATAACTAGTACTAAAGGGCTAATCCCTTGTTTTTTAAGTACTTTATTATTGATTCCTAAATCAAAATAAAGGATGAAACATGTCTCATATTACTTGGTGACAAGAAAACTGCAGGGTTTGTGGGTAGATACAGGTTCAGCTGGCATGATGCTGAGTAGTAGATGACAGGCTGTGGTAATGTTGGCTATTATGCTGTCCAAAGACGGTATTGTCCAATACCAATGGCACGCTCACTGTTTGCAAAATTTATTAAGGAGTGATGAATAATACAGAAATGGATAATCTAGGGCCTGGGTACTTTAGTTTATAAATAACTCTTATTTCACTTTAAAGACTATTCATTGTTCAAATCCAGTTTGAGGTCCAGAGTGAAATAATTGTAGTGGCCCTTAAAATCTTTAGTAAATAGTCCACAGCAGAAACCATCCCACATAATATGGGATAATTGGCAGTTGCAGCTCATGACAGTCCTAAAATAATAAGGTAAAGAAGAAGAATTATGTTCTTTCCCTAGAATAAATTACCTTTGTAGGTAAAGGTTTCATGTGGCAGGGATGGAAAGTGCTCATCACAGAGGCTTCAAGGTATTGTACTGGGCCTAAGTAGAAAAAGGGAGGCTCCACTGATTTCCATTCATACTGGTTATCATACTAAAGATTTTAAAGGCATTATATATTTTATGTACTGAATAGCTGCATTCCTATAATCGTGGACATATTACAAATCATATTCTGAAAAATGGAAAATGCCTTAGCAGAAGTATCTTCAAATCTAAGATACCATAAAACAATTGCAAACAAATTGCAATATACCTTTGACGTCTACTGTTTACAAATTCATGTGGGAAATCACAATTGTGTTCCTGGTTAATTGTTTTGGTTTAGATTCAAAGTAGTTTGATGTAGTGAACTTAGATCTCTAGGGACTGGTGTTCAAACCATTATATGGATCATAAATTAAATGAGTTAAGGCTTCTTCTTCTCCTGGTGGATATTTTTCCTTGTCACAATTTGTCATAAATGGCACTTTTGCTTTAAAGAATTCCACTGTTGGAATCGCAGGAATAAGGCAGGTCATGATTAGTCATTGTTCCCAGTCATCACGCATTTAGCCAGAGGAGCTTTTAGTTTGCAAGATGTGAAATTATAAATTAATATATTTTATCTGTTTTGTAGAAGTTGTCCATTTTACAGACTCGGACACTTCATGTGAATCTTTGGAAATCATTCAACAATATTAGAATCAATTCTGTTTGTATTTATATTTTCTCTGTCTCTGTTGCTCTCTTTTCTAGTACAATCATGCCTCAATATACTATGCCATATTTGGAGCTGTATGAGCTAGCTGTCTCTTTTATTACTAGCAGGGAAGTTGCAGACAGTCTCTGTTACCTTTGTGCCTGTGGAGCAGGCCAGAGAATTTTGCCCACTGTCATATGTTTGTGACATCACAATTATTTGTTGTCACATTCAGGAGATTATTTAATGTACTTCTTCAAAGTAAAAACTCCTACTTTTGTTTCAGCAGGACTCAACAGAATGAGTGTTTCTGGACTATAAGATAATTCTTTTTTACTACCAGATTGTAAATGACATATAATGGGCAGTAAAATGAAGGATAGAAAATTCAGGGCTCGAACTCTCATTGCTTGCACTTTAAGACTATAGCAGAACTGAAGATCAATGTGAAGTCTAGCCAGCCAATGTATCTGGTTGCAATCACTGTATATCAAGCATTTCAAATAGAAAAAGCTCTAAATAAATTCTAAGTCCTGTGGTCCCCTGTTAAAAATAAATATTTACTGCTGCTTTTATCACAAAATTATATCTGAAATACTGCAGTTCTTTCCTTCTCTGAGTGTGGTGATATTCTGGTATCCCAGATGCTACTGAAGTAATGGTTAGCAAATATTAGCATTTGTTTAATGCTGACAGCTTTGTTGTTGTTATTTTGAATACCAGTGTGAGAAGTAGTGACCCTGAAAGTGGTTGCTGAGAAAGAGAACAATGGACCCTCTTACTTACAATAGCATCATTTCCCCAGTCGTGGCCAAGCAGTTCTGAAAATGAAGAACCCCAGAAACTCTTTAGATGTGAGAGAAATAGACAAAGAATCCTAATTTTGTTTTGCCTCAAATGATTTCCAGGGGAAACTGATTTTCTCTCAGTAGCATGAGGTCACCTTCAGCTTAAAATTACCCTCTGTGTTGTTACCTCTGCTCTCCTGTTTCTCCCCCTCCTCCTCCAGCAAAGATACTCAGCTTCACTAACACATGCAACAGTTTTATGCTCATTTTGTTGTAGAAAAAACATTGTTCTACACAAGCTTGCTATTTAACTCTAGATTACCAGACTTAATTGCATCAAGCATTCTGTAAGTCCTGGGGTTTGCTATTTCAAGTTTCTCTTGGTGTTAGTCTCAGCAGCCAGTGATATGGTGGTCCTTTTTCATAATGAGGTTTCTCCACATGAATAAATGAAAGTAGTTTAGGGCCTTTAAAGTAGTTTAGAGCTTTTTAGTCCTGACATTTTGAGTGCCCAGCTATTATACCCACTTAATGTGTTGTTTGTAGGGCAAAGAGATGACAGTAAAGTATGGATAAATGCCTTAAATTACTTCCTAGGTGTGACACTTCTGACACATGTCCTCCTACATCAACCAAGTCATGCTACCCCACAATCGTTATTATGATTAGGGACGGGAAATAAAGGCCTAACACACTAAGACTCCATAAATAAAAATATGTAAGAAGCAGGTTATATTGATTCTGAAGAAACAAGGAGTTTGATTTTTATGAACATATCCTAGTAATAACAAATGAGAAAAGAAAAACTGAATCACTGGTACAATGGTTTCTGAAAAGAAAAATGTTTGAGTTTAAAGAAAATATGAGGTGCTCTTAAAGCCTTCACACTTCTTTGCTTTGGTTTTACCACGATTAATACTTACTTTGGAGGATGCATTTCTGGGAGGTTACTGTGAACAGGGATAAATGAATCAGTTTGGATAAATTAAAAGCTGACTCAGAAAAAACTCAAATTAAATCTTTTTTAAGGTTCTGAAAAGTTAGATAAACTTTTCTTTTCCCGTATTTCTCTTGTTCATTTTTGTGTGTGTCTGTCTCTAGACAGAACTGGGAGTACCAAAATATCATGAGAAGGCCTTAGAATTGCCAGTTCTTACGAGATTACACACCAATTTTGTAAACTCAAAAATACTGATAACCATTTGATACCAGATAACCCTCGAGACTACTATAATAATAATTAGTTCTTGCATAATATTTTTCATCTGTAGATCTCCAAATACATTACAAAGGAGAGTAAGTATAATTTTCTGTCTTACATATGTGGAAATTGAGGCATAGTGTTTCCATGTCAGATCCAAAATTAGAACCTGGGTCTCCCAGTCCAATCGCCTATCCATTAGCCCACTCCATCTCAAATAATTATTTATTTCTACAGATACCAACTGGCATGGCAGAGATCAGCTGTACTGTAGAGAGAGTTATAAACATGGGCAATGGAAGAGGTGATGGATGGCCTGTGATTTTGGCCATTTTCAAAGTAATAGGGGAAAAGTGAAAGAGGGAACAGAAGCATAGGAAATAAACGATAAATCTAGTATGCAGTGTTGTTGTAGCCGTGTCAGTCCCAGGAAATTAGAAAGTCAAGGTGGCTGTGGTAATATCTTTTTTGGACCAACTTCTGTAGGTGAGAGAGACAAGCTTTTGAGCTACACAAAGCTGGGCTTCCAGACCTGAGGCAGAGCTCTGTGTAGCTAGAAAGTTTGTCTCTCTCACCAACAGAAGTTGGTTCAATAAAAGATATTATCTCACCCCCCTTGTCTCGCTATAAATCCAGTAGCAGATCTCTCTCTCCCCCCTCACCTTCTCTGTGCATTACATCCTGTCTTTTTCCTTTGATAAGTAACATCTTGAGTTTATTGTTAAACATATGTGGCACAAACCTCTTAGCTTAACATTTACATGATCTCCAGAATCCCAAAATTCATCATGTCCACAAGCCCAAAGTTTACTTTAAGAACTTGGAAGATAAATATCATGCTAGTTATTTACTAGAACACATGTTGATGATCCAATTATTTGTGTGACATAAACATTAGGAATTTTAAAGTGAAAATTATGGGTATATATATCTTTGTGCATAATTTTGCGGATTACCATGTGGAAACTGAAGATAAATTGAAGGGCTGAAAGTTTGACCCTAGATGTACAAAGCATGTTGGTTACATTTTTGGAATGTCTAATCCAAATCTGCTCCAAATTTTATATATCTTCATTATTTACTACAGTTAGGCTAGTCTAATGTACTTAATATTTGGTTAAAGTTGAACATCAAACCAGTGTTTAATTGTGGACAAAAACTCAGAGTTTTTTGGTCTTGTACAAAACCTGGATTTACAAACCCAAAATTCCAAAATTGCAAAATAGCTAAGGGAGTGGGAGTGAGGAGAGCTAATGATGGCTTTCACTTAAATTAGAAAGATTATTTGTACTGCTATGAAGTTTTAGCAATCTATAGGATTGTGAGGTAGTGTTAGCTGTTCAAAAGAGAACATCAGCAATATTCGCAGTGTCAGGAATTGTCATTAGTGAGAGAAAATTCAACTGGGATGGCATTTTTAAATTGTTCAATTACTATCTCATAATAAATGTTATATGGCTCCATGCTGAGCTTATAACGGTACAGAGTTTTGCCTAAGACATTTTTTTCTAAAGTGCTGACTGTACAATGGAAGAGGACAAAAAAGAGCCTTGCAGAGGAGGGATTCAAATGTGGAAAACATAACTATAATAAATAAATTATGGAGTACTTTCTTTTAAAAAGCTCTTTTTTGTCTTAGTAAAATGAGTTTTCAAATCTTTCTCATGGCATGTGCACTGGCAACACACTTAGTTGATCACTACACTTTAACAAACATTTAAACATAATTACCATATTTCATTAATATCTAAAAGTTTAATTTCTTCATTTTTTTGATTCACATATTTCAGTAAGTAAATTGAATGCATTCTATTCTAATCATAGAATTGTTTGATTGAAATATTGCCTGCCTGATTCTGCTGGGAAAAAATATGTATGCCTGTATTGTATGCAGTGTTGTTGAGTGACCCCTGTGGGTCCCACGAAATTAGAAAGATAAGATGGGTGAGTTAATATCTTTTATTGGATCAATTTCTCTTGGTGAGAGACAAACTTTCAAGCTTACACAGAGCTCTGCCTCAGCTCTGTGTAGCTCAAAAGCTTGTCTCTTCTGTGCCAGTATTAACAATTAAACAAAACAGAATGATTATTTTGGCTATGTCAGAAAAACAGCATGGCAAATGGTCAAATCCTGTTATAAAGTGATAAAGACCTGGAATTGCTGAGATACTGCTTCATTATATATTTTCTACAGCTCTGAAAGTGAATCTGGCTCACAAAGTGCATGTGATCAGCTTGTAACTCCGACAGCATTAGCAGCCTGTACCAGGGTTGACTCCTGTTTTACTCCTTGGTTTGTGCCTTCACTTGGTCTTTCGATCCAATTTGCTCATTTGGAACTCCATCTCTGCCACCATCTTGATCAGCTGGGCACAGGTTTGTATCTCCTGAATCACAATAAAGAAAACATTTTATTATGATTTACTGTGATTTTTGCCTTCTATACTCCCACTTTCTTATTCAGGTAGCTATCAGTATGAAAAATCACTACTGGGAAAGACCATTGGTAAATACTCATGACTTCTGTTCTGTTTGGATTGATAGTATACGTTCCAAAAGCAGTGTGACTGACTGATCAGCTTCACTTTGTCCCTTGGGATTGAGTGATTTTATGTAAAAGCAGTTCAGTTTCCTTAGCTCTGACTAGTGATAGCAGGTGGCAGTTCACACTCGAGCCAACTTATAGAACCAATTCAACTTTTAAACTTTCCAACATATTTACGCTTTTGTTGAAATATTTGACAGTTTTGCAACTTCTTTAGTAAGGATTCCTTGGAAAAAGAACAGCAGATATAATTGTTATTCAAATTATGACCATTTTTAGATAGAGATTAGTCTTTTTTTGTTCAGTGCTGTCTGTCATTGCATTAAAGTCAAATACATTCCAAGAGATTTTTCGATTGTATTATTTCAAATACCAGGAATGCTTTCCTTGGAATATGAACAAATATTTAAGATACCTTTTAAAGGAACTACTTTTTTCATTAGTAGTTTTGAGGGTTTTTTTCAAAATTAAAATATATCAATTATCAAATTTTACTAACATCAGTGCTCAAAATCTAGTAAATTAATTGTATGCCAGCTAACCTTTTACAGTACTTAAATTTTCTAGCTTTATGCTCCAATTCCAGTTGCTGGAGCCGTGGAATTACATATAATGGAAAAAGCAACGATCAGATTAAAATCAAACACAGCTGTTTCATTGTTCAGCAACAACTGAGTTTATGCTGATGCTGATCTAATCTTTATTGTACCAGTATTGGGGTCTATTGTGCTAGGTGCTGTACAAATAGAGCACAAAACTTATTGAATCCATCACATTTTTTTAAAGATAGTATGACTAGACTGTGCACAGGGCTGAGCATTTTGGTTCCACTGCAGCAAAGCATTTGAGCGTATGCTAATTTGGAGCATGTGAATAGTCCTGGTAACATAAATAATAACAACTTCAACATGTCTACTCACATGCTTAATTTTAGACAAGTGTTTAGGTGCTTTGCTGAATCTTGGCCAGAGCACCCAGCACTTTTCTGGATCAAACCTTTAATGAACCACATGAAACCCTTTTTGCATATTTCTCAATCTTGGCATTTCAGGATTATATTTTGGTTTATTTTAAATTTTTGAGTGATTATGTCACTTATGAAAGTGAGGCCATACTTGTGGTTTTTAAATACTCTGCTAATCAGAGCAAACATAGAAATTTCATTATAAAACCTGTTCGTCTACAAAATGGCAGTTCAACAAGAATGACGATGTTACTGGTATTCATTATTTATACAGGCTCAAAAATGTGTGTGGTATTTTACATACATACACCACACACACAAAACTGACAAGAATTTGGTCCCTACGCCAAATAAGTTGACAATGTAAGGCCTCAATTCTGCATTATGTAGTGTGCTAGTACAGGAATCTGCCTGCACGCCACAAAATACAGGAATGGGGCCTAAACATTGGACTTAACAGACAAAATGTGAATGACAGAGATGGGACACGGATAACCTATATAAGGTTCTTTGATTGCTTAAGTTTATGGATATATTTGGATAGATTTTATTTTTAAGCACATTTTGTTTGCAGGTATAAAGTTATGTTAAACAAAAATAAAACTATAATTAATAAATACTATGCACTATCACCAATAATTTTACATTTCAGACGTTTATCCTATGCATTTTACATATTTGGGCCAGGATAAAAAGCTCCTCCTAATAAAAAATAATTTGGGAAATCACAGACATTTTTGCAGCTTGACAGCAGTATTGATATCCTATTTTAGTTTTATTTATTCTTTAATTTTACAGCCCCACCTATGTTCCTTCAACCCTTTACCTCTGATAAAAATGTTCCATCTGAACTAGAATACATGATAGTTTCCTTCAAAGAACCCCACGCGTATCTGCGGCAGTGGAGTGATGAACCAGTCTTCAACGAGATCCAGTTTTCTACACAGGCTGACTGTAAACTTTTGGAGTGCCGAAATGTTACTATGCAGAGTGTCGTGAAGCCTTTCAAAATCTGTGGGCAGATTGCCATTTCCAGAAGTGCAACAGAAAAATTGCTGGACTGCACTGTGATGGTGGACCCTCTATTCGTAAACTTTGGGCAGCATGCAGTTCATTCTCTGAATACAGCATTTCAAGCTTGGCAACAGGTATGCAAATACAGTAGCAGGAAAGAAGTTACTTTCTGGCTATTTGGATTCATTTAAAATCAAAGTTGTTGCTAATTAAATGTATTAACACTAGTCAAAGATGTAAAGACTTACTACAGTAGAAGTACTTCTAATACTGAGCATTAATTCAAAGACAGCAGTGAAAATTGGGAGATAATGGATCACATTCTGCTCTGTTATACTTGAGTAAATCCAGACTAACTGTTTGAGCTTCAGTGGAGTTGCAGGAATTTATACTGCTATAACTGTGATCAGAACCTAACCCAATGGATCTTTGAAATACAGAATATTCAGTTAATATATTAAAAAGTGAATGATGTACGATATGCAAGACTAGTTCATTCTTAATCGTATGACATTTTGTTTCCAACAGCTACTGCTTTTATTCTTATTGAAGTTCAGTACTAGTCTCAGATTACATTCTGTATATGCAGCATTAATAGCCAAGACCAATTCCAGTGCAAAGAACATTGCTTCTGCAGTGACCTTTCTAAGATCTATAATGCTCTCTCAATACAGCCCTGAAAGCAAATCATTATCTTTATCTGCCTAAAGACCAATATGGAGCTTGTGAATTAATTACCTATAATGGTACTACAATAGCAAAGTAAAAAAAAAAAATAAAGATAAAACATCTGTTTTATATCAAAAAAAATTCTTTTTAAGGGCACTCTATGGTTTTCTTGCTGCAAAAGGACATTTGTAAAACAAGAGCTAGTGTGATTTAAATCTTTACAGCTGGTTCAAATATCACTGTGAACAAAGATCTTTGTAGCTCCAATTTCTGCCTTTTGTCATATTTTGAACAATGCATTTAATAAAAAACAAACAGAGAGAAAAATACAAGAGTCCTTGATAGCCGAGTTAAACCCAGAATATTTCTGTTTTAGAACCAGAGCCTCATCTAACATGTATGGCAACTACTGTAACATGGCCTTCAGAAAGGTCAGTTTCCTCTTAGGATAAAAAAGTCTCTCAGACATCTAAATAAAATATGGTGCATAAATATTTAAATGTTACCACATCAGAGTGTAAATGACTGACTGACTACACAGTGCCTTGAAGGAATATTCTGAGTTGAAAAAATGGAGTAGTTGTATATTTGATTAAGTAGAGCCATATGTTGCATAGTATATTGCTGACAGGTACATTCTATGAATAGTTGGTTCTGATTTATACATGGATTTGGCATTGTTAACACGAGCCACAGGAGGATATACTTCTGTAATTGTTGCTGTAATTTTCTCGTTTCCTCTCATGTCAAGGGTACTTGCCACCAAGTTCTGATGTGGTGGGTATCTAGCCCTGAGTATTCTAGATTAAAAACTTGCACTTCTTTGAAATTAGGGGACATTTGACAGAGAAGTGGGTTCAAAACTGCTTATTAAATAAATTGTTACCAAGATGTTATGGATGTGGTTTTACCTCCACAAGGGGAAAATGAATTTCCAAATTTTAAGTATTGTTTGATGTACGGTGTTCACATTGAGTACAGTGTAAATGCTGCCAACAAGAAACATGAATTTAATAAGCAGGAAAAGTAATTCTCCACATATTTTTTACTGGATTAATACATGACACAAGTAATTTTATACTCCGTGAGGATGGGACAGACAGATGAAGCCTGAAGCAATTTGGCCTTACACCTTTAGGTCAAGAATGCAAGATTAACAGAAGCCTTTGTCAGTGTCTTTGTTTCCTGGATATGGATTGACTTTTTGCTTAGTAATGATGAAAGTTTTAAAAGTAGATTAGGCCTAAAAAACACCAACCACACATTTTGCTTTATACTTCTAAGTCACATGCTGAAATCCTGAGAGGATTAGCACTTCTTTAAAAAAATTTCCCTTATCGAAAAACATCGTGTTTCATTGTCTAATCTTTTATCATATGAAATACCTGTTTAAATACAAGTTGTAACAATCCAATGCACATCTGAATGCAAAATTTAAAGTAAATAAGTTTTAATTATAAAATTAATGTATAGGGACATTGAGGGGTTATTATTTAATAATATCCTACAGCATATAGGCTGAAACAGAAAATGCATGCTTCCCTTGAATAATGATGCTATGCTTTTTTTTACTGTATTTGAAAATTTAAACTATTCCAAATTGGTTTGAATCATTAGTGTTTCACTGAATTCCATAGGCGAAGGGTCAGTTGAGAAAATAGCTCCCCAAGTACGGTACTATGTGAGTATTTTTTAGAAAAATGTAAACATCCCCTTTGTGGCCTAAATGATTTTCTGAACCCCTTAGAATTTATTAAACATCACTTTTTAAAGATGAGGGACCCAA
Source organism: Mesoclemmys tuberculata (assembly GCA_007922155.1). Classification (NCBI taxonomy): domain Eukaryota; kingdom Metazoa; phylum Chordata; order Testudines; family Chelidae; genus Mesoclemmys; species Mesoclemmys tuberculata. Next base: position 96,825,633 of record ML675601.1, read on the forward strand.
TACAGGTTTTTCTCCTTAATGTCCATCTGGTGCTTAACCTCTCTCTTACTAGCAGATTGATCCCAATTCATTAAGAAAACTCAGTCTGATTCCCAAGACTTCCAGTGGGACAAATATCTGTGATCACAGCAACTTCCTTATGTCTCTGCTACAAGGACTGGAAAAAGGAAAGGTGTATGGAAAACATGCATATAGCTGTGATTTAAATTCCAGTTGATAATGTCAGAACACAGCAGGGATCTCATAACTTAGGTTTTGACTGTAGCAATCATCAAAAGTTGCTGTTCTGTCTTAGAGAAACACTTGGAAAGGATATGTGAAATTACTGGAGTCCTTTCATCGGAACAACCACATTAAGTAATATATTCAAAACTCTTCCACAACTGTACAGTAGCTTGCAAAACACACAGAAAATAACCCTGTGCACGGGACCTACTCATTTATGATTCATTCCCAGCCCTAGCACTGCTTTGAAATAGCTGTGAGCTGGAAGATCTTTCTGGCTATGATCATTCAAATGAGTACAGAGACCTGAGACAAAGGAAAGCTTCAAGACCAGCAGTGTATATGGAGAGGGGTTTTCTCTCTGAAGTGAGTTCACAAATTATTTGAAAGCCCCGTGAACAAGGGAGACTTTCCAGGCCTTCCTGAAGGAAGAGAAAGTCCTAGGAACAGACCAGAGAGGGCAGGGCATTGTTCCCCAGGAACTAACCTATGTCCATATCCTGTTGAGAGCTTTGATCTTTTGTCAGTTATTTTGATTGTTATTTTGATTCAAGAGGGAATTTTTCCCTAACCCAGTTTTAGGCATGTTTTTTGTTTTCAGCTCCTTTAGTGGCCAGTCAGTCCTCTCCTGACATTACTCCTGCAGAATGCCCCAGTTTCTGTTTGTTTTCTTTCTTTATGTGTGGTGATTAGGTCCTACCCTTTAGCCCATTATTCCCTCCCCTTTGCCCATCTACACTTCTCTCCTCCTCTCACCATTTTTCTCCCTTTCAGACCTCTCCCACCATAGGCAGCTCTAGTATTAAACATTAGCAGCAGCTTTTGGGCTAAATTCACCCACTGTGCCTCTGAGGGTGCTAACATCAAAGAAGAGCAGGTAGTGTTCTGCTGGAGAAAGAAATCTTTCATCAATAATGTGGGGTATAGAGCAGCCCCACCAGCAGAGGCTCCATGGGGGATGCGCTCAATTAGCACATCCACAAGTCACTCTTGACATACCCTCTCCGTGCCTGATGTTGTTTTCCTTTGGGGCATCAGTGGTTACTTCTAAGCCTCACAGCATGTGACAGGTGTCTTGTGCCATTGCAACTCCACTACAGGTAAAATTTCCACTACTTGGAGCTCTGTGACCTCAGTTATGTAAATAGAATCCCCTTGTGTCTAAGTCAGAAGCCCTGCTACTAAAGACAATAGAAGCTGGTAGAAGTTCTAGCATTTAAGGCTAGTAATTACTCTCAGTATTTGACATCTAAATGTGGTTAGTGCTGTTAGTATAATCTGATGGAACAGTACTGCATGCTGCCCTAGGAGATAAATGAAAGGAAGGCCGATTCGATGGTTAGAGTTCTAGCCTAGATTTGAAGACATGGTTCAGTTCCCTGTTTCACACAGATTTCCTGTATTACTTCAGGCAAGATTCAATTCCCTATGTGTAAAATGGGATAATAGCACTTCCCTACCTCACAGCAGTTTCGTGAGGATAAACATGTTAAAATTAGTGAGGGGCTCAGATGCCACATTGATGGGAGACATATGACTGCCTTAGATACGTACATACAATGTTCAATCAGGGTGTGTAAGGTATACAACCCCATAGTTTGTAAAGCATCTATTCTGGTATCTTAAATGCGAGCTTGATCCCCCAGGCACTGATCATTAATTGTACATATGCACTGGTGCAAAATTAAAATTAGGCTTGGCCTTTTGGATTGTTTTTGCACTTCAGTAAATGTGTGAAATTACTGTTCATGGTAATTAAACTTCATGTTAATACTCCATTAAGAAGAATGAAGCTCAAACTCCATGTAATGCTATTGTTTCAGGCTTTCTGGCAGCAGACTCAACAAGGCAAATCCAGTGGCTGTTTCCTTGGGGAACAAAAAGTTTTATTAAATTCACTGAGATCTTAGCTAGGTTTGGCTATACTAACGTACTGAGTTCCTTAGATTTTAGATCCTCTCTTTAAAATAAGAACATTTCATAAAGCTGTAACAAGAAAATGTATGTTTGTGGTAGATATCTGGGTATGGCAGCTTGACAATGAGACATCATAGATCCAACACTAGAGAATGCCAAAATAAGCCGCTCACTTTGAAGTGGCACTGAGTATGTCAGCGTCTAGTATACCCAGATCAGCTACTGAGTACAATGCATACAGATGCTCTGTAATAAGTTTTACGCCTTACAAAAAGTGAGATTTTGACTACTCTGTTAACTGAAGTGACTATATTTTCATGGAAGATATGCAGCATAATGCAGAGAAATTCATGACAAAGGGTCAGATTTTCAGATGTCCAGTTAACACACCTAATTGGTCTCACAAACCAGATAATTTGGTACACAAATACAGTTAGTTAATCATTTGTATGCTAAGTTACCTAAATTGTGCATGTAGTCACTGTAGGGGCCAAATTTTACCTTTAAATGTGCACCTGAAAGTCACGCTGAATTCAGTGATAACCATGCACTCACATCCAAGGGCATAATTTGGGTTTCAATTAAGCACATATCTTGCACACCTAACTTTTTGAAAACCTGGCCCACAGTTTTTTTCTTACTATTTTGACGATAGCAGGTACCAAACTGTGGTTCATGGACCATTAGTGGTCTGTAGAGAGCTATCAAGAGAGCCATATGTTCCTGGCTCTCTTCCTTACTTCCAGATGCTTTTACAAGTTTCCAGGCACATCACTGACAGAGACCTTGGAAGGCTTGTGAAAGTAGATATAGGAAGAGCCAGCCTCACTTTTTCTACTAAGGAACTCTGCTACATAAAACAGGTAGTAGAGGAAATAGGTCTCAAAGACTGAAGCTACTTGTGAACCTGGAGCTGCTTGCCAACAGGAAAAAAATATCTAGGAAGGAGAAATGGGAACAGAGCAGCTGAACAGTATGTTGAGGGGAGAAGGGAGCCAAGTAGCAAAGCGAGAGAAGAGGACAGCAGGTGATAGAGAAGCATGCGCAGTGAAAGATGGGAGGAAAATAAATGAAAACCAAAAGTAAACAATGTGATAATTTATATGTTATGTACATCAAATGGCATAAATGGTATCCTAATATTACTTCGTCATGTAAGCAATTTCTCCTTTTGCCACAAGGATGTTATGTGATAGCAAGTGGAAAAGGAGAGGTTGGCACAATGGTGACGGGGGTGAGGGAGAGAAACGGTGAGATGATTTCTCTGTGAAGCTCTGGTTCACACTCTGAAAATGTTTGAGAGCACTGCATTGCAGAAACCTGCCATTTAAGGGGTAAAAGGATTATTTAGTTAAGTGACACCTTGTTTCAGTTGAGCTAAACGGTGGGCTCTGATCAGTCTTGGGCTCCAGGGTCCCAGACTGCAGAAAGTTCACAGGAAAAACTTGCAGTCCCTACAGGGGACCAATTTGGCATAATTGTGAGAGCAGCCCAGAAAGTGGGTGAGTGTATAGGAGGGGAAGGCTATAGTACTCATCACATCCCCCAGGCAGTTTCCATTGGCAAGGTTGCTATGCAGGCCTGGAATACTCTTTTCAGAGGCTCCATCCTGACAAAACCCTCCCTGGGGAGAGTGGCAATATTGCCTCCAACTCTCCCTTTGCAATGAATGCCTCTCCTGGTGCAGAGGATTGCAGTTTGTGCCTGCAGGGGTGAATAAGGGCATGTGGCTTTGATAATTTATATTGACTGTCATGGAGTCCCATCATGCAAATAGAATAAGCGGTGGAAAGATGCCCGGAATGCTCTTTGCTGTGCCGTGATACCTCAGAATTGAAAAGGAGCCAGATACAAAGAGTGGAGGAGGGACTGCGACATTGAGCAGGGAGTATTTCTACCAAGTTAAAATGATGTTATGAAAATACATTGGACAGTTTAATATTTTGCATGTTGAGCTATTAAGCTGCATAATGTATTTTCAAAAAAGCCCTGTGGCTTTGTGGAACTACTCCCCAAGTTGCAGCCCCAGCTGTCCTGCTACTTTGAAGTGTTGCAGCATCACAAGAGAGAGCCTTCTGGGAGGAAAAATTTGCTCCAGAATGTTCCACAGCAGCATTTCCCTGTAAAAAAAAAAAAAAGAGAAGCTGGGGAGCAGGACATATGCCCTGTTGGCCTTGCAAGTCTTTTATCAAGCTTTATATTCAGACTCTAATGCATTGTCTGCATCATAGAACCCATTATTTCCAAAGTATGTTAATTTTGCACTAGTCATTTTTAAAAGTTGGGAAATTTCATTTTCCTTTTAGCTTTGGATGTTTATGATTTACAGTAGAAGAGCAAAAATCAAAATATGTTCTTGGGATACACATTTTAGACCTCAGAACTTGTTTGTGCTTACGCTGGCAGCGTAGATTACTTTGTAACCAAAGCTAATGACAACAGATCTTACAGCATTTCTGTGTTGTAACAATCGCCACTGGGCAGACAGCTGCCAAACATCTTGCAATTAATCTGATGCTTGTTGGCTTTCATATTCTTTTTCTTTCAGAACCAATGCCCGGAGGCAGAGGAGTTGGTCTTTAGCCATTTTGTGATCTGTAATGACACACAGGAGACACTGCGGTTTGGCCAGGTGGATACTGACGAAAATGTTTTGCTGGCTAGTCTCCACAGTCACCAGTACAGCTGGCGCTCTCACAAGTCCCCACAGGTATGTCAGAAACAGCATTACAAATGCAGCAATTGTTAAAGTTGGCTGGTGTTTTTATTCATTGATTCTACATTTTTATTCATGTACTCAGCTATCTTTAGCTTTCCAATTCCATCAGGAGCCACATGCTGTAGCTGCATCAGACATACGAGATAAACAAAGGGATGAGGAAATCCAGAAGTGTTTACACATGATTCAGGTTTGGAACTGTACGTGCACACACCCTTCCCAAAGAAAAACTATGTTCATAGAAATTCAAGCTTCTGAACCAAAGCAAAAATATTAATTTGCCAGGTTTTTAAAATTGATTTTCTCAGTGCATTGTTTTTTGGGATCTGTTCTTCACATGATGTTCACACAATTCTGATTAAAGGAGACATATACCATTAAAAGCTTATTTCCACCCTGTTTGGCAATCTGTACTTCTGGAGCCAAATATTTGGGATCAGATTTTTTAAAAAACCCAAGAGAAATTCAGTGGGAACTGAGTGCCTAATTCCCTTAGGCACCTTGAAAATTTCACTCTTGATGTGTAAGAAAAGGGTGATGTATAAGGAGAAATTATGATGTATAATGGATGTGGTTGAGATCTATAAGCCAGATTCACAGATGATAAATTCTATGTTGATCAGGAAACAGATGTAAGTGGCAAACTGACTAACTTGTGCTGAAGCGGCAGTCAATGAGTGTGCAAAACAAGCATACCTTATGGTGACTTGGAAATCTGTGTGCACCAAACTCAGCCCCAGACTAAGTCGTTGTAGTTGCCACTGAAGTTAGCGAAAAGTGACCATTTATGTCTATGCTGAATTAATCTTCAACAATCTTTGAGATTGTGTAGGCATGACTTGAAATGGGTGACGGGGCTGTTGTGTTAATAAGGGGATGTCTTGGGCCCAGCAAGTTAGGGCTTGTCTACATGGTCTATTAAAGTGCAGAAGCCGGGATGTAAATCTACGGTGCTCTAGCCTGCTATGCACTAAGTGGCCATATGAACCCTGCACTAAAAGTTCCATTTCATTTTTCTAACTGGCCATTAAAATCAACCATATAAAACACATTTTGATTATTTCAATTATAAACATATCCTCACATTTCTAGAATCTTTCAGATCATTGTCATGCCAATCTACGACATTGTCAGGAATCCTGAAGACCTTTATTGCAGTTCTTTTAATCCGAACAATCCAGCTTGTGTCACTCTTTCTGTCTTTTACGTGTGCTTACTTTTCCAAACAATTTTATATAATGACCAGAATTGCACCTTTATTACCTTGGACAACTTGCAATACAGGACTATGTACAACAGTACCTACTTTATCTCCCATTCCCCTATTATTTGCTGTTGCTGCTATACAACTTCCTTCTTTCAACTTCTGTGGCAGAGGCCAGAGGTTTGGTTTTGTTTGTTTGTTTAGATGGATAGAGGTGTTGCAGGGCACGTATGTCCCAACAGGAGACTGTCAGGTCGTGGGAATAATTAAAGCAGAGTTTGGGTGGCTCAAGTGGCCTAATCTCCTGAGCTATCTGGTTCCCAGGGCAGTGTGGGTCAAGGGTCAGAGTCGATAGGACTCCCATTTGCTGCATGGCAGTGTGGCCTAGTGGCCAGAGTCGATAGGACCACCCTTTGAGGCATGGCGGTGTGGCCTACTGCCCAGAGTCCATAGAACTACCCTTTGCTGCAGGGCAGTGTGGCCCAGCAGCCAGAGTCAATAGAACTCGCCTTCTGGGCAGGACTGTGTGGCCTAATGGCCAGAGGAGAGTGGGCTGTTACCTAGGGGTGGGTGGCATCCACGGTAGGGGGACCCAGACCCTCCCCGTTCCATTGGGTCCCAGCCCAGGGTCCTGCCTGAGCTGGGGGTATTCGCTATCGGCCCAGTGGGGATCTTTCTGAAACACGCTGCGTTGAACCCTGCTTCCACAACCAGATCAATGTTTAGTTTCCCTTGGCTACTTCCTGCTTGTGCTTCCAAGGCTGGTAGTCTCGAGGCTTCTGAGGTCTCTCCTCTGTTGGCAGTATCAGGCAGCTGAGGATTAGTTGGAGCCACAGCCTGGCTGGCCTCTGTGTCCTGTGTTAGTCTACTAGTGGAGTAAGGTGCTGCTCAGCCTGAGTATAGGTGGCAGAACTCAGTCCTAAGAAATTAATTACTTCAAGAATTAATTAATGTACATTAAGTTAGTCATCAATAGATATGCAAAATCTGCAGTTTGAGAGGCAACATTTTTGGAGAGAAGGCCAGGCAAGGCTTTATAATTAGCTTCAGTAGTTCTGCCAGCCACCTTGGGTGAAGCACTGCATTGTGTACCAGCTACGTGTGAGGAAGGAACAGTGCACAGCTGGAAGAAAGAAAGGGAATGGATAGAAAAGACAGGGCTTGAAAAGGATGGACAAAGAAAGAGCTAGAGGTCTCACTAAGGGGAGCAGGCTTAATGTAAAAGTAAGACAGGAATCCCTAGATCTTTTAGTTGGTGCACTAAAGAGTCCACAATACAGAGATGTGGCATCAAATTTTAGAGCCCTTGTGCACTTCCTGGGCTGACACTAGATGACTGCACAGTTATGTTGAACCTATCCCAGCCCCTTGCAATAGTCTCTGGATTATTATTGTTCTGTTAAAATTTTCAGTGCTCTTCCTATGATAGCAAATTTAGGGATTAAAACTGGGTACTGAGGCAGCTTCACTGAGGATGCATGGAAGCATAGGTTTTCAATTTAATTATAAGCTATTTTTTTTACAAAATTTTTAGAACCTTCTCATCCAAATGAAAGTTTGGTTCATTTGGTTAATTTTAGGTAGTAATCATTGTAAATGCCATTTGCTTTAAAAAGATGGTTCATCTAACCTGTCAATAGTATAATAATTTGTCATTTTTAGGTCTCACAAACCATGTTTATTAAGGATATTACAAATAGCATCATGTGTAAAAAGTGATTTTTTTTAATGTGAGATATTAACACAAGCCTGTTTGTAATTAAAATAACAACTTGATTAAGACTTCATGTTATACCTGTTATGTTGTGACACTTTTCTAATTGTTCCAAAGTGAACTGGATATTGAAGAGCCTATTATCTAAAGGTCAGAATAATGCCCAAGCCTGGACAAGCCCTGTGAGTGTCAGATTCATGGAATGCTATATGACTTCATAGTTATGAAATTATTTCATTTCTCATGATAATTCCTGACTTGCCAAGTTAGTGAATTTTAAGAACTCTGAGAGCAGATTGTAAGATAAATGTGAAATAATCCGTACTTTTGGAGTCAGGGACTTCCCTCCAGGCATTAGTTCATACTTGACTTACTTGACTTACACTTGGGGATAAAATGAGTTAGGACAAGGTCTTAGATACCACATTCTGTTACTGGGAAAGAAAACCAACTTGCACAACTTTGGCTGGCTCATGTTTCTTGTTACACAGGCACTAAGCAGCAGCGGTTGCCATGAAATACTTTATTTAACCTTTGTAAAAATGTTTTTTTTAGTATGGCAAGGCAGTTCAGTTAAATGAAAATAAATAATTTTAAAAGGATTGTGTTTCTTTCACATTCATACCAATAAAATTCCCCAGTTTTCTTTTGCTAATTAAAATTAGGAAGAGATGTTGTAATTGGCTAGTCAAAATATTGAACAAAAATAAACAAAAGAAGTGTATAAAACATGTTATTTAATAGAGGCATATAGTTAAAACATTGCAAGTGTTTTATTTTAGTTCTGAATGAATTTTAGTGCATTAATGATGCTACAGTGGATCATAGTTAAAAGTTATTTAACCTTTTCATATAAAAATGCATTTGGCTTGCTCTTTCAGATTATCAGTTATTGGTGATGACTCTCAAAAGGTTTGGCCTTAATAAGTAAGGATGCTTATCTTAATGTATCTGAAAGTTCTGAGAAACCCTTCCTCCTTTTCATTTCTTTTCCGAGTCCAAACCCTCCACATTTCAGTCAATCTAACCCTTCCATTCCTCTACCCTTCAGTTTGCTCTCTGATTCTTAAAGATCTTTCAAACTTGGTTAATATTTCATAGCAGAATCTTGTGTCTGACACACTTTCTTCTGGGCTCCAGTCATTTTCTTCAAATTTCATGAGTTCTTGACCTTACTTGTTTCCAAAGCATCCCCAAATGTATGGTCCCTCTCTGACTTAGGGGGAGTACAGAACTCATAACAATGGCAATACTGGGTCAGACCAGTCTAGCCCAGTATCATGTCTTCTGACAGTGGCTGATACCAGATACTTCACAGAGAATGAACAGAATAGGGAAATTTTGAGTGGTCCATCCCTTGTCATCCAGTCCCAGCTTCCAGCAGTTATTGCTTTAGAGAACTTGGAAGATGGGATTGCATCTCTGACCATATTGGCTAGTAGCTATTGCTTGGCCTATCTTCCATGAATTTACCTTATTCTGTTTTAAACCTAATTATACTTTTGACCTTCACAATATGCCATGGCAACAAGTTCTACAGGGTGACTGTGGGTGATGTGAAGAAGCTTCCTTTTGTTCGTTTTAAACCTGCTGCCTATTAATATCATTGGGTGACACCTGGCTCGTGTGCTTTGTGAAGGGGTAAATAACACTTCCTTATTCACTTTCTCCACACCATTCATGATTTTATACACCTCTATCATATCCCTTCTTAGTTGTCACTTTTCTCCGCTGAACAGTCCCAGTCTTTTTAATATCTCCTCATATGGAAGATGTTCCATACACCTAATCATTTCTGTTTCCTTTTTTTGTACTTTTTCCGATTCTAATACATTTTTGGTGAGATGAAATAACCAGAACTGCATGCAGTATTCAAGATGTGGGCATACTATGAATTTAAATAATGGCATTATGATATTTTCTATCGTATTTTCTCTCCATTTCCTAAAGGTTCCTAATGTGTTAGCTTTTTTGACTGCTGCTGCACATTGCGTGTATGTTTTCAGAAAGCTATCCACAATGACTCCAAAATGTCTTTCATGTGTGGCATCAGCTAATTTAGACCCCATCCTTGTGTTTGTATAGTTGGATTTACTTTTTCTAATGTGCATTACTTTGCTTTAATCAACATTGAATTTCATTTGTCACCCAGTCACTCAGTTTAGTGAGATGCTTTTGTAACTCTTCACAGTCAGCTTTGGACTTAACTATCTTGAATAATGTTGAATTGACTATAAATTTTGTCACCTCACTGTTCACCCCTTTTTCTAGATCATTTATGAATATGTTGAACAGCACAGGTCCTAGTACAGATCTTTCACGGACCATTTATCTGTCTCAATTGTGAAAACTGACCATTTATTCCTACACTTGGTTTCCTATCGTTTAACCAATTACTGATCCATGGGCAGACCTTCCCTCCTATCACATGACCACTGAGTTTGCTTATGACCCTTTGGTGAGGGATCTGGTCAAAGGCTCTCTGAAAGTCTGAGGACACTATATAGACTGGATCACGCTAGTTCATGTGCTTGTTGATTCAAAGAATTTTATTAGATTGATGAAGAATTATTTCCCTGTATGAAAGCCGTGTATCATGAAATTTGAAGCTGTCCGATCCTACCAAGATTGCCAGACCTTGTTAGAGCCTGATGTGGATTTTAGTGAAAGTAAGAGGTCTGTTAGGGGTCACTAAAAGGGATGGGCCGCTCTATTTCTGCAGTGGCTCTACAAACTATACTGGATCCACTTCAAGGTCCTTATCTTGATCTTCAAGCCCATTACTGGGATAGGCCCCAGTTATCTCAGAAGCCACATTTGTCTCCAAGACAGCTGTGTGCCTTAGGAATACCGGAGCATATGGTATTTATCATAAGCACAAGGGATAAGTTCTTCTCAGCAGCTGGCTCACAGTTATGGAATTCTGTCTTGCAAGACAGTAGACTGAGCAAGGAACGCACTGCTTTCACAAGTGTAAAACCCAGGTGGTTACATTAGATTCCCCTGAATTGTTTCCCTGAAGACAATTTGTTTGCAAATAACACCCAAAAATGTCTATAACATACTCTTTCTCAGCACTGTGCAAGTCAAGAGGACACTGACTGTTTGCTTTTTAAATTTTGGCTGAACTCAGTGGGGGCCCTTGATAAATTAATGTGCAGGAAGGCATTGTTTTCAAATTTCTGGCTCAGTTTAGAGTTTGGGCCAGGTCACCCATCCCTAGTATCAGTTCCATATTATCAACTTCGCTTTAACCATTTATTTTTAATACTTAACACTCCTCTTACTAACTTTCCCTTTTATGAATCTATTGCTAAAGAAAATGGACTGGATTTTAATGTTAGTTACACTGGTTCAACTCTAATGAAAATCCACTGAATACAGTAGAATTCATCCAATGTTTGTGAGGGTGACAGAGATCAGAATGTGCCCCACATATTCTTCACTTTTCCTATGCTTGTGTGTAGCTAAGTTATTTCTGTTTTTCTTTTCCTTCATTATGTAGCGGGGAAATGGTCCCACTATTGTGGGGCACTTCCCTTCTTCTACACTACCCTGGTGGAATTGGCTAGCAAAAGGATCTAGACCTTGCTTCCACTCCCTTTACCCAGAGGCCTGCCTGATCTCAAGGACTCCCCTCCCACTTTCCTGTGTGGCAGAGTCGTTGGAATCCTGACAAGGCTGGGCCCACGATTCCTGGGGGACTCAACCCCTGATCTTCTCATGATCATTTAGGACAGGGGCTAATGTGTCCCCACTCTGGGGTACTCTCTCTGCACTGGATGCTTCCCTGAACCCACTGATCATAGCATATAGTTCAAAGCAAATACAATTTATTAAACAGTAATAAATTTCAAAAAAAGAAAAAATGGGAAAGGTTAAAGGGAAACCCCTAATACTGCCCCTTGGGTATAGGGTATTCCCAGTGTCAGCCCCCCTGTCAGGGTCACGATCTCCCTCCAAGTTTGGCCTTCAAATCCTCTTGGCTGATGGAGTCTCCCTGCGCTGGGCCCTCTGCCCATGGCCTGCCTCGCTTTCCCCAGATGCTCACTGAGCCCTGCTCCAGCCAGCTCCAGCCCCACCTCTGCCTCGCCTCAACCCGGCCACTGCTCTGCCTCCAGCTCCTCTGGCCCCTCTGGTTCTGGCTGCTGCATCTCTATTCCCAGCATTGCTCTGCTCCATGGGCAGCTTCTCTGGCTCCGGCTGCCATGGCCCTGTGTGCGGCTCTCTCCTTAGTTCAGCCTGCTCTGCCCAGGCAGCTCCAGCTCACTGAGAGCACGGGATCCTGAGCCTCCTCACTCCCTCATTGGCCTGTCCACCCTGTCAATCATGCTGACTTGGAGCATTGACCTCTCCCCGCCAGCCATGGGGACCGTCAGTCTCAGGGTCCTGATTTCTCGTTGATCATTCCCCTATCCCCTTTCCTTTGGTACTGAGAAATGGCCAACCAAAAAACCACCGCTAAGTTTCAGCTGGGGCCCAACAGTACCCTTACACTTATTTCAAAATGGAGCTGATCCCAAATAAAGCACACTCAGTCCCTTTTGATATCTATCTGTAATGATAAAATGTTCAGCTTTAACAGTCATAGGGCTGACACATGCCCTCCAGCCCATATTGTTTTAATGGTAATTGTTATTTGAGAGAGATTGATAAGTTTATATGGTATTTGATGGGGGGGGAACAGTCTCTATTGTAAACAGTTTACAGTCTAAAGCCCTGATCTTACAAGCACTAGTTTACATGTGTAATTATGAATGTGAATAGTTCCATTCAGTTCCGTGGGAATACTCATATGCAGAAATGTTTGCACGTTCAGGCTAAGTTAGACAAACAAAGGAAATGATGATACCAAACATAGGATGGGCAGAGAAGGAACATGCAAGTTCTATAAAAACAAAAATGTGTTTAATATTGTGTTGCATATGAAGCTGAAATTACTGATGTGTTGACTCAGCAGGCGCACTCCTCCTGTGCACCAGAGGGCCACAGGAGGCATTGTGTGGTTCCACACAGCTTGTAAGGTAGGCTCGTATCTAGCGGGTTCAGTCTAGCCCCACACTTCTAGGCTATAAGAGTGCTAAGAGCAAGAAACGTTAACAAAATTATGATGATCCATAGGTTTGTTGGGTAATAAAAATCCTTATCTGTCCAAGATATTATCTGGAAAGTAAATTAAATATAATTTAGTTAAATCATTAATTTGGAATGTGGAATCCCAAATGGAATTGACAATACATTTCACACTTCTTAAATAGCGTAAAAATAAAATAAAGCATTATTTTGCCTGCTGTTATTCTGTAAATGGCCTGGGAGGGATTAAGTTAAGTACCAAAGGTTGTTCAGAGAATCTGTAACATCCCTAAACAATTAAACAGGAAAATTTCCAGATAGTGACTGATGTTTGATGTCACAGTTTCTATATGTTTGAACCCACAGAGTAGTGTATATCCTCTTACACTTTATGGGACATAACCTAGTACCTGAAAGAATGGCAACTTGGAAATAAGTAATGATGAATTATTATCCTGTTAGAGAAGAAGCATAAGTTACATTTGGCTTCATTTTTTTTCTTTGGGGAAAGAGGAGGAGGTTCTTAATAAAAGTCTTTCCAAATCTACAAATGCCTTTTTTAAAAAGTCATTTATACAGTTCTGTATATTGATTCCAGCATTAAACTGAAAGTGTTACTAACATTTGTGTAGATAGGTATAACATATTTTATCTGGTATATTCACTAAAGCATTACATAAATTATGTGAATTCCAAACAAAATCATACAGTATTATTATTATTATTATTTTAAATTTGAGAATAAGAGGAATAGGTAGCACAAGAGAAGAGGTCAGGAGATAAAGCTAGCTAAAGAAAGTGGTTTTTGAAGAAGGATTTGAATTGGAGAAGCAGGATATTTTGGTGCGCTGGAAGAGGTCTTTTCCATCCTGCTCTCATTGGGTCAAAGCCAAAGATGATTCTTGTAGGGAAGTTGATAGGCATTCAGAGCAGATGACCACACCACCTTAAAGAGGGTGACGATTTGAGGGAGCAGGACCTGTTTAGTTAGAAAGCTGATCTCTACATTTGACTTGAATTTGTACCGTTTGATGATTTTGATTATTCAGAGATGCTTCATCTGCATGGTGTCCGACTTCTTTTCAGTCTTGAGAGTAAGTGGCCACATTTCAATTTCAGGGGTCAGATATGGGCCTACTGAAGTATTAGCTATCCTTTGCTTCATCTTCCCACTTATCAGCGTGTTTGATTTACAAAACACTTTCTTGATAAGGCATCCCATTACTGATGATATTTTTGCCATACAAGCTTTAAGTTCTTTCTCAACGACAGAGCTGAGGTAGCTGAAATCACTGATAATCTTGATTGGATGGTCACCCACTAAGATGCCAAAGCCTGCAGGATGTTTGAAATTGACAAGAATTGTTCTTTTACCCCAATTAATTTTCAGGTCAACTGCAGCTGAGCTTTAAGGGCCAAAACTAGCTTGTCCATTGATTCAACAACTAATGCTATGTTGTCAGCAAAATCAACATAAGTCAGGTTCTTATCATCAAAGTGTATGCCTAAAATGCATATAGTAGTGTCTATAACAACACTGATGAGTTTGGGGGTGGCGACACATACTTGTTGAAGGCCCAGCCTGATTTGAAAGAATACAATTCTTTTTCCATTTACAAGAAAGTTGCTTGAGGAATCATCATCTAAAAGAAAGAACATTGTAAAGAGCTTGTTATGGATGCCATCAAGTTTTAGGATCAGACAAAGTGATTCCCTGCCAAGAGTCAGATGCAGCTTTGATATCCACAGATGTAATGTGAACAGAGCACTTGAATTCTTAGGCTACAGAGTTAATCCAGTACTCCAGCACAGTTCAGCCTAAGCAAAAAACCGTATTTATCAACATATTACATAGTAGAGGGAGAACATAGAAATCAAAGGGATGGTAAATCATGCACATGTGAATAAAAACAACAAAGTATTTTAGATTGGCTCTAAACTTTAAATTAGAAGGTTTATATTGGTCAGAACATCATTGAACTCTAGTCGTCATGTTGTTCCCGCTGTAAACTCTTTAGCAGCGACTCCTCTTTTCTCAGATTGTCCCTCTCCTAATGAGTTCTCTGTTTTATAAATCCTTTAGTTCTTAAACAGAATTGCTGAAGTACACTTAGCATTTGCTTATATTATCTTGGTGGGTGAAGGGAGTTGTGTGGCAATTATTTTGCATATACACCTTTAGGTCAGTTTATTAAAATTAGGGACAGAGTGCATATTAAGTGTCTAATCAAACATCATTCCTGATATTGGATTATGATAAAATAATGTTTATCCCTGATTACTTAATTTTAAAATTATGTCGGTCTCTATTTCCAATTTTTTACATACCTAACACTTAGATGCCTTCGTGTTTTGCAAATGATTCCAGATCTTGCTTTCCAAAGAACCTCATGAAATGGATTTAAAAGTAGACAAAAGTGTAATACAGACTACTAGTGTTAACAAGTCATGAATATGGGTATATTAGATAGAATTAAAATAAATTACCTTGGTTATTCCATGTTGCATGGCAATATTGACAAATATCAGAGTGATATGGCTTGAGAGGAAAAAGTTGCTATGTAATCAGTCTGTTCCTCACTTTTCTTAATCTTTTTTTCTGAACCATAGAATCAAATGCACATAAATCTTTGTGATGCAAAGAAAATTACTAAATCAACGTTCTGTGAATTAATGACTACTAACTGACAACATATTCCTTGGTGATGTTAAGTTAGTGAACAAGTTGTTTATACAGGTTAGGAGTCATTCTAAAATTGGGATTACAAGCAAATGCAAATTATCAATTACATGTTCATGTATGGCATCTGTATTTGGCATGTATTTTGAGTATATTCTAACTGAGACTGACTCTTTAGTACCTTTTTTCATTATTTTGTTATCATTTCCAGCTACTCGTCTCTCCAAAGTAAACAGCTAACTTGTTTCTTTTAGTTTTATATGCCCAGCTGTTGCTGTAAGAAACTGAAATGGTTTCAGCCACTACAATTGGTTTTCTTTTTCTGTAACTAATATTTAAATATCAAAGCTATTAGGAGCTTTTATGTCATCCAGCACACTTTGCCTCAAGGTACTTTTTTTTTAAGCCATTAAGCCTGCGTCTAAGGTGAAGTAATTTGAATGGGAATGGAGCAGTCGTCACTTGAGTGATTCAGAATTCACCCACCGTATGAATGTTATTGTTTTGTGTGTAATCTTACGCTGAGGACACCCCAAATTACAAACGGGCTACTGAGTTGTAAAGTCTTCGAAGGCAGTTACCGTGGCTGCTTCCTAAAGGTCAAAGTAGAAAGCAGTCCTAAGACACTGCAAAAGCAGAACATCCGGACAGTCGCTCAGTGAACCACCCTGACCTACAGACTTCACAATCTCACTTTTCAAATCATTTTTTAAACATGTCAGGACAGAATCATTACAGCTTCTATTTTTCATTAGTACAAGTAATCATGCTATGGGCCTGCTCCTGCTTCCAATTAATTAATGACAGAACTCCCATTCACTTCAGGCCGCAGATGCCCAAATACAGAGTGAAATTCAACCTTGCACACAGGGTTTTCGTAAGGCCTTTTCACGACTCTTTTAAGAATTTAAGTGGGTGCTTGGTCTTTGTGCTGGCCCTCTGTAAAGAAATCCTGGTTGCTTTTATTTTGCATATGTAAACTCATATTCTAAACTTTGCACAGCCATCATCTTTATGAAGCTAAATGGCCAACTGCTCAGCTGATGTAAATTGATTTAAATAGAACTATATCAATTTTCATTAGCTGAGGACCCTGGCTCACAGAGTCTCTGGGGTAGGTACGTACTGTGCATAATGGTTGATAGACTTTTTGAATGATGAAAGACTGAGGCGCTTGTCTGCAGAGTGTATTAATGAGCACCAGCTGAGATATAAATTTTAGTACACATAAGCGTATCATGAACTAACCCTCTGTGTGGACCCTGTTGTTGCACCCTAAAAGTTACTTACTGCACATTGATGCAATCCTGCTTCAAATAATACTATGTCAATGTGCACTAGGGAAGTTTGAGTATGTTTCAGCAAGGTCCACACAGAGAGTTTGTACACAACACCCTTGTGTGCACTAGAATTTACACCTTGGACTACATATTGATACACCGTGTAGACAAGCCCTACTTTGCTTTAGCAATGGTTTAAACTAAACCAGAAAAAAGCATTCCTATTCCAGAATACGTGTGTCTACACAGGGACTAATAGTATAACTATATCATTATAGTGGTATAATTATGACTGAAAAAGCCCTTTATCACCACTTTGATTCAAATGAGATGTTCCCCATTTCTAAGCAACATATTTAGATGCTGATACATTTGATATACTCATGAGCACAAATGAGCCCTCCCCCTATACATAGAATAATGGATTTGTTTGGAGGGTTTTGGGGTGGGAGAATGGGGTTTGTATTCATGAACGTCAGCTTTAAGATTAAAAAAAATGGCCTGGATCTGAATTACCTGCTAACCATAAAGAGAGTGGATTTCCAGAGCAGTAAAGGAACTCTTATTTCCTTTACCCTGGCTTATAGTGCCTTTTCTTAATAAATTGTGTGTTAGATCTTTACCATTCAAGAACATAAATGATTTACAGTAAACAGTATGGAAATTTATTTTGGTAATACTGTAATATAACTATGCAGAATATTACATTCCAAAAAAAAAAATGGGTGAGTTATAGATTTCAATGAAAATATTTGCTTGGCATTTTTAAATTTTACAGATAGAAAGATTTCCCAGCATTGGAACTAATATTCTTGGGCAAGCCTTTTTTGCAGTTCTGTATTGAAGGAATGATTGTTTCCTCTCCAGCTGTTACACATCTGTATTGAAGGTTGGGGAAACTGGCGCTGGTCTGAGCCATTCTGTGTGGACAATGCAGGAACCTTTATCAGAACCATTCAGTACAAAGGCAGGACAGCATCGCTTATCATCAAGATTCAACAGCTCAGTGGAGTACAAAAACAAGTAAGTGCCCTTATATATGGTATAGGGGAATCATTTTTAATCTGAGTAAATTAGATGATGCTTTTTGCATAAATAATGAATCATTCATTTTAAAATTATAATATTTCCCTATAATATAGTGTTGCTCACTCTAATGCCATTATATTTAATGAGGCTAGCAGGACTTATGTGACAGAGATTCTTTCAGGAGTTAATACAACTCTGCTGTAAGAATTCACTTTGCTATGAATCTTGGCACAAAATATCTCAGTCCTCAGCACATTTTTTACACATTTTGTAAAACATCCTTTTCCCTGGTTTATAATTTCTAACAGTGCAAAGTTATACAGTTTCTGGCACGTTTTTGTACTCTTGAAAAGTAAGAATTTGTTTTGTTTTTTAAAAAGACATTATTCATTTTTTTATTCCACAGTGTGACTCAGGCCCTTACGTTATTGAAAAAGAGGTAGAAAAAGAAATGACCAAATTAAAATTTAAAAAGCTGTGTTGTCCCTTTAAAGACCAGAGAGTCAAAGTTACTTTCTATGGCAGCTTCATACCAGCTCAGCATGGGGATGTTGACCCCATGCCCTGCAGCCCCCAGCTAGGTGACCAGAAGAGATTGGGAACTATTTACTTCCATGCTAGTGCAGGAAAAGCCCTCTATTATCCACCCACAGAAGTAGTTAAAATACCAGGTTTAGTCATAATCCATTGTTGGCATCACTCCTATGTCAGGGGGCTAGGAAGGAATTTTTTCCCTTACCACCAAATTGGCCAAGGTGAGGAGGGTTTTAGGGGATTTTGCCTTCCCCACAGTAGGCTGGGGGCTTAGTTGGGGCAAAATATAAAATGAGGACTAAGTTGTGGTGTCACAACTCTATGTAAGTGTGGTGTGGATGTCCAGTGCAGATGCTCTGTGGGGAAGGGATGTAGTGATCAGATAAAATGGATTGTAAAGGATTTAATGTGGGTGTTCTTTAAAGGATCAGAAAAAGGAAGAATTCAGGGCTCCTATGACTGGTACAGCAGGGAAACAACGCCTTCTCCTTTATGGCCTCCTTAACTTTCATTCCCTGGGAGAGGTGGGCTGGCTGTGTACCTGGGTAGATAAATGGAGGGGGCTGCTGTCACTCCGTCCAGAAATACATAAATTACTATGGAATTACCTGCACTGTACAATTTTATCTGTCAGGTACTCCAGGACATTTAGGAATAAAGTTGAAGCCTAATAAAACCACATCCAGTGTCTCCTGTCCTTCTGGCCTAGCCAAACAATGGGCTACTGTGCAGATGTTTTCCCATAACATGTTAATATATCTGTAATAATATTGTAATAGGTCTGCCTCAATTGGCAGAAGCCAGGTCAAATGGTGGACATATTGCATTTAGTCTATAGGCATAGGAGAGCACCTTGTGTTGCTCAATAATGATTCATCTGATTCAGACAGTAGCAACTCTCAACATGTTTGGTCAATTTTTAGGTGGACGTGTTTAATACATAGTGTGGATGGCCTCACAGCTGTTTGAAAGCTTTGTTTTTTATTTTAATGTTCAGATGGGTTTTTTAATTGAAAAGTAAGCTTTAAATCTGTAAACATACTTCAGAGACTTGCTTCTTTGAGAAACTGAACCCTAGATAGTGACCAGGATTTGGGGTTTCAGTGGAACCTTTCAAAAGCCCTTACAGCTACAACACAATATTTCCATAGCGATGACACCATACGCTAAGAGAATTGCAATACATAGGGGCATCAGGGGAAGCAAAGACAGAGTTGCAGCCACAGAGCACAATCCTACTAAGTGCTGAGTTCAGTAGGAGTTGAGGACACTAGCACCATACAGGACCTAACCTGAATTTTTTGCATAATATCCATTTACATCAAACCCATAAATTATTTTAGCATAGTTTGGTATGTCTTAATATTTATGTTTCCCTTGAATTATCAGTGCATTTAGCCAGTCATAAGAATATTTTTCTTTACAAATCAACACACTGCTGGAGTATCTAAAGTGAAACACACATCACTTTCCACAACTCTCAGAAACAAATCATTGCTTGAGTTTTTCACTGTAGATTGTTCTTGTAAAATTACTCAAAAGCAATTTAAGAATAATACAGTTCCAAGGTATTTGAAGAAACTAGTCTCTTAAAATTTAATTTCACAGTGATACCTTGGAGTTTTCTTTTCAGAAATTGATAATGCAGAGGTTGTCTATTTTTATGTTTTAGATCATAATCTGTGGAAGACAGATGGTCTGTAGTTATCTGGCTGACAGCATCGAATTGAAAGTGGTTCAGCACTACATTGGTCAGGATGGACAGGCAGTTGTTAAAGAACATTTTGACTGTCTTGTAGCCAAACAAAAGCTACCTTCCTATGTCCTAGAAAATGATGAGCTGACGGAGTTGTGTGTGAAAGCTAAAGGAGATGAAGACTGGTCAAGAGATGTATGTCTCAATTCCAAACACACAGAATATAGCACAGTCATTCAGGTATGAAGATAAATAGATGTTTGAGTATTGCATTAAAAATATTCTTGGGTGTTGGGAACCTAAACCTCCCAGGCTCATTTGCCAATTCCATCCTACCGCATCTTATGAAAACCTCACAGCCTGATTATCCATGTACACTTACTGGAATGGCACTTCCTTTTGATCCAAACTACCTTCCCTCCTCTCATCAGTAGCACATAGCTGATAAGGAAGCTTCAGATTGCATCTTTAATTATATTAGTCCTCTTAGACTCCATTAGAGTAAAAATATATGGTAATAAATACCTTAAATATGTCATGTGTAGGATCCTATGTAAATCTGAAAAAAGAGAGAGAGCAATGTTATTCTGAGTGGTGAAGTGTTCTCTTCTCTGCTTTCTGACTTACAGGATCTCAGAGTTCTAACTGATGTGATCAAATGTTCATCTTTATAAGGTTGAAAAAATTGTACTTAGTGCTGTCTATTCATCTCTCTGTGTGCAGGTGCCATCGTCAAACAATTCAATTATTTATGTGTGGTGCACCGTTTTGACGTTAGAACCCAACACTCAAGTACAACAACGAATAGTGAGTCCATTCACCATTCTCAGAATTCTGGATCGCTCTGACCTTTTATGTCCTGAAATAAATTGTCAGAATGACCCAGAGTAAAGATTTATTAACAGCTTGTTTCAGCAGCTGGAATAGAATTAACATTAAGTTGGTCTGTTATTTTTTGTTTGTTTTCTGTGTTGTTTTTCTTTGTAGATTGTTTTCAGCCCTCTTTTTATCATGAGGAGTCATCTTCCAGATCCCATTATCATACATTTGGAGAAAAGAAGTCTGGGATTGAGTGAAACACAAATGATTCCAGGAAAAGGGCAGGAGAAATCATTGCAAAATATAGAGCCTGATCTTACCCATCACCTGACATTTCAAGCCAGGTATAACTGATGCATTTTCCTGAAAACGCTCTAAAAGGAGTCATTGTTTGTAATTTAACTTTCAGTGCACTATTTCCAAGGACATTCCCTTGCACTGCATATATAGAACTGTATAATAATGTATATATAATATATAATGTACCATTGCATTGGCTGCGAAAAATGATACGATCGAAAATTATGAACTATGCAGTTGTTCTTAGTGCATCTATATCTGTTTATGTTAAGCATACAAATTAAGTGCATAGGTTTTGGAATTTTGAAAAAAAAAAAGTTTCTACAGTCTTCTGTGATGCCATATTCTACCAAGTCTTGGGAGTCCATTTTCTTTTACATTTCTGATTAATTTAATCCTAGTTTCCTATGAGATCATTAAAGTTTCAGAGTGCACTGTTATTGCTGCACTAAAGAAAATGTTAGCCATAGTTTGGACAATCTTATACTGTAACTGATTACTTTTCTCTTTTCATTTGACAGGGAAGAGGATGATCCATCAGAGTGTGCAGTTCCTATCTCAACAGCACTTATTAAACAGATAGCTACGAAATCCCATACAGGTGGCACTGTGAATCAGATACTCTCTGAGTTCTATGGAATTAATAGCTCTCCCCAACCTGTGTGGCCATATAATAGAAAGGATTCAGAGAGGTAATATAGGCTTTGCCAAGTGTTGCCCACTGAAGTTGCAATGTCATGAAATCAAAGAAATACATATGCAAATAAAGCAATATGTTAAAAATCCTACACATTTCAATTGTAATAAAGGATATAAAATTGAAATGTCTTTAATTTTTTTCATGCTTACTTAACTGGTTGATAGTTTTATAAACATTTTCTGTAGTAAGGAACTACATTGCAGATAACCTAGTGATACATTTTTTACCAGTTTTTCACCAAAATATCTTTTCCCAAAGAGCCTGTCTCTGCGTGTTATACTCCCTTCAAAAATACATAAATTAGCAAAAGTAGCTTTTTTTTTTTTTTTGAGCTGACCAATAACAGTGACCACACGGCACAACTGACATATTTGGATTTATGACCAGAAAGATAATTTGTTCACTTAGCCTAACTTTCCTCAAATGCAAGTGGTATTTAGCAAGTGGATCATTGCACTGATGTCCTTTATTTAATTTCTTCTTCCTGTAGTTGTGCAAACCAAGAGAGAGTTTTCTTTCAGTTATTAAGAGCCTAGAATAACAACTCAGAAATTGTTACTGAGGGCGTGATAATACAACAAAAACATATAAATGCTCTAATGGTCAGGACACTGAAATGTAGCTATGTGACTTAACCTGCACAATAACCACAGCTGATATATGACTCAGGCCCTGATCCTGCAAAATTTACATGCTTAACTTTAAACACTTAAATAGTCTCACTGAAATCCAAGGGACTATTCACATGCTTAAAGTTAATAACTACTCACATTCTTTGTAGGATCAGGACCTTATTGAATATATCACCTCATAACATGAGGTCCTCAGTGAGCTAAGAACTAACGTCAATGTTCTAAAACTAAAGCTAAGAATTGTTGTCTATGGCTTGTTAAAGCCTAAAATTCTTCTGAAAGTTCTTGAGAATAGGTAAGTAGGGTTTTTCAGTGGTAGTGCAGTTACCCTAAAATTCATTTTTAATCAGTTCTGATATCTGTTATATTGTTACTAATAATTATTATGCAACACTTTTTACCAAACTAGCTAGAGTTTTGTCCAACTTTGAATCTTAACAGTTAAGCTACTCATTTGGAAATAACTAAAATATAGAAGCAGCTATTTTTACAGTACTTTCTTTACTAGAGAAAGTTAGCAAGGATCAGTTTCTTTTTGTGTGTGTATGTTTAGCCAGATTTGTAAAACCAAGTTGAAAGGACTATAACTAGTTTAAGTCATATGTGGTATTCAAACATATCTTCCCTGTGTTTGACTACCATATATGACACCTGCAGTGATTCTTTAAACTGGCAACAGAGTCCTGTGCAGCCAGAGAATTTAGATTAGCCCAGAGACTGTTCAAAATTATACTGTAAAGACCATATCATCCATGTTTGCCACCATAATTGAGGAGTCTCAACCATTTTTTGTGGTTCCCACACTTCTACTGTGCCTAGCAAAGACTGTTGTTTATGAAAATGTGATTTTATAACTACTAAAATTGGCAAGGAGTCAGAGCAGGTGTAGTCATGAAACTACTTTTAATGCTTTTTTTTTAAATGGCTGGATTACAAATTGACTGTGCCTTTAATAAATACCTGCTTTTACAACCTGCATTTAGGGCTTGCTTTTTCCTGACAGTAGCTCTATGCATTTCAGAATGATATGTCGTAAGAAGGTATTGTAAAATAGTTTTCTGTATAGCTAGAATGACTCAATGCAATTTTAACATTGAATTTATAATTTTATTTTTTCTTTCTTTTGATATATTATTTGGAACAGTAATGAACAGCTCACTCAGTGGGATAGCCCAATGCGGGTGAAGCTGTCAGTGTGGAAGCCATGTGTTAAAACTCTGCTGATAGAACTCTTGCCCTGGGCTCTGCTTATCAATCAGTCCAAATGGGATCTCTGGCTATTTGAAGGAGAGAAGATAGTTCTGCAGATACCTGCTGGGAAAAGAATTATTCCTCCAAATTTCCAGGTAGCCACACTGTTCCAGTTAAAATGCATAAGTTCTCTAAACATTCATACCTTATTTCAAGGCTGTATTTCAATCCATATGATATTCCTACATTCTAATCCATATGTGTACCAGTAATACAGCTAGGGTCAAGGTATAAATATGAGCTGGAATCCACCATGCTGATTGGGCAAATAAGCAGATGCACCTTGGCAGGATATGGTACAATACAGTGATTGACAAGTTAGGGTTGCTACACAGTATGGTTTTATGCCAATGAAAAAATCTGCTTTGAGAGACAGTGTAGACCAGATCTGATATACTCGGTAAGCTACTCTCCTAATTTATGCACAGATCAATTGCATTCTTCACTGTTTCTTTCTGGGCATCTGTAGTGCATACTTGGTTCTAATTATGTATCATCAATACTTGGGAGAATCTGGCTCTGCCATCCAGGTAACGAGTGGTAGCTGTTGACCATAGTGGAATATTGCACAGCTATTTTCCCACTGTCCCAGTAGCTAGTTGCACATCTATCTTCCTAATTGTGCAATGCTGGGTGCAAAGGCTGTTTTGTCCCTTATGGATGTATGTTCACTTAGGTGGCCCAGCTGATGGCCTGTGAAAAATGTTTGTCTTGAAAGTAGTTTTTTTTCATGACTTGGGCTGTGTACGTAGTTAATGTGCTTCCCAGAACGTTGAAGATTCCTGTTGTGGTACAGATGGATTTCAAATTGGGGAGATGGGAGGACTGCTTAAGTATACACCCTCCGACTTGAATTTGGTTCACAAAATAGATTTGAGTTAGATTTTCCCTTTGATTTCCCTTAGATTTTCCTCTTTTTGGCCACCCATATGCTTTTTTTATTACAGCTCCCAACCCATCATCTGAGTTTAAGCAGAATTAAACTTATTTTGCACATCTAGTCAGTGCTTCATCACTGCAAGTTAAGACAACTTCGTGGCATATACATGTTTTCCAGATACCTTGCTCTGGTTGACTAGCTATACCAGCTTGTATTTGCTAGTAAATTTTGCCCATAATTTTTTAGATATTTATACAATAGCATTAGCATGTCTCTTCTAAAAGGTATACTGTATGGAAAGAAGTCAAGGGGGAAACATGGGTCTCCAGAAAAGTAATAAAGGAAGTTGATTGTAGGTATATGCACAATTGAAAACTACTGTTAACTGTAGTATGAGAGTAAAAGTTAACAGAAAGTTCTAAATATGATTATTTTCCATTTACAGGAAGCTTTTCAAATTGGAATATACTGGGCAAACACTAACACTGTGCACAAATCAGTGGCAATCAAACTAGTTCATAACATGACATCTCCAAAATGGAAGGATGCAGACAATGAAGAAGTGGTAACATTGGATGAAGAAGGATTTGTTGAAGCTGAAATAAAATTTGGTGCCTTCCCAGGACATAAAAAGGTTAGGAAAATATTGTGATGATTTATAACTTTA
This sequence comes from Mesoclemmys tuberculata, assembly GCA_007922155.1. Lineage (NCBI taxonomy): Eukaryota > Metazoa > Chordata > Testudines > Chelidae > Mesoclemmys > Mesoclemmys tuberculata. Next base: position 96,850,953 of record ML675601.1, read on the forward strand.
TCATTTCAAAAAGAGAATAATCAAACAGCAGATGAAAACTGTCAAATACATAACAATGCACAAACTTCACTCCAAAATATGTTAATTGATTCAAAAGCACAATGCAAATAATAAATAATGGATCAAATGTAATTTAGAAATTTAGATCATCTATAAAATGCACAAAATCACATTAAACAAATTAAAATGATGCATTCTCATTCTTGTTTGAAAAATATTGACTGCTACAAGTAGGAGGAATTCTGCCAAGAAATTTGATGCAGATCATGTTATAAAGCAGATGAATTAAAACAGCCTAAAATATTGTTTTCTTACTGTATTACAAAATCTTTCTTTTTATGTCTGCTAACATATTTTTTTTAATTATCCTGCAGTTTTGTCAGTTCTGCATTTCCTCTATGGTTCGGCATGGTATTCAAATTCTACAGATTGAAGACAAGACAACAGTAATCAATAATACACCATACCATATCTATTGTATACCACAGCTGTCTATTTCAATGCCTCAGTCAGGAGAGGAGGTAAAGTATTTTGGATATTATTTTTGTTTGGCTTCTGCAATAGGTAGGGATATATATTTATTTAAAGTCTCAAATTTGTCTTGCAAAAATTGAACAGAAAAAATAAAAAGTTAAGAGTTAATAAATATAAGTCATTTCATATTGTTTTAATTAAAAATGGGGAAGCTATGGTAAATTCAGCCACGGTAATTAACTGTGATAGAAATCTGTGCAAAGTGGCAGATCCCTATACATTGCAAGATTAGTTCTGCCTGGTCTCCATCTGTTCAGAGAATGAAGACCATTGCTGTAATATAGGCAGTATAATCCATAATAGCTGTTGAAGCACTTCTGAGAATTTGTACTAAGTTCTCATGTAGAAGAGGTACATCTGCATTGCAGGATGAAATATTTGAAGTATCCTTTTGGGAAGATTCCAGTACCTGATCATAAGCCATGGGTCTGTAGATATGCCCTAAATTTATGTATTTCAGGGAATGCATCAATTCATTAATATAAGTTTTCTGGTGACAGCACTGTATGTTTAAGAAATAAACTTACAGTAAGCAGAATCCATGGAGGCACAAATATATTTTTAATCAGTCATTTATGTATTGATCAGGGCATGCAGGTACATGAACAACAGACGTGTGATGTATTTAAGGGACAGGCTGCAACTTTATTAATTTAACACTGGGGAGGGGTGCTGCATGCCCACCCCCCACTCTCACATACGAGGCATTTTCCTGGTTCTAGTGCAGGGTTGCAGACAATAGACCAAAGAATTCTGGGTAGACCAACCTACGCCTATCCCTGGGACTCAGTTAGCTTCTGAATCCTCTCTGCTTCCCCCCTTATGAACGGTGTGGATGGAGGTTGCCAAGGGGGACTTCAGTCCACAAAGACTTCAGGTGTCCCTTTCTATAGGCAGCAAGATTCACCAACAAAAATTGCAGGTCTTATTCATATCTAGGAGATGGCCCTTTTGGCTTTTATCTACACTGGGGGCATCAGTCATTAGTGTGTTTGCACTCCCCATCCATATTGCATGGTATCTGTTCCTGCCTGATCCAGTCCTGAAAGTCACAGAGCCAAATGTCATCCCTAAAAAGCTTGGGCCCAGAGTATTAGATGTCTCTGTGTGTGATCACCGAGCCACCTGCCCATGAGAGTTTAAATATGCAGGGTTGATTTGGGGAGATGGTACACAAGACAATTGACTAACCTAGTCACCTACCCATATGCCAATGGGAAGGCAACAAACCTGGGTCAGATTGGGCAGCCCCCTCTTTTGCCACATGTGCCCTCTTGCATCCTTCCTCCATACAGACACACACACACACACCTGTGGGACACTGCATTGCAGCCATGCAGTGTGTTTAAGATCCATCTCCCCCATTAAGAGTGCAGAAAGGGCATTTACAGAAGGTTATATTTATTATTGTGGACCTTCAAAAAGAGTTCAGATGGGTCTGAAAAGAGATACGAAAAAAGTGCTGGTGCAGGTTGCAGAGAACACTTTTTTAAAAGCTGCCCTCTTCTAAACAGTTGTACATAAACCTTAATTGATTTCTCAGAGATATCTGCATTTTGTGATAATATTAAAACCAAATATATGGTGAATCCAAAGACTTTCATAGGCAAAATTCAGCTCTTAGTTCCTTATTTGCAACCAAGTAAGCCAGATACTCCTCTCGCTTATACAGGTTTTACAGTGGTATAACTCCATCAACTACAATGGACTTATTCCTGATTTATATCTGAATAACTAAGAACAGAATTTAACTCACTGATTTAAGTTTGATCACATGGGTGTAACTGAGGACAGAATATGGCTGAATATCTATTGAATTCAGCAGCTCCATTGATGCTGAATTTTTACAGTTTTCTAATTGGTCACTTACAACTGTTCACAGTAAAAGTTAAATATGAATGGACTGTTCTTATGACCCAATGTATCTTTGAGTTCTCTTCTTTTTCCTTCCAGTATTTACACATACCAGACAGTACTTCAGTCAACATCTGCCCAGCTGGGGCACCACCCACTGAAAAACTGAGTTCTATTCCTTGCTGGGACCTGATGTCGGACATAATTCAATCAACTTCAGAAGTGTCCCTTATTCAAAAGCACATATTGCTAAGTTTCAGTCCAGTTGTGTGTGCTGACAGCTCGCAGTGCTGGAGCCTGCCAGCTGTGATTAGACAAGATTTTCCTAGACAGTGTGTGTCAATACCTATCGGAGTTCGTAATGAAAGTGGATTTTGTACCAGGTACATTGAATAAATGTGAATGATGATCTTCTTTGACTGTCAGTATAAAGCTTTATCTAGAAACAAAGCATAAGAGATTAATAGAAAAGTTAAAATAACACATGTCCACCATATGTAAAGTCAGATCTCACTTTAATTTAAAAAAACTGTTACTCTTTGATGTTTTAGACACTTTTAATAAATGGTTGAATGTTATGATCATGTACAAGTTGTACTATTTTACTATTTACATGGCTCCTCCTTTTACATATATACTATACAGAATAAGAGAGAATGAAGTCTTTTCAAGATTTTTGAAAATGTGTATGAAATAATACAAATTAAGAGTTGGTGGTACAATGTTAAGTAACATAATTCCAAAATGTGGTTTTTGTTTTTAAAAGATTTGACAAAACCAATTAATATGAAAATGCTTTCAAGGTTATCTTCTGTCAATGAAAACAATATTTTGTTTGGATTTAAACAATTCAGTGCTGTGTTTGCAATCCAGATATTGCATCAGTAAGAGACAGGAAGTTAAACTGACTGATAGATAGTTTATTGTCCAGGCCAAGTGAAATGCAAAAAGTAAGCAAGTGGAATAAATGGTGAAAAATATAATTGATTTAAAATAATTTCAATTTTATTAATCTAAGTTATTAGTGTCACAGGGAAGAAAAATTGTTTTTTATTTTTAATATTTGATTTTTATTTGATACTACTTGATCACTTGACACTACTTTTTACTTAATAGTACTTTGTAGTAGCTCTTTAAGAAACATGCAAAGAAATAAATAATGAAGTAAAATTTGAAAAAAAAAATTGTACTTTCGCTCTCCAAATATGCATAGAAATCCTAACAGAACTGGAGAAGATGTCTTCTATGTTCAGAGATGTTGTGATCCACTATATTTTAACTATGTAATTTTAATGTGTCTAACCATTTTAATTTTTAATCTAGCAATTTGGGGAAGTATTTTTGAAAGCTGTGCAAAAATGCACAATAACATTTAATAAGAGTAAGAGAGAAGAGCAGGAAAAGCAACATTGAGGAGAATCTATTTTGAGAATGTAACAAGAAAAGATCAAGTTTTAAGGCTTGCTATATCCAGATATGTGTTCCCCTTTCAAAACAAGAAATGGATCCAGCAAGTTAAAAATAAAACTACACTGCTGTGCAGGGATGTGAAGGATCCCTATCACTCCCTTCCAAAAACTGGCATAGTCATATTTTTAGACATGTAATATTATAAAAATCACTTTAAAAAAGCAAATTTTCAGAAGCAGCCACTAAAATTGTTCAGGCAAGCAAGCAGTTGTGTGTGCAAATTAGGAAATGATATCTCTTACTACTAATGATAGTGCACAATTAATTGATTTTGTTTTTTTAAATTTCAGCAAATGCTAAGGTTTAAAATAGGGATATTGATTTGGATCATTACTGCAGAGTATTGTTTGTTGTATTTTTCAAATATCATTTACACGTACAACAAAGATATATGAATGCAAATTTTCCTGGGCAGTTTTAGAGGTCATTTTTCAAAATTTGACCCTGAAATTCTCATTGTTTTTAGTTCTTTATAAGTCTGCAGTTCAAGGTGTTGATCCTGCAAGCATGTATGCGCTTAATTTTACACACATGAGTAGTCCCATTAAAGTCAATTTATTCTCTAATATCCTATTTTTCTCTTGCTTTTCTTTTAAAATGTATTGTCAGTGGGACTTCTCATTCGCTTAATGTGCATAAATGTCTGCAGAATTGAGCCTAAGAGCAAAGAATCTTATAGAAAGGGGTGTTGATTTTTTTTTTTATTTGCTAAATAATAGTAAATTTGCAGTTCATCAAAGAATTCTATAATCACACGTATAATCTTGTTGTTCTTTAGAGCCATAGCACTGACTTATCAAGAGCATCTTGGGGTGACATACTTAACCCTTACGGAAGACCCCAGTCCCCGCATAATTATCCACAACAGGTGTTCTGTCTCATTCCTTATCAAGGAGAACATCAGAGGTATGGAATTTATGTTGCAACACAGTAATCAGAAACAAAGCTTTGTCGTAGTAAAACCATTATGCTCTTTATCTCTACTGTAATTTTTAATTCTGTAGGTACAGTAGTTATGACTAGAGCTGGATGGAGAAAGGTAATTCCATTTTGTTAAGGATCGATGCCCAATTTTTAGTGATTTGGGCATTGTGGTGTGCAGCGTTGCAATGCCTATGTCCCATTTTCAAAACTAAATTAGGCATTTGGGAGCCTAAATCTCATTTAGGGGAGAGAGGCTCCTAAATCAGTTAGGCATTGCAATGTTGAGAGCTACAACACCTCGTAAATACTTTAAAAATCTGAACCTTAGAGATGGCAAACTCGTGTTTTCATTTTGATTCAGAATGACAACCTAAAGTTTTAAGTTCTCCACAAAATGGAATCACTGTTCTCTGTCCAGCTCTACTATCCCAGATCTGGGGCAGTCCACCTCATGCGTTGCCCTGGAGCTGGGGTGTCTACAAGCCTTCAGAGTCTGAGTTGTCAAGAAGCCAGGAGTCTGGGCTACCAAAGAGCTGCAAGCCTGGTAGCCAGAGCTTCCAGGCTCTCAGCTCCCCATCAGACCAGCAGGTGGGCTTCCGAGGAGCTAGGAGAGTGAAAGCCCAGTCTCCCCAGTAACCTACCTGTGGAGCCTGGTGGGCAAACTGGCCGGAATCCGGGCACGTCTCAGTAGAATGTGTTGAAATTGACAAGGCCTCACGGAACATTTGGATTTTAACCAGTTGGCCAAATTCTGACAAAAATGGTTTGTTGAATAATTTTCAGTCAGCTCTAGTTATGACAAACTGACGTACTCGGCAATGGAAGTTGTGGGGAAAAACCATTTAAAAAAACCAACATAAAAAGACAAAAGTAAGCTTTGTTTGTATTAAAAATCTCTTGTATGTGTAAACAGGTGAGTTTTGATTCTGTTGTAAGTACAAATATTTAAAGAGCCTAATCGAGATATTTTGTAAAATTTCAGACACACCAAAGTTTGAAGTTTATTGCAAGAAGATTCCAGCTCAATGTTCTGTTCATCACGAGCTCTATCATCAACTCTCCAGCTACCCAGACTGCAAAACCAAAGATTTGCTGCCCAGCATTCTTCTGAAAGTGACGGCATCAGATGAACTGACTAATGAATGGAGTGATTTTGTGGACATTAATAATCCAGGAACACAGGTAAATCAATAAAAGTATTTCTCAAGTTAGAAGGTAAATGTCTTTAAAATGGGGAATAAATGGCCTGAACCAGGCACACAGGAATAAGTAGGAAGCTCTACATGCAAAGACAATTTCACATGGAAATATATTTTTTCTATCAAGTCAGACCTTCAGAGATCAATACTCCTAGGGTTTTTGCATAGCAACTGCGCAGATGAGTATAGTCATTTTGCTTTTGTAATTTACAATAGTAGAACTGTGTTCTGCATCTGCACAAAACCAGACTACATGCTAAAGATGTAATTACCTTTTTCATGCCTGGCCTTATTAGTTGTGTTTTCTATTTAAATCCTAGGAACTCTGTCCAAGCCTGTGTTTATTGAAGTTTTAGATCCTGCCCAGTGGAAGGGACTGAACTAAATGTCCTATCAAGGTTTCTTCCAGTCCTACATTTCTATGTTTCTATGATTATCGATTACTTTTTCATAAGCAAATTAGGGAAATATGGACAATATGAAATTGCTGTAAGGTGGATATACATCAGTTGAATAACCATACTCAAAGAGAACTTATCAATGGTTCACTGTCAAACTGAGAGGATATATCTAGTGAAATCCAATGGGGGTCTGTCCTGGGTCCATTACTAGTCAACATTTTAATTAATGATTAATTATTCATAATCATGAATAATGATTATGCTTATTAAATTTGCAGATGACACCAAATTGGGAGGGGTTGCAAGAATTTTGAAAAACAGGATTAGAATTCAAAATTATCTTGACAAATTGGAGAATTGGTCTGAACTCAACAAGATGAAATTCAGTAAAAACAAGTGCAAAGTACTGCACTTAGGAAGAAAAATCAAATACAAAATGGAGAATAACTGACTAAGCAGTAGTACTGCAGAAAAGGATGCTGGGGCTTTAGTGGATCACAAATTGAACATGAGCCAACAATAGGATGAAGTTGTGAAAAAGACCAGTATCTTTGGGGTATATAACAGAAGACAAGGGATATATTTCTTCCACCTGGTGCTGGAGAGGCCTCAACTAGAGTACTGTGTCCAGTTTTGGGTGCCTCACTTTAACAAAGATGTGGGCAAATTGGAGATAGTCCAGAGTAGAGCAACAAAACTGATAAAAGGTTTAGAGAACCTGAGCTATTAGGAAAGGTTTAAAAAGAAAAGAGAAGACTGGTGGGAAGTCTTCCAACATGTTAAGGGCTGTTCTAAAGAGGAAAGTGATCTTGTTCTCCATGTCTACATAAGGTAGGACAAGAAGTCATGAGCTTAATCTGCATACGAAAGATTTAGGTTAGATAGGGAAAACTTTCTAATTTAAGACCTAGAATAAGTTATCAAGGAAGATTGTGGAATCCCTGTCATTGGAGGTTTTTAAGAACATGTTAGATAAACACCTGTCATGATGGTCTAGGTTTATTTTGGTCCTGCATCACCATGGGGGAATGGATTAGATGATCTCTTGAGGACTCTTCCAGCTCTACATTTTTATGATTCTGTTATTCCTGGATGGCTGTTTTTAACAATATATATGACAAAAAATACAAATTTTCCAGTTTTAAATTATGTTGCTCCTTTTTGATCAACAAGTTCATACTCCCAAATGCCTTGCTTTGAAATTACTTGGTCTAGACACATCAAGCTTGAGAAACTCTGGCCTCTTGAAGCAAAAAATGTAAGTTCCAACAGAGTAAGTTCCTCTCCTTTAGTAACTTCAGTATTGCAGCTTCCTTATCCTTCCAAATCCCACACGACCCATCGTCGTCATTCTCCCTATGCAGCTTCATGGGAATGAAGTTTATTGCTTCACCGCCGTCACATCGATTGCTCTGGATCGACTGAGCGGTCTGTATAGACTCAATCACTGTTGAGTAACTCACTTATGCTAAGGCTCCCCTGTGAGGCTAATATGAAGGGGAAAGGAGTCCAAGAGAGCTGGCTGTATTTTAAAGAAACCTTATTGAGGGTGGAGGAGGAACAAACTATCCTGATGTGCAAAAAGAATAGCAGCAGGCGACCAGCTTGGCTTAACAAAGAAGTTTTCAGTGAACTTAAACACAATCTGCAAGAAATGGTCCGCAGATATCCACATCCAGGGATGTGGCTATCCACAGCTATAAACCATATTATCTGCGGATTTGCAGGGCTCCATCTATAAATGTTATAAACTATGCTAGCTTTTCAAGTTGTAGGGCATCACTGTGTTGTAGGGCATCATGAGTTTGTGCATAAGAGACTGGAAAAGAGTCTTTATGTTCTCTCCCAACACACTTTCACATCCATGGAAGAATGGCCAAAGTCTGTCTTTACATGTGGGAATAATTTCACCCAAAACAGAGATGCAGCCACAGCAGAAATGTGGCAAAAAAGTGCATAGCAAACACTCCACACGAGTTTAGGACAGGAAGCTAAGAATACTGTATCCAATTAAAAGTGTGAGGGAATTGTAAGTGGGTGGAATGTACAGTAATCCCTGAGTTGAAAATAGATTATGACACAAAGCTAACACTCCTATTCCTGCAAAATCTGTCATAGGATTTTAATGTTTATAAATGGTCAGGACTTCAGTTTTACATACCATTTAAAAAAAAAACACACCACCTTTAGCATAGATACTGTGTTCAGATACCACTGTGATGCATTCAGACAGATGAAGAGCAGAACCATAACACAGTGCCTGGACATTGGTTCAGTACTCAGAATGAAGAGCGCCACCTATTGAATCACCAGCGCTGCATCACTTCCTTCAGCACCTGCTTTCACCTTAGAGAGCTCTCATCCAACAGCTGACCACAACTCATGTGGTGTGTTGAGGTCACAGTCTGAGGCTGTATAACTGCAAATAATGTCCATTCACTATAGTCCTTCTATTGTTCAATTTTTTGTTCCATAAAAACAAATTGTGCACTTCTAATGTGGAAAATGTAAACCAGATTACAGCTATAATAACATCAAACTATTATCATTCTTATCTTAAATCCAACAATCACACATAAACTTGGATTCCTTATGAACTACTAGATGTTAGTTAATGTTCTCACAGTTGGTTTGTCAACAATCAAGTCACCTCTTCATCAGAGCGGGATACTGAGTTTCCTGTGTTTGCTTCCAGTTTTGCCTAGCCAATTTTCTGTTTTTGTATTTCTTTCCTTTATACCTGACCTTAAGTTTTGAAGAACAGAAGAATCCCTTCTATGTCTCATCAGTAAATGTCCTTGTTTATGCAATGCAGCTTTTTGCATTTGGCTTATCCTAAAGATCTCAAGTCTGGAAGCTTGCTTCTCCATGTGTCTTATTTCAAGCTACAAACACTATATTTTCTTTGTCTCTTAGAATTAATTCTTTTAATATGGCACTGTGGAGTTCCATGTTTATCATTTTTCAATGGGTTCCCGGTCAGTGTGCTGAATTTACAAGTAAAAATATGTTTTTTCTAAGTGTCAGCCCTGCAAAATTCTACCTGAGGATCTGAAACTCAAGCAGGATTCTTTCCTTCTGGTGAATCATCACCAGCAATAAAGATTCTGGAGGACACATTCTTCATTACACCGGTGCTACCCCATTATCTTCAAATTAGTCTCTGAGTTTGAAACATGTAAATGATAGGTCCTGTAATTAGAATTTAGTAAACAATTCTGTTAGTGAGGGACAAGAAGGTATAGAACGCTGTCTCTTCTGCAGGGCTAACCAAGTTTGTTGTCATTTTCTAAACCTGAAAATATACTGTTTTTTCCTGGAAAAACATGAAAATCTGTGAAGGTTTCATGAAAAAGAAATACAAAACATATGCTGTATATGATTCACTTCATAAGCACATTTACTTCTCAAACACACATTGCAAATCTGTAAGCAAAACACAGCAACACAATAATTAAATCCTCAGGCTACTGACTAGTTAATTAGGCCTTCCATACTTTTGTAGCTGTTTTTAGATACTGATATGCTTTTACCAATTCTTTTTTGCTCAGGACATGCAAGTGAATGAAATGCAGACACTGGAATTGTTTTTAAGGGGCATGCTGCAACTTTATTAACTAAAAACTGGGTAAGATCAATACACGCCTACCCATCTCACATACCGGGCATTTAACTTGGTCTGGTGCAGGGTTACAGGGCTCCCATCATAGAACCAATAACTCAGGGTAGACCCTCTTGCTGTTACTCCCCAGGATGTAGCTCAGTTCTGAGTCCTTTAGTTCATCTTCCGTTGCGGGGGGGGGGGGGGGTGAGAGGACCAAGGAGGGCCTCAGCCTGTGAAAACTTCAGGCCATACATCCACCAGCTAAAATCCTAGGTCTGATGTATCTTTTAGCCCTTGTCCACCATGGACACCAGGTGCAACTTTTGGCACCTGCATGTTGTTGAGCTGGGCACTCAATAGCCATACCAGTGACGACTGGGATTCAGGCTCGTCAGTGGAAAGCTATTTATTGGAAGGCTGGTATCACAGACAAACAGAAAAGCCGTACAATGCCTCTCCTTAATAAGCCTCAGTTCCCCAAGCATAAACCCTCAGTAACTATGCTGGCCCCACATAGTATCCTGATTAGCAAACGAAGCAGGTATAGACACAAGTTCTAGATGGAGACTGTTCTCTTCCTTCTTTTGGTTCCTTTAGGTACTTGGTCTGTTTTCTGAGACTGGGTCTACACTGGCAGTGGCAAATTTGCCGCTGTCAGATCGATTGCTCTAGATCGACTGAGCGGTCTGTGTAGACCTGCTCAGTCGATCCATCAGTTGACTCAGGAAAACCACTTGGGTAAGTGGCATAGCCACGGTGTTCCCTTTGGTGCAGCGCAGTGTGGACGGTGCACAGAGCAGACGCAGCGAAGTGGATGGGAGGTGTGCAAGTGATTTACGTCACTTGCATATCTCCCATCGATTGCCACCGAATCCGGAAGATAAGTGTAGACTGGGCCTTAGTCCTCTGTAGCAGGGTCTTGGCTACCCTAACTTTGGTTTTAAAGTCCCTCTTCAGATGTTAACTGGGATGTCTACATGGCATGTGATGTTCCCCAATACCTATACCCTTTTCCCAAAGGAGTCACATGCCCCCAAAATATGTTCTGCTAGCACTTATTTAGCATATCATGATTATTTATTACTTGTTTTTCTAATTAATTTTGGGAGGGACAACAGGGATCAGATGACATTGTCAAATATTCACCTGGGCACCTGATGTGCTGTTCTACAGGGTCAGTTGACTCAGATCAGTTAGTGCCAGGTTCATCATTACACACATCCACGTGTACACTCTAGGCAAACTGGCCATTGGCTGACCATGACCGTTGGTCTGTCACATCAGCACAGCTACACACACAGGCCCTGGATAAACATTCATGGCTTATGTCAGTGCCAAGTGTAAGTTCTGTATTCTTAGTGTGAGGGGAAAATTGTCTTTAGCAAGGCCATTTTCTGTGTTTTTAGCCTCATAACATTAGGAATTTGCCATACAATCTGTCTAGTGCTAAGAGGCCTTGCTACCAGAACCCTTTAGCGCTCAGACTTACCAAGCCTTACAAGACTTATGTCAACCACCATGATTTATAGTAATTTAGTACCGTCCCAACACACATTCCTATATTTTATTTTAAAATTATGCTTCTACGTCCTAGTATTGGTTTCCCCAACTGTGTCACCACAATGCTGTAAGGAAGGCAAAAAACCCATCAGACCTCAGTCAATTTGTCCCAAAAGGAAAAATTCCTTCAGGATCCTAAAAAAACAGGATTGGTTGGAAACACAGTTTACTGTCTGTAGCTAGAGGGAGAGTGAGAGAAGCATCCAAAAAGACAAGAGGCTGGAGCAGCATGAGGAAAGATTTAAAATATTGGGAGGGGGGTGGGAGACTGTGGGAGTCAATCAGCTACCTTCCTCTACTGGCCAGCTAATGGGATGCAGCAAAAGTCGAGTGGGAAGGCAGCTCTGGCATATGCTCTTCTCCTTCCTCCTCCCTCATGAGAGCAGTGCATTTCTTTTCTTGGCCTGACCTTCAACTATCCTCTGACCCAATGAGGTGTGCTGAGACTTTCAGGCATAGGCTCTGTGCCTGTACCAGACACTTCCGTTCCAAGCACAATGTGTTCTTCCTACAGTCTGACAAAATGCTCCTCTCTGCCCCAAGATATTGTGGGCAGGAAATGTATTTCAGCCCCTAGCCTATGATGATGTTTTAACCAAACCAATTTGAATGTTCTATAAACAAACTCAGCTGATGCTGACCTGGCTGATTAGGCATGTGCATTTTTGAAAAGTTGATGACATTTTGAAATTGGCTGTCTTTTCTTCTGTGAATTTCTTCCACATTTCTCACCATTTTGATACAACTGACAGCCCTTTCTCACACCCACAGATTTGGGTAGAGAATAGGATCTTTGATTTTAAATGCTAAAAAGCTGGAAGGAATTCAGGATTTAGTTCAAATATAACATTAATGTTTGCAGAAGCATACTTACACTGTACTTGATTGTATTAGCGTGAATTGGAGACACCTCCAGTGACGCACAGCAGTTTCCCTCATTACATTAAAAGGGTTCTAACTTGCAAAGAGTCTTGTTGATGCATCTTAGTTCTGTTTGTTTGTTTGTTGGGGGGAAGGGGATTGGACAGCTCCAGGGGGATTCTTTGCTGAAATCAAAGCGTTTGAAAGCCATTAGTAATTTTTCTAGCAGTTAAACTGGTTTTTCCCACCCATATCCAGGTTAGACTCTAGGAACTTCTACCCTGTTAATATATATTTATCAGTTTTTGGACATAAGGGATGAGGAACTAATTTTCTCTCTCATTTACAATATTCTTCTCTATTAGCATTACAGATGGACTATTTAAGAATCTGGGCTTAATCTTATTTTTTTCTTTTGAAAGCAAACAGTTTCTGCTGCTCAACTGAATGTGTGAATTGAGATGAAAAATTGGAACTAGAAAGTGTTAATAGCATTGAATCAAATTGTAATAGAGTAAAATCAGTAATTTCAGTAGCATCTTATTTATTTCTAATTAGATTTTAAATGTTCTCTTTTAGATTGTGTTCTTAACTGGTTTTGGCTATGTTTATGTGGACATTGCTCATCGATGTGGTACAATAATAATAACATTGGCACCAGAAGGAAGACCAGGACCTGTCCAGATCAACCTGAATAGGTATGTGAAACACATGAAAGATCATAAAGAACATTGGTAAATTTAAAAACTTATCCTGGGAAGTCATTAAGCCCTCTAAGTGTGAAGTGACTTATGAAATCTGGCATAACTGTTTGTTTTGTCTAATACTACTGCATATGCAGTGGCATAAGTTTAGACCACATGTTACGTTTTGTATATCACAGTAAAACATGACAATCTAACATCTGAGGTCATGTCACTCTAGGATAAACACTCGATGTCTGGTATAATAAACAGTTCTGAGCTGTTCATTTTAAAGAATTAAAAATAGTTTCCATTCTAATTTTGAGTGTGTTCACAAGTTTAAAGTTTATTTGGTCAGCTTCTGCTATCCTTACTCATGCAAAATTCCCACTGAAACTGGGGGGAGTTTTCTGGAGTAAGGGCTGCAGGAATGGTCTTATACACAGTATTTAACTATGCACTCCATCATCTTAATAGTACTCTCTCTTAGTAGACTCTTTCGCACTGCTGTAACACTGCTAAAACTTGGCTCTCAAATCCATTCAACATAATTATAACATCACCTATTTATAACATTCAAAATGCTTGGCTTCCAGAGATGATGTTACAATGACAGAGGAATGTGTATTTGCAGAGTTTTTATTTGAGCTATAATTAAGGATTAATTCCTGAAAAATTGCTCAACAGCAGTACGTGTGACTCCTGATAACTTTTTGGAAAAAGAACATGCTAGGTCAAATCAAATCAAATTACAAACTCATATTTTCCTTTCCTCCTATCTAGAACTCAGGAGCAGACCGTTCTATTTAAAATGTTCATCAGCCAGGCAAGCCTTGCGGTGTTTGATGATATCACAAATCATAAAATGTCATCTGAACTTCTGCGGCTCACAATGGACAACATTTTCCTTAACATGGCACCAGTAGCCAGCTACTTGAGATCCCTGTCTCATGAATTCCAAGGAGAGACCTCCGAGGGTCTTCCTCAATTTTATAGCCTCCAACTATATTGTGGAGACTTGCAACTGGACAATCAGCTGTATAATAAATCCAGTTTTCATTTTGCAGTCCTGCTGTGCCAGGGAGAGAAAAATGAAACCGTGCAGTGGTCCAGAGTGAACAACCTCATTGTATCCAACAAAGATTTGGAAGAATATAAGGAAAACTGTTTCATAAAACTCTGCGTCACTTTGTCAGAGGAACAGAATTTCTTGTTTCACGTTAATGATCTCAGCTTCGAACTGAAACCAGCCAGGCTATATGTGGAAGACACATTTGTTTATTACATTAAGACCTTATTTGATACATATCCTCCAGACAGCAAAGTGATTGGTCGTTCCATGAAAACCTCAACTATTACCCAGACACTGCCTGAACAAGTGAGACAGCATGCTGAAGCTTTAGTCAACCCAGTGAAGTTAAGGAAATTAACAATACAACCAGTTAACCTCCTGGTCAGTATCCATGCTTCACTAAAGCTGTATATAGCTTCAGATCACACCCCTCTCTCTTTCTCTGTGTTTGAACGAGGACCCATCTACACCACTGCCAGACAACTTATCCATGCCTTGGCCATGCATTATGCTGCAGGGGCACTGTTCAGAGCAGGTCAGTGTTTTTTTCTTACGCTTAGAATTGTAGCATTTTAATTATGTACCATTATCCAGTAATTCTCTCACAAGCCACTTACTACAGCCGGGTATGTTGTTTGTGCTTTAGATGGTCTTGCAAAATGACAGTGCTACTCTAAGAAACATTTGATATTCTGCAATATGATCAGAGTCAAATAAAAGGGTGCGGCTGAAATTGATGTACATTTAAAATTCTGGTGAACATTAGCTGGCCACCTGAAGATTTTTCCAAAGCTCTGTAAAAACTATAGTAATGTATTCTATCTGTTTTGGTTTTTGTTGTCTCAGATTATAAATACAGTCAGAATCAAAACACAGATTCCTAACATGAACTCACAAAAATCCCAGAGTTTATTTAATCAAATTATTCAATAAGTTGCTATGCATACAAAGCAAATTATACCACTGAAAGTTGTTTTCTTGTTAAACCTTTTGGCTGCAGTTTATGATTAGGAATCTGTCTTTCTTCATAGAGCCTTCATGCTAAACTGGCACACAGATGTTTATTGTCCTTTGATCCATGAAGTATGTAGTTCGCTGTACTGACTTTTTCCCATACAGGATCAATAGTGAGCAATTAGCCTCTTAGATTAATGGGTGCATTCTTAAAATTCTGTCTCCCATAAATTCATA
The DNA here is from genome assembly GCA_007922155.1 of Mesoclemmys tuberculata. Lineage (NCBI taxonomy): Eukaryota > Metazoa > Chordata > Testudines > Chelidae > Mesoclemmys > Mesoclemmys tuberculata. The sequence continues at coordinate 96,866,306 of ML675601.1, forward strand.
AATAAAGTGACTCAATCTTTTCTGTACCTTAATAGGCACGGGAATTTGTAAATGATCACATAAAGCTAATGTACTAATTATTGAAACATTGTATTTCTTCTAAGTATCTAGAGTCAGATTTTTTTCAAAATCTATTTTTCCACTTTTGCTACATGCATAGAAGTGTGTACAAAATTGTGCACCTAATTTCCATGCACAGTTACCATGATTGTGCATTCATATCAGTTATTTATATATGAATATAGCCATTGAGTTGCCTAACAGGCCTTTCCCATGTACAAATATCTGATTTGCACAGTTGATCATACCATAATGGTGCACACCAATTAGATAGCCATTATTCCTGCTAATTAAGAGCCCAGATTGTGGTCCAACTAATGCAGTGGCACAAGATGCCCACTTACCTCCATGCACCAGCTAGCCACATGACAGGCAGCAGCATGGTAGGGGAAGCAGTTTCTGCAGAGCTGCTGTGTCCACCCTCTCACACAGGTGGATGGAGGGAGTGGACTGGAGCAGGGAATGGGCAGAAGATTGGCTCCACCTCCCCAACATGCTAGGTGAGATAGTTGTGCCATTTATAGACCCAGAGTGGCAGAGTCACAGTCTCCTTCCTGGGCTGCTCCTGGAGCAGCATTGTAGTGCACTGATTGCCCCTCACTCTGGGATCATTGCAAAGATGTAGTGGAGCCATAAATAATTAAGGAACAAGGCCCTGGTTCAGAAAAACACATGAACATATGCTTAACTTTTGGCATGTGCATAAGTCCCATTGACATCAGTAGAATGTAAGTGCTTAAGTGCTTTCTTGCATTTCCTTTATTAGTGGCCTCCTGAGCAAATACAGAAAGTTTCATACTTCAGAGAGTTTGTTGTTTTGAGGTCTGCAGTGCCAACAAAGCTAGAAGGGGGGGGAAATTTCATGAACAAAGGTTCACATGATTCACAAAACCCCAAATCCTCACCACAGCACACAGCCTGATGAGATGAGTTACGCACTAAGCAGACCATCTGATATTGAGCGGGGGGAAGAGAATATGGAAGTGAAGTGGCTCCCTAACACCCTAACATCTATTCCTGTGTCCATTCTCTGCAAGAGGAATGGCCATTGGATCCAGTTTGCTCACTTCCACGCTCTCCCTGAATCCCCTCAGTGAGGTGATGGATAGCCCCCGTATAGCTGAAATCTATGGTACTCACACAGTATGAACCACTGCATGGCAAAATCAAATTTGGCTCCCGTCCTGCTCACTAGTTCTCCTTTGGGCAGGGCCATCTGCACCTATGGAATAAAGGTCAGGATTTGCCTCAAAGCTTGCAGACTGGAATGTTCACTGGAATAGGTCACCTAGGGAGGTGGTGGACTCTCCATCCTTAGAGGTTTTGAGGTGCAGCTTGACAAAGCCCTGACTAGAGGTTGGTCCTGCTTTAAGCAGAGGATTGAACTAGATGACCTCCTGAGAGCCCTTTGAACCCTAATCTTCTATGATTCTATGGTTCACCTTTTGGCTTTGAAGTTAGCCATCCCACATCCTCCAAAGAATTTGCAGGAAATAACAACTTTGGTGATTTGGGCTGAGTTTGTAGGGAATGCTGTTTAAAAATGTTGGTTACATTGTCACATTCAATTAGCAAAGGTCATAGTGGAAATTTCCATTTCTTTTCTAATTAACCTGAATGTGATGTAATAATATTTTTAACTTTATTAGCTAAAATGAACCCCACTAGGTTGCCTATTAAGAAAACATGGTTGGTTTGCTACGACAGTGTGGAGGGTCTTTTCAAAGACATTGTAGTAATAGTTATTTCTTGTTAGTGGATACAAATACTAAGTGCCTTCCAATGTGTGCAGTGAACTACGGCTAATAAACAGTACAAATGTAATATTGATTTTGTGAATTTGGGGGATTCCACTCAGTTCCTCATTTCTCCCCATATACACACACTTCATCCCACACTTACGTCCTTCATTAAAAGGGGTTGAGTCACAGTGATCTGACCTCTAGGCATGTTCCATTCAGAACCCATCAGCTTCCCTCCTGAGTATGGGTCAGAAAGGGTCGTTCAAAGTACCTCTGTTTCACACACATACCATAAAGGTGAGCTTGCTGCCTCCCAACCTTGCCAGAACCAACAGCTCATGATCCAAAGCCAGACTGTGGTACCCAGTCACTGGAATGTCAAGTTGTCCCTGAACTTCGTAATTAAACAGTTTCAACCCTGCCTATCCGTAATAGTTGAAAAGCTGATTGGCCCAGTGGATGAGCACAGTTCAGGCAAGCTCAGTGTCCCACACCTCAGACTGGCAGTCTATCAGCCCTCTGTGGGATGGAGCATCTTTGGTCATTCACAAGCAATCCGTGCTCAGAGATCAGATCCCTACTGATGAGTTTTTGGGCATCTACATCCCTTCTTCCTCAGCTGGAGAACCATCGTTTTGTTGATGGGGTAGAAGCAGCTCCTGGAAGGATTCCTTTTCCTAAAACATTGGAAGACACCTGAAATGTACATGTACATAAGATGTAAATGATCGTTGCAACATTATTGATCAGAAAGGATCCTGAGCAGATATAGCATTCGTTCCATCTGCACACCACTCCCAGCCTCATCCTGTTTTCCATCAGTTTGTACAGCGGCAAATACTTTTTTGTAGAAATATTACATTGAAGTGAGTTAGTAGGCCCATACTGGAGCACAGGCTTCCCCTGGGCTCCCAACAAGAGCGGATTGCCAATGTGACGCACCTCTGCGGGGTAGCAACTGCAGAACTTTTGCCAATGTCCAAAGGCCTTCATTTCTGTGTTGCCAGTAGTACTTGTTTTTTTGTTTTTGTACTCATCCCAGCCTCTCCCTCATGTCCACTATGACCCCTGTTTTTTATGAGTACTGACAAAGCTGAAATGTGGGACAGATTTTACAAGAATAATAGATTTTCCGAGTGCTTAATATGATAGCACAAGATTAATTTCTTTCACAGGAGTAACATTTTCTCTTTGCTCAGTTTCATGATTCAGCCATAGTTAGGAGTAGCTGTGAGGGATAACGAGGAAAGCATCTGGAGAACAGGAGTCCACAGTGTTGGGGTGGGAATGAGGAGGGCAAAGCAGTTTCACAGCTCTCAGCAAGAATACAAGAGGCAGTCCAGTCCGTCGTTTACTATTCTGTCCCTATTATGAACCATGTGGCTGAGCAGGCCGTTTCCAATGAGTCCTTGTTGTTTCTGAATCAACCTCTAGAGACTGCTGAAAACAACAGCTATGGCAGCACCATCTCTTTAACAACCTCCTGCCAATCCACCAGCCTGAGAAAGAAGAGAACTGCAAACCAGATTTACAGTGAGACTCACGACACAGCAGTATACAGTGGCCATCAGGCTGGCCTCTGGCAACCCTGCTTTATATAGGAAACCAGATCCTCAGCTACCTCTCCTGGGATATTCATAAGGAATACTCCCTTCTGAGTAATCTAATCAGCATGTATATGTCATTGCTGTTTACACAACTGTACTGAGAAAAAGACATTTGTCTGGCTAGAACTAGACTCAAGAAGAAAGTGATCAGCTCAGAAGGGCTGGGGTGGATTAAAAAAAACTTCTTATACACTTGTCAAAAATCTGCATCCCCTTTTCCAACACCCCATCAAGCAATTGACCTCCATGCTCCCATAAGTCTGTACATTGTATCACTGTAAACTGGGTGTCATGATTCTCTCACATAAGGATGAGAAATGTTGCCTACAAAACAAGCTAAACCTCCACTACTGTTACTCCTAGCTGTTAGAATCTAGCATCCATCTCTCCATGCACACTTTTAGCAGAAATACGGGAGGCTCATGGAAGGAAGTCATTCCAAAGCTATTTGTGAGTTTGCCAAAGGGATTTCTTTGATTTACAAAGTATGAAAGATTGCCATTTCTGAATTCATAGTGGATGAGTTATTTCCCGTGTTTTGCTCAAAGGAAGTTCATAATGTGGTGAATTCTAATGTTTAAAAAAAGAAAAAGGAATTAAGGAGTAACTTTGTCACAACTTCCACAGTTTTAGTGAATGTAACACTTGTCTTGTTTCTCCACATAGGCTGGGTTGTTGGATCTTTAGAAATTCTTGGAAGCCCAGCTAGCTTGGTGCGAAGTATAGGGAATGGCATAGCTGACTTCTTTAGGCTGCCATATGAGGGGCTGACCAGAGGCCCAGGAGCATTTGTCAGTGGAGTTTCCAGAGGAACAACATCATTTGTTAAACACATTTCCAAAGGTAGAGCTTTCACTTCATTGCTCGTACTACTGCCTTGTTGTCATGCATTGTTAAAGAATGTGTTAAAGTTTAAAATGAAATTGCCTGCAGCTTTGTTTGGCTTGTTAGGTTGCAGTGAAATGCGGGGAGGATAACAAAGCTCATATATAATGCCTTATGTATTAAACAGATCACTTCTTGACTACAGTATTCTAGAATGTTTCAGAAACTTCAGAATTTTAAACCTCCCATTGGGGAAACCACGATTGGCTTGGCCATTATTCCATGTGATAACTAAAGAAATATTAAAGGTGTTCAGTACTTCTGCTAAACATCAGAAATTCTACCCTACGTTGCCTCATCATATTTATTATTTCTAAAAAAATGTAGATACAGTTGTCATAACTTTTGTAAGTATGTGGATACATTTTGAGGTGAAGGCAGATCTGGATTTAAAACACAGCCAGCTTTTCTTTTACAATAATACATAAACAGTGCCATCTTGTGGCTTAACAAGGTCAGCAACAGAAAATGGAGCAGTAGCTGTTCACTAGCAATTCAGATTCATGCAGAAGAAGCCCTTTGCAGGCTCATTTTGTGAATCTGGGTTTACCGTTCCATCCATCCCCATTATGCTCATGTCAGACTTGTAATAGCTTGGGAACCAGTGAAAGACATTTGGGTGAGCTGTGCTTGTCACTGGTAAGACAGGCCTGGTGAAGGGCAATGTAAAAGGCATGATATGCACCAATGAAGCACATTCATAGTGCTTAACATAAATTCATTATTATTTGTTACACATTGGCAACTTATTCAGTTGAATTGCTGTTCTGTTGGTAAGCATGATATTTCAGCGAGACTTAGAATATCTCAGTGTATTACATTAAAGCAGTTTGATCCAGATTCAAACATATAACAATGTGTATTTAGGTACGCTGACATCGATTACCAATCTTGCAACTAGTCTTGCTCGGAATATGGATCGGCTGTCACTGGATGAGGAGCATTACAACAGACAAGAAGAATGGAGAAGGCAGCTTCCAGAGAATTTGGGAGAAGGACTGAGACAGGGACTTTCCCGCTTAGGCATCAGCCTTCTAGGTAATGTATTGTTATCATATTTATTATAATTGTTCTAGATATTTATGATCTACTCATCAGTCTTTCATACAGCTGTATACAGTTTGCTGACACAAAAGCCAACACTTTCTTAACTGGCCATAGAGTTACTTATACAAGATACTGTTTCTGTTCATCCAGGATTAGGGTGAGTTTAAAATGTTACTTTTCCTGTTAATAATAATTGCAGATGTAGAATAACTTATATTTACATGCTGCTCATGTGAAATGCCTTGACTGGTACACAATGTATAGCTCAAAATGAAAGACTAATTCTGTATTGGGCATGTTGGCTTGTAGGCAAGTCAGCATACCGACATCATCACTCCAATGTTTACTTCCCAGTGAATTATAGGAAAACATTCTAAAACTGATGGTTTCTACTGCACAATAGATATCAGAGATGCTTGTTTTTGTTTGAAAACTACTTGAGCACAGTGCAAATGTCAAGTAAACTTTGATGAAGAATTCTACTTTTGCAAAGAAAGCCAGATTGGCCTGACTCAGTATAATTATATTAGTCAAGCAGCCAAATGATTTGGTCAGAGGTGAAGATCACTATGGATATTTCAAAATATTACATAGAAGTTTAAAAACTAAACCACTTCGGAAAATCTCTGAAATGAAGTTTTCTAGTTAAAACATTCAGGAACTGGATTTTCTAGGGTGCTTCTATTTGTCACACTAGCAAAGGAATGCAAAATTGTATTCTTTGGCAAGATGCCTTCGTGCATATGAAGGAGTATGAATCCCTTAGAGATCAAAGTGACCAAAAACAGTACAGAGCAAAAGGTTAGACGAGATGAGCTTGAAAGGATTTGTCCTCGTTCCTAATCTTTAGTACTATACACAACTCCTAAATTTACAACCGCAATCCTGAAAGCCCCAAAGAGGAAGTGGTAAAATGTTACAAGTTCAGGTTAAGTTACTGAAAATTATTTTAAGTGAAAACATTAGATGATATGAAGCACTGTCATTTGATAATGCCTGTAACCTGGCAAGCTAGGGAGAAATGTCCTGGGAGAAAATGTGCATGAAACAGCAATTTCATATATTAGTAGCCACTAACCCAATAATAAACTGTTACTGATATTGCAAATCACAGGCAGTTTAGAGAGAGGGTTTTTTTTTCTTTTTCTTTTATTGGGCTGGGGGCAGTCAAGTTGAGTAGCTGGATGAAAGATTTCACTTTTGGAAGCATTGTGTCAGTCCAGTATGTGGATGCTGGCTGAGAAATATTTTGGTGATCCTAGCTCATTCACAAATAAGACTAGAGGCCAGTGTGATGGCCAGTCTTTTGGCCAACACATTGGCAATTGAACCAGGCACCTCCAAAGCTAAGAAGCATGAACTGCTACAGCTTGAGCTAAAGAGCCAACACTTTGTACCTTGTGGCTGTTACAACTAATATCCTCTGTGGATTGGCACATGCAGGTGACCTCTAGTGCACACATACCAGTGGATTACACCACGCTTGTCACATACACCCATGCACGATGCACTAAGTAGCCTAATATCTTTTTGAAAGGCTACTGTGGTTATGTGGATACTCCTGGGTATATGAAAATAGCAGGAATCAGAATGCTGGAGCCTCCTTGATTCCCAAGAACTCAAACATTAAGTTGGAAATATGAGGATATTACTATTTCACTTGAACAGTACTTATCTACATACCAAATAATTTCTTGCTTTTAGTTGCTGTTGTTCTTTAAAGTGTAGAAGAAGAGCAATAGTTTACATGTTGGGTTAGACTGCAGTTGCGGCACTGTTTTATTCTAAAATTTCAACAGACCCGGGAATAAGGAACTTGTACTCTCTGTCTCCCTGGTTCTGTTTTCAAATTCTTCATTGCTAAAGTAATACCTACTATTTTTAGCAATAGAAATAATTAACCACCCAAATAAATACCTGTGGGTTACTCTATAACTGGAATTGACAAGAATGGAGCCTGTCTGTATAAGTGAGGAATCAGCAGACATGCATCATCACAATCATCTCAGACTAATCTTGAATTCGTCTTGATAACATCAAAAGACTGATTCTCTTATTCTAGATACAAATACAGTATGCATGTAAATTATGAACATAATACACATAAATTCCAGCTGTTACGGATACATCATAATGTCATTTCTCCACTGATGATTCAGTTTTAGGGATATTAGAAATCCATCCAAAACAGATTTGGTTAGAGTAAAGTGCTGCAGTGCCGATTTGCTTTACCAGCACATTTATAGAAAGCTTGAAAAATTACCTTCAGTTTCTTTCTTGTACACTGAAGTGAAATGAAGTGGTACTGCTGTGTTCTTTTCTCTCATAAGCAGGAAGCATACAGAATGAATCTAAAGATAGGGATTGCTAAATCCTTTATAGAAGTAATTTCTATGATTGCATAGATTAATAGAAACGAAAAGAACGTGGAAAACACCTATAGGATCAGATAGCCAAGCAGGATAATGTCTGTACAAGTCACCCCAATTGTGCAGACAGTTTGGGTAATTGCATATGGAAATAGCCAGTTTTAATCATATGCATGCACGGTTCCTTGGTTTACATATGTACTTGCGGTAACTGCACAGAAAAAAAAATGAGTGCACATATTCGCACATAGCTTGCTCGACAATCCAGCCCACTATGGCCCCAATTTAGCAAAGCACTTAAGCACGTGCTTAAGTGCTTTGCTGAATCAGGGCCAAAGTCATGTACTCTGTCTCCTTCTCAGTGCAAGTTGTTCCCCACAGTGCATTCTTAAGTGCTTCGTCCTGTCTAGTTTTAACTGACTCAAGCATTGTCAGGGTGTTGTTTGATTTGATTGTTATCTCTGGCTCGCTGTTTTCTTATTTTCTAGTTATGGGAAGACTGCTGTGTTTTCTGTCATATTTTTGATATCAGAAGAGGCTAGGCATTTTTTGTGTTAGATCTAAATATAAAAATGTATAAAATATAAAAGTGTAGGTCATGGTATTTAGATTAGGGCAGGGGGCCATGTCCCCTTGTGCATCTCGTATAGCATTAATCACACTATCACGCCTTAAATAATAACTAATAATTATGTGAGAGAGAATATTGATGCTATGGAATCAGTTTCACAAATGCTGGCCCTGGTGAAAGACAACACATTGAATCAGCTCTTTTTTATGAAACGGAACATTTTGGAGTAATTGAACAGCTGTCAAATCCTAGAGAAACAGACTTTTCAGAAAGAACGAAGAAAGACTGTACACGCCACTCACGCTACACTTATGCTAGCAATTTTGTTTAACAGAGTGCGTTACTGGTAGTATTAGTAGAACATAGCATGAACAAAGCAGTTATTTTGTTGTTAGACAATATAAAGCCTGGCTTTTGGAAGCTGCGATTTCCATTACTGACAACCCAGACCTGAAGAAGAGCTCTGTGTAAGCTCAAAAACTTGTGTCTTTCACCAAAAGAAGTTGATCCAATAAACAATATTACCTCACCTTGTCTCTCTAACCTTTATTATTCACAATAGTAGTACTATGACAGTTGCACCCATTGGGATCAGGGCTTCATGACATTTGGCTCTGTACAAACAAGTTAGTAAATCAGTCCCTGTCCTGAAGACCTTGTAATCTAAAACCCTAATTCAGCAAATGTTTATGCACATGCTGAACTCTACGCACATGTGGGTCTGTTAATTCCATTAGTGCTACCCAATGCTTAAAAGTGAAAAGCACATGCTGTTTGCAGTAAGGCGACCACTTACTGTCCATATTTTCAGAAACTAGAACACATGGCAATATAGTCAGACAACTGACAAAAGTACTCTTTTTTTAAGATGTGTGCTGATGTCTCTGTTGCCAGGTTCTGACCCAACAGCAACACATGCATTGTTTTCATAGTGAAGGATTTTTTCCTGTAACCTACTGGTCTAAATGAATGTATCATGAATGAAACAGTGTACAAGTGACATTAACATTCACTATTCACCCTGAGCAAAAGAACAGCTTGGGTAGATTCTATACCATTTGATGTTTCTCTTCACTCCAAATGCTCTTCATCAGTCTGAGCATTAGTTCCACTGAAGTGTTCTGTTTGTTTCTGGCAAGGAACTTCAACTTGCCCTGTACACACATTTTTTAGTTATAAAAACACCCCTTTTTTTAGTCAGCAGGGATACAGTATAAAAGCAGAGTAATCAGGTTGATGGTTGGCAGATATCATGGCAGTCGTGCAATTTTTTTGGTGTGGTGAAGAAGGGAAATGGGTTTGAATTTATTTCATTGGGGTTTTCTTTTTGTCTACACACACACATACACGCACAGAATCTGTGTGTATATATGTATATGCACACACACAAATATCATGGCGTGAATGGGTTATGGGGCAGGTGTGGGGTGAGAGAGGGAAGGCAGGATGGAGAACTAGTTAATAGAAAATTAAAATAATGGACAGGGGACATTGAGCGAGTGGGGAGGTAAAGAGGGATAGGGAAAGGAATAAGTGAGGAATACAGAAAAGCATGGAAAAGTGGAGAATGAGCCTGGGAGTGAAGGGCCCCTGAAATAGAAGAACAGGAGGAGGTTGGAGTGAACAGACAATAACTAGAGGGGGGAAAATGTCCAAAGTGCAAACTATAGCGAGCATGGTTTGCACTTTGGACATTTTCCCCCCTCAAGTGGACCATTGTCCAGGAGCTGCAAGGGTGAGGGTGGAGGTAGGAATCCCTAGCTGAGCCTCATCCTCTGCTTCCCCCAAATCCTGCTGGTAAGAAATCAGTGCTCTTGGGAGCTGCTTCTTCTGCCAACCTCATATATGAATGGGGAGAGATGGAGACACATAGGGCTAGCTGTCCCCAGAGGATAATCTTCCCTGCACGATTCTACATGCTAGGAGATATGGAGAGATCTAGCTAGGTTTCAAAGATACATGTTCATCTGTGTTGCTGCTTCTGGCTTCTGCTTGGGTCAAGTCTCTGCTCTTCGGCTTGCTCGGCCTAGGAGCTTCTTCCTCTCCTGAGCCCACATGATTGAGGGAGAGTGGGGCCAGCTTCCCCATGGAAGTGGCAGAATCCCAAAGGGGAAATCTCCCCTGCAGTTTTCCAACCACAGGTACCAAAAGGTGAGTTAGATTTGAATAATGTTATATGGATTGTGGTAGTATTCACAGCATGCTAGACACTTCCTGAATACTAAAGACACCACCCCAGAGAGTGCACAATATATTTAGACATGTGACTGCAAAGGGTGCAGAGAAATAGAAAGCATGCTATTGGTTGGTTTTTTAAGTGTCTGCCTTGGCTGTTGGCAATTTTTTGTAGGCATCATGGCAGAATTGTGTCTTGAGGAGGGCTTTGAAGGAGTGGAGAGGAGTGGCTTAGCAGGCAAGTTAAGGGACAAATTGCATGTGTAAGTGTCAGCATGGAAGAAAGTGTGGAAGTACTAAACAAGTAGCTGATTAATCTATGTATTATCTTGAGCACCATATAAATAATAATCTTATGTAACATAGTCACAGCAGTTTCCATTCTGCTGTCTTGTCCTCTGGGCCTGATTTCATCAGAAACAAGGGCGTGCACAAGGGGGGACAAGCAAGGGCATGGCCCCCCCAGTAATCGGTGGGTGCACAGAGCTCCTCTGGGCTGGGGGAGAGCAAGCTCCTCAGGGGCCAGGAGCGCAGAACGTGCCCCTCTAAAAGCAGTGTAATTTAAATTTCTGGGCATGCACCGATCAAAGAAGTGCATGGAGCACACCGCAAGTTCCTCGGAGCAAGTCCTCATTTATTGTTAGTGTATACCATTGCTCAAGTGTATTACAGTAAGTAAGATACTAGTGCTAGGATTTAGGTGGATTACATTTAATAAGGCAATAACTTCTGTTTGGAGAGTGCAGTTGCTGTGCATGACCTCTGCAGGTTGGGTGAAAGAGGTCAAGAAGTCACATAATGCTGGAACTCAGTACAACACAAAGTATTATTTTGTTTCTTCAGGTGTGTTAACAGTTGTACAAGAACAAAGAATGGATGAACACCCCCAGGTTATGTAATGGGGTTGGTGTATTTTGAAGCTAACCAGCATGAGCAGTTGTTAACTATTAATGAAATGGAACTAAATTGAAAACTACATCTCTTCCACAGCATATAGTTAAGAAAGCTTCATAGCCTGGCATTATAATACAAATAGTTAAAATGTGACTGAAATAAAGATATAATGAATGTTCACAGTAGAGGGTAAGTCTCATACAAACAATTGGGGCAGCAATAGAAACACGCTTTTCCAGGAAATTATATACACGTAACAGGTGGAAGAAGTGTCTGTAACAGAAGGCAGGTTTATAGTGTTCTCATATTATATGCATTTTTGCGGTGCAATATTTTAGAGGACAAGAATAGGAGGAAATGTGGATATTATTTTTCCCTAATCTTATTTATTATTTGGAAAGTGCACCAGTTCTGATCATTCAAAATCAGCAGCTCTTTCATTAATCCAACGGCTGTTTCTTAAAATTATCTTTAACCATTTAGGTGTTAGCTAGCATACGTCGATCTGGTAAACATATTTGGCCAAAGGCACCCCCAGTGTAACTCCATTGAAATCAGTGGAATTCTTCCAGGGTGCATTTGCCCCTATGTGCACAATTAGTGCCAGATACAAAGTGAGATCTTCAGAGTTTTCCATGCCTTAGGAGAAATGCATGGCTATAAAGGTAACACTGCCAGGCAATTTCCTAGTCCTTAAATGACTGCTTTATCTTGATATTTGCAGCCGTAACTGCAACCTGAGAGCTATCTGAGGGGCGTGCAAACTTGTACCCCGCAAATTGCTTTGCAGTGAGCAAAGAGCTTTAGATCAGGCAGCCCGTTCTCTAACTGATGTCATCTAACTAGCACCCTGTCACTTTGTCCAATCATTGTACTGTTAGTGATTTCCAAATAGCTTATCTATCAAAATTAAAATAACTAGAGACATGTCTGTGGTAAGTGGCTTGAGTAAACTCAAGATCAAAGAAATGTACCACCTCACATACCTGTTTACATTTAGGAAGATTTAAGTTGGAGTCCTCTGTTGATACTAAAAGCTGGAAAGGTCATTGTGTCACTTGTAAAAGTTTGAACTGTGCACATTAAAGTAAAATATGATCGTTTTAACAAAAAAGTAACAAAAAGTCCTAACGTCTAATTCTACTAATCTTAGTAGTATATCAAAAGTTGCATTAGCTTATGAACATTTCTGGCAGTGGAAGAGGATATTAAAATGATCTATTGAATGCAAGCAATTTTTATTCTCATGAAGTCAATCTCAGGCTTACATGAAAATCTCATTTCCAGAACTGCTAAAATTCTTTCAAAACTAGTGGATATTTATTCCACTCCCAGCACTTCCAGAAGCCACATATAGAGTGAACTAAATTATATCGTCAGCCAAAGCATTTAATAAAAAGTAATTGAAAGACAAAAACATATGATGAAGTTAAGTGCTTTAAAGGTTTAAAGAGTGAGACACGTGAAAGGGAAGTAGAGGTTTAATCTAACCTGAAGTGAAGATACTGTTTTAGATAATTGGTAAATGTATGCTAATTCGTTGTATAAGAAGATGGAGAGCAATGTCCAGTCCAAACAAAGCTTCTTTTTCAATGTTAAGATTTGATCTTGTTCTGGATTTTTAATCTTCATTAATTATTGTTTTTTCAGGTGCAATTGCTGGTATTGTAGATCAGCCAATGCAGAATTTTCAGAAAATATCTGAGGCCCAAGCTTCGGCAAGGCACAAGGCCAAAGGTGTTATCTCTGGTGTAGGAAAAGGAATTATGGGGGTGTTTACTAAGCCAATTGGAGGAGCAGCTGAATTTGTCTCCCAGACGGGCTATGGTGAGTTTCAATAATTCTGCGATCTCAGTATTAACATTAAAGAATATTTTTAAGATCTGGTCATGAAATATGGCTCGCCGTGTCTGTTTATATGACTCAGTAGCTATTTTCCTTGCAAAAAGATTAAAAATACTACAGATAAATTGTTATAAATGTTGTCTTTCTCCCTTAAAAATCATCCTGTTGTGCTCTCTTACATTGAGATCAGTCTTATGTAGCACCAGAAACACAGAATGTATTAACTATGAAGTAATTCTTGGACACCAGGGGAATTAGTTACAGAAACATATGTGCTGCAAGAGAGCTTTCAACAGTAAATATAATGCAGCAATAATATATCCAATTAGAGCATTATTTTGAGGGTGCTTGATCTGTTACAGCAAAGAAAGAGTTGTGTTTTCTTTAAATAAAAAATTTGTGAAGAAAAAATGATTTATGTGGTGGGCATATCCCATTTAAATTGTGGTGCTTCCTGGTGGGGAATTGAGTTCTGGTTTTGGATATGCTGGTAACACTTTATGATGCAGGGATGGGCATTCTAAGTAGATTAAGCAGTAACAGTAGTAATGGCAAATCATTTCAAATCTAAGTAATGCACTTTGGGCCAGTAAAATATGTGAAAGAGGAACAAGAAATGATCTAAACTGGCTAATAGCATTTGTTTCTGGTGTCATGAATCCTCAACTCCAAGAGTAAAGGGTTAAAAAAGGGGACAAGACACTCATTGAGTACAAACCTGCCATTAAGTTAACTTCAACCAAATTTTTAAATGGATCTTTTGACTCTGAGAGCATTCTCCACTTTGTCTCAATATATTGATTCATTAAAGCTGAAGTTACTTGTGAGTGGAATATGAAGAGCTTCCTTAGAGTTAAATTTTAAAAAATTGTCTCCACATTTCCCTTTACACATGGAATACCTCCCTGACCTAATCTGGGAGATAGTAAATAATTAAATGACAAGCAAACATGCTTGATAATCTCTTTTAATACCCTATTAGTAAAAAAGCTCCTGTACAACTCAATCCCTTCTTCAGTAGCTTAACAATACTGCGGACCTGATTTTTCTCTCTCTTACACTAGTGTGGCTCAGGAGTAATTCCCCTGAAATCTGCATTCCACAAGTGTAAAACTGATGTCAGTGAGATCAGAATCTGGCCCTACGTTGTGGGAACAATGTTCTTTTTGTTAACTGTAGAATCGTTTCTAGATTTAAATCCAAAGCACAGACATTATCAAACTACAAGAAATCCATAACCACAGAGGGACAGTTTTCACTGCAGATATTGTATACAACACATCATGTTTTCCATGAACATATGACAAAAAGAGTTAGCCAGAGAAAGACATAAAAATTATATCAATAATAAATAGCAGTGCGTGAGAGAGAAACACACAACAGTTAGAGTAGCTCTCAGCCACAACTGGATGGGAAGTTGAGTCTGTGCCTCTTGGGAGGGACCCTGGGGTGGGGGACCACACAGAAATAAACACATGTTCTCTCTCCATCTGTAAATGACATTTTCACTTGCATAATGCTGAGAACTTTGGTAAGCCAATTGTTACAAGTGGGAGGCTTCTTTTAAGTATTACCATCAACGTGTGTTAAAAATTAAAGTATTTTTTCAAATACTGATGTTTTGTTTAAATTATTACCCATGTGATAAAAAGTTACTGACACCATCATGTAAAAATGTAAAAATTATTACCCATTTGATTAAAAGGAATCTAAGTTATTGACACCATAATGTAAAAATGCCTTTTGCTTCATTGGAGTGCTTAATTTAACAAAATCATTTTCCTCTGTTGTTTACTTATGAAGGGCTCAGCACTGTACCTTGTTACACTGCTCAACTCTTAAGCTAGTCTCTGTCACTTTTGTTAAAAAATGTATTGTATCTATGAAGTTTTTACAAACAAGTAATTCTTGGTCTAATGACCAAACCTCATTTATAAAAATTTACAAGCCATCAGAAATAATACATGCTGTATCATCGTCGGCTCTGGTTATTCTACTTGGAGAATAACCTATTTAACTGCTTCTTGTAGTCTTCATTCTGTGCTGGCACTAAGAAGAACTCATAATAAACCAGATGCCCCAGGAGATCTCATAAATGTATATAGATCCATGTTTAACAGCTGGATTAAGTAACTTAACATTTAAATACCGTACCTAGGCAAACTTTTCTTCTAATTTTTACCAATCATGACACATACGTGGTAGTATTTTAATATTAAACAAGGAAGTTAACAGTGGTCTTGACTTTTTATACATAAATTGTAAATGATGTGTCTGATCCTGTTTTGGAATGATGGCTCTCAAGGGCATTATGTTTCTCCTAATTGCCAATATATGACTGACTTTTAGACCATTCATTTTTTTGTTTCTTGCTAATGCAAGATACTAGGGTTAAATGCACAGCTATTACATTGTAATGTTTAATGAATTATCTTTATTACAGCTTCCAAAAATGTGACATCAGTTTGTATCTGCACTATTTTATGGACCTCTCTAAACAGATGACATCACTGCAACATGTAACTGTTTTCCAGAAAACAACTAGTAAAAATCTTAAATTCTCTTACCACAGGTATTTTGCATGGAGCTGGACTTTCTCAGCTTCCCAAACAGCGCTATCATCCAAGTGATCAACATGTTGAGCAGGCTCCAAATAGCCACGTCAAATATGTCTGGTAAAATTATTTAGACACTTGCTCATTTTTACATTCACATTGTTTATTAATAGTTTCTGGCTTGTGGTCAAGTTAACAGGCTTCTTCCCTAGGAAAGGCTGAGTTATAGCAGTTTATTTAGGAATGTTAAATACAAAGGTGCAGCATAGAAACCCAATCTGCAAATGATGGACTGCTGATCTGCTTCCAGCTTCAAAATTACAGAGCTAATCCTTATTTAATGGCATTCAGTAAGTTTTTACTTATTTATCATTGCACTGAGCCCAAGAAAAATACTGCACATCTCCAGAAATAGCTGTCACTGAAGATAGGTTTACTTTCTGCACTGGATTTGGATCCAGCTTCTCAGGGTGATATTTCTATTGGGATGAGAAATTGGTTGACCTAGGTGAACATAATTATGAATAGCCATGAAGTTGCATCAATTTTGCAGCAAATCATTAAGGAGTTATAATAAACTTTACAGAATAAATGTGAAATCTTGTTATTTAAATCTTGCCCATGAGTATTGGAGGAAATGTGGTATTAGTTATTTTAAAAACCAAACTCCAGTTTATCTTGTATTTTTAAGTGGCAGCTACAAGCTTATGTGAAAACCTGGATGAACAAAATAGTTACTACCTTACAGATCCAATTTCTAACCCTGACTTATTTTTTAAATAGGAAAATGCTTCAGTCTCTAGGAAGGCCAGATGTCCATATGGCACTGGACGTGGTTATTGTGAGTGGATCAGGCCAGGAACATGAAGGATGCTTGCTGCTTACGTCAGAGGTGCTATTTGTGGTCAGTGTCAGTGAAGACACACAGCAGCAGGCATTCCCTGTGACTGAAATTGAGTGTGTAGAAGACCATCAACAAAAAAACCTGCTGAAGGTGCAGCTCAAACAACAAAGAGTGCCTTGTGATTTGGAGGTAAAGACATTCAGTAGTATCTTCATTTAAAAATAAAGTTGCATTGGTGTGTTTGTCAAGACTATCAGCAGGAATCAGTTGGTGGCACACAAATCTCTAGGTCAAGAGGTCAGAGATTAAAGTCCCAGGCCAACCCCCGGTATTCTTACCCTTCTCAGTAGTAGAGGTGCTATCATTTGGATGAAGCATCAAACCTATCCCTCCCCTTCCGCCTTCTTTGAGTCATTGTCCAGATTAAACTTCAACACCCACCACAGCACTTTTCTGGAATAAACTTGATATCTTGGCCAACATTAGCTCTCTGAATCAGAGGTTCTAATGTCTGAAGCTGTGGATGTAAGATGTTTATTGCTCAGAACGTTAGGGCTGCTCCATTTGCCTGAAAATTTACATTGAAAATAGTTAAACCAAACTCTGTTTGATGCTTAACCTAACAGTTCAGCAATTAAATGCATGGTTCATCTGTTAATCTAATCCTAACTAGCCACTTTCATTTAATAACATTTGAGCAGCATGGTTTTAGTTGGTCACTTTCATCCAGTTATACTCAAGTTTACAACTCCCTTCTCTTCTTCCTGCAAACTGAGCAAGTTCTGCCTGACCATCAAATCTCATCATCCTGTATGTCAGGGAAGCGTATGAGAGGCATTGTCAAACTCAAACATGGATATCAATATTGTTATCTATATTGTGACAACAGGTAATTCGAAGATCCACATAAAGACAAGCTCCCTGCCCCAAAGAGCTCACAATCCAAACAGAGCGTAAATACAAAGGAAAGGGAAATTGAATACACTGAAAATCAGAGAACTGTTAAGCACCATGGGTGATAACTTGACCTGAATGAAGTCAATGGGAGTCCCAAAACTCTAAAAGGTCCAGCAGATGATCTAGGACCTTCCCTTCAAAGGCCCAGCACTGTTCTCTGAGCAGACAGACTCAAAACTGCACAGCCTTAAAGACTCTCGGGCTATTTTAAGTCCTTAGGCCGCCACACTCTAGCGCTGCAAAGGAAGCATTTCAATCTTAAAAGGGGCAGGACTTACAGGAGGAAACCCTCTCAACCTTCTACCAGCCATGGCCCTGGGCTGGCGAGGCAATCCTCCGGTCCCAAACAGGACTTTTGTGTGTGTGCCCGAGAATATTGTACCAATTCAGGACTTGGATCTTTCACCCCTGTTCTTTTCGGATTGGTTATCCCACTTCTACCATGCATGGGCCCAGATCACATCGTATCATTGGGTGCTACACACAGTAGAACTGGGATACTCCCTTCAATTCAGTTCCTCCCCACTCTCCCACCCTCCATGCTTCCTGTCCCTGTTCAGGGACTCTTCTCACAAGCAACTTCTAGTCCAAGAGGTGTAAGTGCTCCTAAAGATAGAAGTGGTGGAGAAGGTTCCTCAGGAGCTAAAAGGCAAAGGGTTCTACTCCTGCTACTTCCTAATCCTGAAAACCAAAGGCCTCATTCTGGACTTACAAAACCTCAGCAGATTCATGAAGATGTTGAGGTTCCACATGGTCTCTTTGGCCTCAATTATTCCCTCCTTGGATCCGAAGGATTGGTACACCTTCCTCGACTTGAAGGATGTGCATTTTCATGTGTCGATCATTCCAAGTCTTAGAAGATTTCTCTGGTTCATAGTCAGCCAGACCCACTACCATTTCATGGTACTTCCATTCAGCCTTTCTGTGGCACTTCAAGTGTTTACCAAGTGTGTGGTAGTCTTTGCTGCATTCCTGGGGAAGCGGAAGGTGCAAGTCTATCCATACCTCAATGACTGGTTGATCAAAGGTTGCACCAAAGCACAGGTAGAATCAGAAATAAAATTAATTAAGGTCAATTTTCGCCAACTCGGGTCTCCTGGTCAATGTGGAGAAGTCAACTTTGATGCTTACTCATAGGATAGAGTTCACAGGAGCAGCTAGATTCAAACCAGGCCAGGGGTTTTCTTCCAAAATCTTGATTCCAGACTATATGCTCCATCATAGAAGAGTTGAAAAAGTACCCCACTACCATGGCCCGAAACTGGTTGAAACTGCTGGGGCACTTAGCTGCATGCATATACCAGGATATGTCTCAGACCACGTCAGACATGGCTAGCCTCAAAGTATCATCTGTCTCAAGACCAGATTGACAGGGTAGTCTCACTCCCCCCATCTGTGTTTGAAACCCTTCACTGGTGGCTTAATCCACAGTCGATCTGTGCAGGAGTCCCCTTCTCCACACTTTACCCCCTTACTGTCCCTGATCACCAACACCTCAGCGATAGGCTGGGGAGCTCATCTAGGAGCACTCAGGACCCAAGGCCTCTGGTCCCAGGCAGAGCTCTTGCTCCACATCAGTGTGAGAGAATTGAGGGTGGTACACTTACCTGTCAGACCTTTCAAGCCCATCTAGAAGGCAAATGTGTATCGGCCATGACAGACAATACAAAGCAATGTTCTATGTAAACAGACAGGCTGGAGCATGCTCCTCTCTCCTGTGCCAGGAAGTCTTCGAACTGTGGGACTTCTGCATAGCCCACTTGATTCACCTCAAGGTGTTCTACCTGCCTGGGCCACAGAATGAGTTGACGGACCACCTCAGCAGGTCTTTCTCCAACTATGATTGGTCTTTCCACCTGGATGTGGTAAATGACATCTTCCAATGGTGGGAAGTTCCTCACATAGACTTCTTTGTGATGAGATGCAACAGGAAGTGAATGCAGTTCTATTCCTTCCAGAATCATAGCCCAGGATCAATCATGGATACATTTCTCATCCCTTGGACAGGCCATCTGTTCTATGCATTTCTGCCAATCCCTTTCGTTCACTAGGTCCTGCTGAAAGTCAGAAAGGAAAGGCCATCGTAGTTCTGGTAGCCGCAGCATGGCCATGCCAATACGAGTACACCATGATCCTCAACCTCTCAGTGGAAACTCCTTTCAGCCTGCTGCTGGTTCCAGACTTGATCACTCAGGACCCTGGCCACCTTCGTCACCCCAATCTAGAGTCTCTCCACCTCACAGCGTGGAAGCTCGATGGCCGAACCTTCTGGAACTAGAGTGCTCAGAACCAGTCAGAGAGGTCTTCCTCGGAAGCCGTAAACCTTCCACCAGGGCCATTTCCCTAGCTAAGTGGAAGTGGTTCTCCATCTGGTCAGTGCAGAAGAGTGCTCCACCTGTGCTGTCATCATTACTTCTCATCTTGGACTATCTGTTGTATCTCAAACAGCAGGGGCTGTCGGTGTCGTCAATCAAGATCCACCTGGCCGCAATCTCTGCGTTTCATCCTTGGGTTGCAGATCTTCGCCAACCCCATGGTGGGGCATTTTCTTAAAGGTCTAGACAGATTATATCCTCAAACGCATCAGCCGATTCCCCAATGGGATCTCAATCTTGTACTGTCAGGACTGATGGATCCTCCATTCGAAACTCTAGCGACATGCTCACTTCTCTGTCTGTCCTGGAAGGTAGCCTTTCTAGTGGCCATAACTTTGGCCAGGAGAGTCTCGGAACTCAGGGCCCTCACATCTAAGCCTCTTTATATGATTTTCTTCAAAGACAAGGGTCAACTGTACCCTTACCCGGCTTTCCTTCTGAAGGTCACAATTCCACTCAAACCATGACATATTCATTCCAGTTTCCTACCCAAAGCCACATGCTAACAGCTGACAGCAGAGGCTGCGTTTTCTGGACGTTAGACAGGCCTGGGTTCTTTATATGGAGAGGACTAAACCCTTTAGAAAAACAATGCAGTTCTTCATAGGAAACAGGATGAAAAGCCTTCCGGTATCATCACAGAAAATCTCTTCATGGATAACATTGTGTATCAGAATGTGTTATGATTTGGTGAAAATATCAGCCCCATTGCTGACAGCTGACTCCACAAGGGCACAGGCATCCTCAGCAGAATTCCTCGCTCAGATGCTGATCCAAGGTATTTGTAGAGCCACAACGTGGTCCTCTGTTCACACCTTTGCGGCACAGTATGCTATTACAGAGCAAGCCAGAGACGATGCTGCATTTGGTAGAGCGGTACTGCAATCTGCAGATCACTGAACTCTCACCCCTCCTCCTATGGATCTTCTTGGAAGTCACCTACTTAGAATCAACATGAGCAAGCACTCAAAGAAGAAGAAACTGTTACTAACCTTCTGTAACAATTGTTCATCGAGCTGTGTTGTTCATGTTCATTCTAAGACCCACCCACCTACCCCTCTGTCGGAGCCAGTTGGCAAGAAGGAACTGAAGAGGCAGGGAGTTGGCAGGACCCTATATACGTCACCATGAAGGCACAACTCCAGGGGTCTCCATAGCTGACCCTACAGATACCACAAAGGGAAAAACCTTCCAGTGATTGAGCACGCAGCATGCACAAATCTATTTGGAATAGACATGAGCAACACATCTCAAAAAACAGTTATGGAAGGTTAGTAACTGGTTGGTTTTTTTTTACCCAGTGAAGTGACAATGGACCTGGTGAAAGTCTTCGGTGAGAGAAGCATAAAGTGGATGAGCAGAGGAGTTAAACTGCATGGCAGGCAAGAGAATCCCTGAAAATTGGTGCAAGTCTATCTTGATCCACTATATAAGGGCAACATCCATGACTGTGGAAACTATCGAGGGATAAGGTTACTTTTGCATGGGATGAAGATACTGGAATACATTTTGGATTCTAGGATTAGGAGAATGGTGGAATCCCTCCTCAAACAAAAACAGCTCAGCTTTAGGAAGGGACAAGGAACCGCAGTTTCTATGTTTGTAGTTCAGCAAGCATAACAGAGAAGCAGCTAGATTACCAACAGTATAGCGTCTTGGCTTTTATAGACAAAGAAAAGGTGTACAGTAATGTGCTGAGTGTCTGAGGATCTAATAACTATGGTGAATGCACATAAAACAGAAGTCCGAACATATTTAGGAACAAGCCCCTTTGAAATGAAAATCAGATTGCATCAGGGATCAGCTGTCAGCCTGGTGCTGTTTAGTATAGAGTGACTGCGTCAGCAGTAAGATCCCAGTGGAAAAGATGAGAAGCTGCTCTATGGAGACAACATAGCAATAAGGGCATCCTCAAAAGAAGACCTAAGGGAAGTAATGAAACCAGCGGTGTGGGCATGAGATGAAAATGACTAAGACTGAGGTCATATGGGCTAGTAGCAGTGCCACAGGGAAACTGGATATAGAAAGTGAGTAAAACTAAACCAGATTGACCATAGAATCATAGAAGATTAGAGTTGGAAGGGACCTCAGGAGGTCATCTAGTCCCACCCCCTGCTCAGAGCAGGACTAACCTCAGCTAAATCATCCCAGCCAGGGCTTTGTCAAGCCACAGGTTAAAAACCTCTAAAGATGGAGATTCCACCACCTCCCTAGGTAACCCATTCCAGTGCCTCACCACCCTCCTAGTGAAAAACATTTTCCTAATATCCAACCTAGACCTCCCCCACTGCAACTTGAGACTGTTGCTCCTTGTTCTGTCATCTACTACCATTGAGAACAGCCTAACTCCATCCTCCCTGGAACCCCCTTTCAGGTAGTTAAAGGCTGCTATCAAATCCCTCCTCATTCTTCCCTTTTGCAGACTAAACAAGCCTAGTTCCCTCAGCCTCTCCTCATAAGTCTTGTGCTTCAGCCCCCTAATCATTTTTGTTGCCCTCCGCTGGACTCTCTCCAACTTGTCCACATCCTTTTTGTAGTGAGGGGCCCAAAACTGGACACACTACTCCAAATGCAGCCTCACCAATGCCGAATAGAGGGAAATAATCACTTCCCTTGATCTGCTGGCAATGCTCTTACTAATGCAGCCCAATATGCCATTGGCCTTCTTGGCAAGCAGGGCACACTGCTGACTCACATCCAGCTTCTTATCCACTGTTACCCCCAGGTCCTTTTCTGCAGAACTGCTGCCTAGCTCGTCAGTCCCCAGTCTGTAGCTGTGCATGGGATTCTTCTGTCCTAAGTGCAGGACTCTGCGCTTGTCCTTGCTGAACCTCCTCAGATTTCTTTTGGCCCAATCCTCCAATTTTTCTAGGTCACTCTGTATCCTATCCCCACCTTCCAGGGTATCTACCACTCCTCCTAGCTTAGTGTCATCTGCAAACTTATTGAGAACGCGATCTACCCCATCTTCCAGATCATTATGTTGAACAAAATCGGCCCCGCACTGACCCCTGGGGCACTGTGCTTGTTACCGGCTGCCAGCTAGACATCGAGCCATTGATCACTACCCATTGAGCCCGATGATCTAGCCAACCCTCTATCCATTTTATAGTCCATTCATCCAACCAACCCATACTACTTTAACTTGCTGATAAGAATAGTGTGGGAGACTGTATCAAAGAGACCAGTTCAAGTATGTGGGCTGCTGGGTTACAGAAGATGGCAAACTTGAATGTGAGTTACAGTCCAGACTGGGAAGTGCTGGAAGAGTGAGGAATAACTTCACAGGTGTTGTGTATGACCTGGGTTAAGGTTTGGTCATGGCTGTTTTTAGTAAAAGTCAAGGACAGGTCACAGGCAGTAAACAAAAAAACACAGAAAATTCACCTGACCCTGACTTTTACTAAAATAACCATGACAAAATGGGGACGAGAGCCCAAGCCCTGCTGCAGAAGAGGCGTAAAGAAGGATGGGGTCCAGCATCCCACCATGGAGGCCGAGAGCTCCACAGAGTAGGTTACCTGCCCCTCATGGCAGTTTGGAGCTGCGGGGGCCCCTACCTGGGATCTGTGGGGACTGGCTCAGCTCCAGGCTCACACCACCAACAGGGAGCTGCATGTCTCAGAGCCCCAGGCTGTCCTGCCGCCCGTGGGGGCTGGGAGCTGCGGGATCCCCACGCTGCCTGTGGTGGCTGGGAGCTGCGGGATCCCCACGCTGCCTGTGGTGGCTGGGAGCTGCGGGATCCCCACGCTGCCTGTGGTGGCTGGGAGCTGCGGGGTCCCCACGCTGCCTGTGGTGGCTGGGAGCTGCGGGGTCCCAGCTCGGAGCTTTGGGTTTCCCCCGTAGCAGCTGAAAGCTCCTTGCTCCCTCCGCCACCCACGCCAGCAGGGAGCTGCAGGGTACCAGCTCAGAGCACTGGGCTCCCCCCAACAGCAGCTGGGAGCTCTGGGTTCCCCTTGCCATTCCAAGCTGGGGAGTCCATGGCGGCTCCTAGCAGTGGGGGTCCCTGCCACCCTTCGGTGGCGGTTCTAAGCTGCAGGGTCCCTGCCACCCACCTCAGGTGGCTCCAAGCTGTGGGGCTCCTGCTGCCAGTGGCTATTTGCAGTGGCAGGTCCCTGCGGCTCTGAGCCACTGGGTTCCCACCACTCTCCACGGGTGGCTCTGAGCTGTGGTTTGTAGCCATGGGATCCCCGCCACTGACGTAGTGGCTCCAAGCCACGGGGCCCCTGCTGGCCCCCGTGTGGGGATTTCAAGATGCAGAATTGTTTACTGGCCAGCCCTGCCAGGAAGCTGAGAACCGAGTTCAGTATCTTTGTGTGGGGAATGACTTTGGATCTTTTAAGGGGCTTTTCCTTCTGGCTGAGGTCTTACCCCTTGAGCTGGCTGGATAGCTTCCTCTTCATCCTTAAACTCTCCTCCCTTAAATGCTCATATGCTCCTGATTGGACTTTATTGCACTGGAGTCACAGCTCTTCAGGGGAGGGCATGTCCTGATATGCCAGTCTAGTTCTAAGCCCCATACCCTGGCTGTGTGATGATTGGCTGGCTGAGGACAGGCAGGACATAATTCGCCCTCTGAAAGCCTGTGAATGCTACCTCATATATAGATTTGGCCTGATGTTTGCTGGACAGCTCTGCCATTGCCTGAGAGGGGGAGGGCCTGGGAGTCCCAGAGTAGAGACACTGCAACAGCTGATCCCGGTGGCTAAGACCATCATGCTGCCAGATACCTGATCCAGATGGGGAGGAATGATTATAAATTGTTCTTCTGCCCGGCAAATGAATGAAAAATCAAGTTAGCAATGGAAATAGTTGGGAGCAAACCAAACTTCCACTAACTGCTGCCACAGAGGCAGAGAAGTTCTGGTGGGAAGCTAGAGAAGGGGGGACACTGAACTACCACCAGAGGAGGAGAGCAGCCATGTGTCACAGAGTTGTGGGGGAGACAACTGCAGAAAGGATGAAACATCAACAACAGCACAGATCTATGAGAGGAAGCTTTTGCTTGATAAACTAATGCAGAAGTATCTTTGCTAAGTATGAACAGTACGTGCAGATACTATATATTCCAATAATAAATCTGTATTATCTGATTTTAGGCAGATGGCGTTAGAGAGAGACTTTCTGAACAACAATACAACCGGCTTGTGGACTTCATCACCAAAACATCTTACCACGTTGCTCCAAGCAACTCTTCTGTACAAACAACATCACAAGTTGTAGCTGCAGAGCCTCTTCCAAGTACAATTAAGACATATCAGTACTTAATTGATCCAAATTTTGCTCAGGTATTCATTAGTAAATTTACTATAGTAAAAAATAAAGCCTTGCAGAAGGGATTTAATTAAGAACAACTTATGGCAAGAATGACTGTGCATTAGCATTTTTAAAGTCATGCTTTCTATGCAGTCACCTACTGTGAACTTTTCTAATGTCAGATTTGGGAGGTGGTGAGTGATAGGAAAATTAAAAACTAGCTTTTCTGACTTGACTACAAGGACAGCTTTGGGATTCCTGGTCTCTACTCAAGATGCTAGTATTAGAAGAAAAGCAAAGCTGGTGCATGAAATAACCTCCTTAGCAGACAGATATTCAACTTAAGATAAAGGTGGTAACTGAATGAAAATCCTTTGTTCTTTCAATAAGCAGAAATCAGAGGAAAGAAGATAAGGGAAATCCTATTCACTGAGACATTTTTGTCACACACAAAAAATAGATATCCATATCTACTATATCATATTTTAGGGTCTGCCAGTCTCTGTTATAAGCAAGGTTTATAACTCAGCTGTAAAAACTTGCTCAAGACTGAAACTATTTTTCCCCAAAGTCTACATCCTGATGCAAAACATATTCCCCCACTAAATCTGATAGACCTGGTGTGGCCTTTTTAAGTTACTAGCAACAGCTGGATTTTAGCACCACTCTAACTTTAAAATAGCTTCCTTTATTTGACTGAAATTTTGAAGGACATTAGTCCTTAAATAAACTAGTGCCTTTGTGTGGTTTGAAGAACAAAATGGAAACTACAATATTAATTTACTTTTAAAACTGTCTGTATATGGAAATCTTATTTTATCCACCAATCAAATTTTCATAAGAATTTTCTATATATATGTTAGTGTGGATTAGCTTGTAATATGTAATTATGTCAGAGAGACAGGAACAGTTATAATTGTGGGGCCAATACATGCATTTTAAAAAGCTTTACCAGCAGTGTTTATTCTCATTAATATGTACCAAAAATTCATAAACACATTACTCCTTTTAAACCCAACTGCTAAACTTCATCCTTAGCTCCCCTTGTTAGTCCCTATTATTTCTGGCATCCACCAACAGAACACAGAGTGCTTCTTCACTTAGGCCATTTGTAATTCATTTTATGCTTATCACCCTTAAAATGTCAGAAACCAGGAAATTCACAATCCAGACCACGAAGTCAGTTATTACATCAGACCATTCAGAAATATTTGTGCATAGAAATTATACCTACTTTGCACAGCCGCGCAACTGGAAAATTCTTGGAGTTAGGCTCATTTCTCACTACATGTAACAACTGTAAAATAGGTCTGAGGACAGAATTGAATGAAAACTGCAATAGTGGAGTCCAGTGAAAACCATTACTTTTCAGCAAAATGACTACTACCAGCAGTAGGCTTACAAACGGTAATTACATTATCAGTTACATCAATGGTAGATGGCACTTGTAACAATATTAGGTAAAACACTTTTAGATAGAAATGTGCTTTCAAGTAAAGCGTTCCTTAGCCTTTATTTTCAGATCTGTTTTATAGTTTGTATTTGGTAATGTCTGCTTTCACTACAAGAGCAGTTAGATTGCTTTGCAGAGCAAACACAGGTACAGCAATTTTCATTTTCAATGGTAAAAGTTGACTTGATTCAGTTTCTTGGCTTTTGGGAGTTGCTATGTTCAACTCCGCCCATGACTTCTTTCCTTGTCACCATGAGTTTCAGCACATGAACTAACTTACCATTTGGGGATTCCTGATGTACCTGAATACAACCAGCAACTAGAAAAAGTTAGGAACTGGAGTCAAGTCTTTGTTCAGTAATTGCCATTTACTTATGTTAGCATCTGCTATACATAGCTGATATGACCAAATGGACATAAATTCATGTATCAATTGCAATGTGTTTCTCATGAGTTCTGCTTTTTTTAAGCTACTCCTGAAAGTCATGTCTCTTGTGTATTAACAAGGAAGCAGCTCAGGATTTGAATAGCCCTTTACTGAATGTGAAATGACCCCATCCATTATTAATGTTTCATAGTCATCTAGCAACTTGGTTATTGTTTGCCTTTAAATGACATTATTTAAAAATGTAAATACAGAGATTCTTCATTCCTGAAACTTTTATGGTAAATAGTTTACGACTGCTAATTTTACATACTGATGCATAAATTGTAATATAAGATTGAGTAAAGTTAATAAAGGTATTCCTACAATACTTGGTTTCTTTATGCTATACAAATCTAATGAACAGAATACTGACTATAATAGTGACAGTGAATCTCTGTGAGCTCAACTCCCAGTAAGTTAATGCGCTGTGCTGTATCCCAGAAAAATGCAGTGAACCATGAAATGCATTTTGAAATTCACCTATTAATAAAGACAGATGACTAGCTGGCCAAAACAGGTGCTAAAGAGTTTTTTTATGATGCCCTGTACTGAGTCAAAATTACAGCATAGTCACAACCCAGACTAGAATAATCTGTTCACATATTAGAACACTGGCTCAATGTAAAAAACATGCAAAACACACCTGTAAAACACATGGGAGGAGACAGTAGTTTTTCTAAAGTGTCTAACCAATATTGGTGGAATTATGCTGACATTGTCTTCCTGAATTATGCTCTTTTTCTGGCAAAAATACTTCTTATATTACAGACTCATCTGCCATGAAACAAGCTAGTGTATGTATTGCATTAGGCAGAAGGTTGTTTCTCCCCCTTCTGTGAATGCAGTTACGGAAACACGTGGTACCTTCACATAAATCAGCCTCTCCTACCTATGAGCTGTGTGAATGCTGAAAACAAAACGGTCTATGGAACAGATGCCTGACACCTGTGCTTGGCGGGCTGAAGTGTTCCAATTTGTGCTTGTACAAATAGCCCTGGTCTCATCACATTCTTTGGGTCTGGAGGGTCTAAAACCTCCACTCCTTTTTTTTTGTGTGCGCCTTGTTCAAGATTTTTGGCTTGCTAGCTTTATTTGGGTGTGTTTAAGGGATGCTTGTTTGCTCTGAGAGCATGCTGTGGCACAGGCATCAGGAAAGACCTTGTATGTCTCATATGGTTCACTTGCCCATCACAGACCAGCATCAGCCACTGGGGAGAGGCTCATAAAATTATCTTAACCATTAGCACACTAGCTGGTTTTGGGTCAGTTATGCCTAGAACTAGTAATCCAAAGGCTGTGAAGAGCTGCTGAAGGCACATCTCATCAGGCATAGGGAGTGAGAGGGCAAATATATCAAGCTGGGGCACATAGTGGACTTCTGAAAAGGAAAGTGCTGGGCAGCTGTTTGACCCATGGCTGGTGACAGGAGGGGTGTGACTCAGTTTAGTTGTTTAGCAGAAAGAAGCCAGCTCACAAGGACTCCAGCCCAGCTATTAGGACAAGGTCCATTTAGCATGAGAAGCTTAAAGCACGGTACAGAAAATGTGCATACGCACAAACTGAAAAATGCCTCGTCACAGAGGCCTGCGTCTTTCCTTTATAATTGACTTATGGCTCAGTTAACTAGCATAGCAGAAACACACCCCTCTATTTTGTGAAAGCCAACACCACCATGTTAATAAATATTGTTCTGTCAGCATCAGCCATCTGCTTAGGCTGAGTGCAAAGGCGATAATGCACACCGGTGCTGGTCGGTGATTAAAAAACAGCAGCTAAGAAAGTTCTGATCCAATGTACATCAGGCCATATGCTTTTCCTTTTAAAACCCCTCGATGCTTGATGTAAAGCAATGGACTTTTGCTTAGCTGTAGTTAAAAAGCAGTCCACATCATGGCTGGGCCTGCGATAACTACCTCATATGCTATGCTCTACTGCCCTCTAGGAGAGCAACTCTGCTCCTGCGGATAGTGGCCTGAATGGGCCTAAGTAAGTGACCTGCCAACAAAAGCATATGCCAAAGTACTCCAAGTCAGCATTGTGGAATGGGACTGGTCGCTGCAGGTGTGAAACCATTTAAGCTAACGCTTTTAATTTCTTATAACTATGTACACATATTCGGAGGTCAGCGGCAGCCTAGCTGAAAGTCTCTGGGTAAAGATGGGCAGGGGGAGGTAGCAGTACGGAGGGGGGTGTGTGTGCTCGCGCGAAATAAATTACCAAAGCAAGAAGAGGTGGCTGAAGCATTTCTAGCACACACAACCATTTAAAAAAACAAAACATGGTCTTTAACTACCCAAACAGCTTGTGGAAAAGTAATATAGGAAAACATGCTCTTAGCATGCACACGGAACAAATGTTTTTGTTTTGGGAAGTGGGGCAAATATCAAGGTGGACAGCAATTTTTTTAAGATTTGTGTCTGACCAACGCAGAGCACTGGGTTGTGAAGCTGAAGGTGGAAAGAAATGTAAAAGTGATACTTAAATGAGCGATTTCATGCCTCTAGGTCTAGAAAAGCAGGAGGGTAACAGCATACAGCTGAAGGTCTTCAACCAAAGCAGATTTTTAACAGTGTACTGGGAAGCCCAGGCCTAAGGGAAAAACATCTAAGGTCAAATGGTCTTCAGGAGTGCTTGCAGGTACTACTATTAAAGGCACAACTGCACATGATCCCACTGCAAAGGACCACTAGGCAGCATAATAAGATGCCACTATGGCACCATGCTTGTTAATGAGCTGAACTATCAAAAGGGGGCAACATGGACAAATTGCTAAGGAGGCATACAAAATAGCACCTGTGCGTCAGCAAAAAAAAATCAGACCAGCACAAAAATGGGTGACACCACGTAAAGGACGTAAAGCATTTCTTTAATTCCATTAACGACAAGAGAGGGCTGGTCATCTACTTAGGGGAAGATAACACAAGACAGAACTGGTTAATGCTGATTTGGCTTCAGACTTAATGGTGGCCAGCTATTTAACACACATCACAAGGACCCCAAGTCACCTTAGGGTGAGTTTAACAAATATTTAGGTATGCAGATGTCTTCAAGTTGATTGGAGGGGGTACTTAAGGCACCAGTAGCAATTATCCTTGAGAACTCACAGTGGCTGGTGGTTGCATGAGAACCAAGACGACTAGAAAAGGGTAACCATAGTCCCTTCTTTAAAAAGGGGCCACAAAGAATGCTGCAGGTCTTATAGACCATGCAGCCCCCCCCCCTTCCTCTCTGATAGTTTAATAAGTTTTTTCAGTAGTTTTCCAATTTATAAGCACTTGGCAGCTGTTAGGAATAGGGTTTTAAGTAATAGCCAGCATTGCTTGAGCAAGGACAAAGCATGGCAAACCAACCTATTTTCCCTTCAACAGGCTTATTGGCCTATTGAACAGCAGTGGGAAGGGAGGGGATGTAGATTATAGCTTGATTTTTAGTAAGGGCATCTGGCACCGCCCACCTGCCAGCCTCAAACAAACTAGGGACCTGGCCTGTAAGTGAAATTACTGTCTGGCGGTTGCCCAACTGGTCAAAAGACCATAAAGTGATTTTCAACAGTTTGCTATCAAACTGGGAGGGAAGATCTTGGTTTGGGGAAGGGGTGTCAATTCTGGGTCCAATACAATTCACTATTTTCATTAGTGACATTTCTAAAGGGTTGGAGCATATGCAGATCAAATTTGCAGATGACAAGAAGCTTGGCAGTGGTTGGACGTCAAAATGTCCTTTACAAGTTAGTTAATTGAGCTGAAATCAAGAAGATGACATTCAAATGCAAAGTACTACACTTTGGAAGGAAAAAAAAATCAAATGCACTACAAAACAGGGCATAACCGCCTAGGCAGTAATACTGCTGAAAAGCCTCTGGGGATTATAGTGGATCACCAGTTGAATATTAGCCCACAAGTGATGCAGTATTGAAAAAGGCTAATTTCCTGGGGTGCATTAACAGGAGTCTCCTATGTAAGGCACAGGGGGAATTAGTAAGTGTCCCACTCAGCCCTTGGGAGGCCTTAAATGAAATACTGTGTCCAAGTTGGGTGCCATGCATTAGGAAAGATGCAAACAAATTGTAGAGAGATCACAGGAGACCAACAAAAATCATAAAAGCTTTAGAAAACCTGACCTATGGGCATCTTTAGTCTTGTGCAAGAAGACTGAGGGGGAGAAATTGATAACAGGGGTGATAAGGATGATGATCTATTGTGCTCCCTAGCCCATGAAGGATGAAGAGGAAGTAAGGGAAATTTAGGCTAGTTATTCAGAAAAACCTTCTAACTCTTAGGATACTTAAAATCTGGTACAGGTTTCCAAGTAAGGTTGTGGAATCCCCTTCAATGGAGGTAAGTACAGGTTGGCTGACACCTGTCACACATTTTAGGTTTCTTTAGTCCTGCCTCCTCATGGAGAGGTCAGCTAGTCCAGCCCTCTGGGTTCCTTCCAGCCCCTATGTTTCTGTAAGAAAGGCACATTTTTTCTACAGCTGCTGGACAGGCGGCTTCTTTTTTTTTTGGATCTCTGAGCCATCTGTTTTTTTTTATCAGTCTCCACTGCAACAATGAAACTTGGTAAAACAAAAGGCAGACTTAAAAATTTAAAAACCTAAATTTGCAGAAAGCAATGAGTAAAATACCAATTCTGTGTATAGAGGGGCCTGCATAAGAAACTGACTCACTAGCCTGCATTGCCATTAGTAAGTTTTTCTGATTCCAAAGTTGTGTGAAACTAAAAACTTGCGCTATTAGAACCTATAGATATGCTCGGGACAACATTAGTCAATAGAATGCTCACTGCACATGCTTAACAGGCTGGTCTATTTATATTTGTGAGAGGTTAAGCCGTGTCATTTTCTATCATGCTAAAATATTCAGTTTACATTCATGGTAGCAGTGTGTTTCCTCACCACCACCAATACTATCTATATCAGGGGTCTCAAACTCGCGGCCCACGGGCCAACTGCGGCCCGCGGGCTTGTGTCATGTGGCCCGCAGTCCGAATCCGGCCGCAGGCTTGTGCTGAGAGTATTTTCAGAGCGGAGCTCAGGCAAGTTGTGGCTGTCTTAAAAAGGAAATGGCCGCCGAATGTGGCCCCACAGGGAGATTTAACAGCGGAGAGTGGAGTCTGCAAGTCCCTGTGAGAGCCTCTCTCTTTTCTACTGTGCCACCGAATTGTACCCTGAGGGGAGTTTTTTTCGGCGGAGAGTAGAGCATGAAAGGTAGAGCAGAGAAGTGTGTGTTATGCGTGGCCCCCCTGAACTCAACTCAATGTAAATGTGGCCCGCCATACCAATTGAGTTTGAGATCCCTGATCTATATAAAGCTCAAATGAAAGTGTATTCCCTACTTCACAGCAAAACCTATATACATACGATTTTCTTCAAACTTCAGTGTTGCTACATTTTAGTGTTTTGAATAGACTAAAAGTTGCACAAGGATCTTCATTACACTTAGTGTTTCTACATGGTACATATGAGTGTTGAGAAGTTAATTGTCTCTCTGAAATAATAAAAGCTATGCCAACAAGATTTGAACTGAAGACCTTCCAAATATAATACAGATGGTTTAATTTGCTGTGCTTCTTCATGGGAAGAGTTTACTGTCTGCTTATGGGAGAAATGGAGTCTATGTTCTCTGATCAGTGGGTATTACAAGAAAAATACTTTAAAGACACTGTAGGCTCTTATTGAGCAACTCTAGAATTTTCTGTGTCTAGCCAAAAAACCTCTAAAAGCAGTTTCCTACATTCTAGCAATAAATGTGACAGTGATTCACATTATTTGAGGCTAGTATGTTCTGCTTAATGTAAGAACAAGAGTGTTTCAATTACTTATTGTTACAGCTTGTCCAAGTTTGAGACTATACAGGATAGCTTGGCCTAAATTCAGCATGGAGGGTAGGCTGGAGCATTAGGGTGATTCCGGCTAAACCTGACTATAGAGCTTATCTATGGTAAAATGGAATTACAGATGAGAGTGTGCATAGTTACCTTAAGGGTAAAACACATTGCATGGCTGCTGTAGTTATCCCTGAACTGGAAATCCTATGTTAAGATTACACTTTATAAAGAATGCAAACATGTTAAGGTAAGAAATGCAAGCAAGGTATCCAACACACCTTAACAGCCCTACACTGATGTCATGCATTAACTATTAAGCACAATGGACATTTTAGTGCTTGCAGTTCCAGATTAAATTAAATTGACTTTCAAAGAACGTTTTCCTCTCATGTCATCACACCACAAAGGAGTTTGCTTAGGTACCTTAATCATGCATTTTCTTACTTTAACATGTCTGAATTTCTTTTGAATACTTTAGCTGCAGCTAGGTGAACTTGCTGTTGTGTCTTCTCTAGCCCTCCTCCCTGCCACCAAAGGACCTGAGGTACAGGCATATACCTAGGATTTGGAGCCTTGAGTAGTTAATCTCCCACTTGTTATACACTGCTGCCTACACCCAGACGTAGGGGGCTGGTTCCAGCCCTAGGAGTAATATTCAGCACTGTTAAAAGGAGAATGAAGGGGAAGAAGAGGAGACACATAGGAGAGGGAAAATAAGACAATGTTTTCAGCAGAAAGGGAAATAAAAGGCCTTCAGCTTGCAGCAGGACAGTGAGTTCAAGCTTCTGGAATGGGTTGGAGAAAGAGAGAATTGCAAGAGTAAGGGGAATATGGAGAGACTACTACTAAGAGGAAAAAAGGAAGTGAGACAAAGACTAAAATGGAGGCGAGATGAAAACCAGCAGAGAACCCTGGAGTAGTGAATCTAGGAACAAAAGGGAGGAGATCAGAGAACAAGCCAACAGAAAACTTGACAGGTGATTAAAGTATAAAAATACACTGGGGGAGATGAGCATGTTGTACTAATTTCTCACCTTGTCCTTCACTGTCTGTTTCTTCCCCTCTGGCCCCAATGAATGGGACAGTGATAGGGAAGGAAGGATCAGTGAGTCAAAACCCTGTCACGCACACCTCGTCAACCCACAAACCCCTAAAAAGGTCATTTTATTTAAGAGTTCCAACAGTCAAACACTTGTAAATGCCATATTAAGGTTGCATGGGCAATATTAATTTGCAACCTCTTCTGTGTATGCATTATGAGACTGTCTTTAATTACATGATCGCATATTTTAAGAGGATCCCTGCTTCATTCAATGCTACAGGTCGGATGTGAAGGGGGAGAGGACATAAGGAAACCTTAAGTCTAGTATATTTTTGCTTTGTAACCTAAGCAAAAAAGCTTTCAATTTTTTGTAAACACTATATATAGGAATCCTCTGAAAGTACTGTCCAAAATGCTGTTGCCTACTGAACACTTTAGGCCAAGAAACAATACTATCCACACTGCCCACCTGCAAATTTGTGGGCAAAGTAGATTTTCGCCAGAATAATGAGTTAACACTCCTTCGAAAAGCTAGTTGTTGTAACCACAATGGTTCAGGGTCTCTACTTTCTCTCTCAACTTGTCTTTAGCCTTATATAAAAGAGTACTACCTGAATCTCTACCCCTTCCCTCAGCATCTAAACAGCCACAGTCACCAGTTAAGATAATTAACGCTTTGTTAGACATAAGCATTTAGTTTATTGAATTACACTACAGCAAACAGCACTGAAGTGTATTACACATTTTTTACAGTTGACTGAAGAAACACATTTCGGTTGTCAAGTCTCCTTGATGATCTGCAAAATAAGAAAAACATGAGTCAATACATTTGGACAATCCTAGCTCTCAGAAGTAAATACATTAGTATGTATGAATTTAAACAGAGAGAGTAAGTGTTTATGCTAGTAGGTTAGTTTAGAGGAATTTCCCCACCACTATTTCCTCCTGGCTTATTAAGACTCCCTTCATGTGGTAAATATAATTGAAACACAACAAATCAAGAGCTACACAATTAAGATCTGGAACAGTCTTCAAGATTCACAATATACACAGCATTGATAAATACACAAATTTATGATGGAAAAAAATAAGACAACTTCCTAAGTAAGCAGGTGGACTAGTTGGAAAGGAAGAAATCCAAGTTTGTTAATTACTTCTCTGTATTAAGTTGAATACCCTGAATCCCAATCCTTCACCAACTGAGCTCCATGACAACAATCATGCAAGATGGCAGCACTAGAACATCTATATTGTATGTCCCCATTACCACAGTATCTGAACATCTCACAGCCTTTGTGTATTTATCCTCAACACACCTGTGAGGAAGTGCTATTATCCCCATTTTAAGGTGGGGAACTGAAGTAAAAAGACTAAGGGCTAGATCCACAAAAGAACTTGGTGGCTCCTAAATGTTGGACGGAGGCAACCAAGTTCCTCAGTACCCCCACTCAGTTGCTACCCAACTCTGTAGGTCCTCATGGCACCTAAAAATCTGCCAGTGAGCTTGCACACATTTGCCTCAGTTTAGATGCCTCACTTATGTCTGAGACCCAGCAGATTCCTGAAACTAGGTTTTCCTCCACCTCTCTCACATACACGG
Organism: Mesoclemmys tuberculata; assembly: GCA_007922155.1. Lineage (NCBI taxonomy): Eukaryota > Metazoa > Chordata > Testudines > Chelidae > Mesoclemmys > Mesoclemmys tuberculata. Next base: position 96,901,839 of record ML675601.1, read on the forward strand.
TCCTATCCAATAGGCACTCACAACACAATTAAACTCACCCAAAATAGCTGGAGGAGCCACTGCTCCCCCTTATAACTTTTAGTCTTGTGATTAGGGCACTCTCCCAAGCTGTAGGACACCCAGGTTCATGCACTAAGTAGAGGCAGAGATTGAGCAAGAGACCTGGCTCAGAATACCCCACTACACAGTGTTTAGAGCACTCTCCAGAGAGGACAAATACCAGAATTCAATCTCCCTTCTCCACATCAGGCAGATAAAAGAACTGAACCCAGGTCTCCCACAGCCTGGGTAAGAGTGGCTTCCCTGCTGCCACCACCTTTTTTTGGAGGGGGGCGGAGGGGGGGAGAGAGAACAAGGACAAGAAACTTCTGGAAAGGGTTCGTTCACAGCTGCAAGCAGATAGAAGAGCTTCCCTCCAAGCCAGACCAAGTCACCTGTCTTTGAGGAGTGGGGCCTAGGTCACACTGCTCTCAACATTTCCTCTTGGATAGCTTAGGCAGCTCCCCACTGAGCATGCTCATTTTTCTAGGTCCCATTCTTCGGCATCTAATGCTTCCCATGCATTATAAGGGACCCTAAGTGTCTACCTTGGGGCTGTGCATTCCACTGGTAGCAAGGCACCTGAAAGTCAGACATCACAAGGCTAAGCACTGCAATGCTTAAGGCCATTTGAAGTGCTAGTCCTAAGCCACTCGCCCACCCGATGCCACACACGAGCTTATAACAGAACCGGGAACTGAACCTCAGTCTCTCAAGTCCCATGATAACATGCTAACCTCTGAACTACTTCCTCTTCGGTAACTGCCAGAAACATTCCAAAACACAAGGGGTGAAAAGAAGTAGTGTTAACACTAAAGTTGGGGAGGTGGCAAGAAGAGGATTTTAAGAGTCTATTTTTTAGTTAGTCAGTCCAAACCACTGACTTGCTGCAGTATTAGATATAGTCTAATACTATACTTATCCAGACCTCCAGTGGGTTTCTATTAGTACAGTTTCTACAAGAGAGGTGTCCATAGCAAAGACAGCATCAAAACTGAACCTCCATCCAGTTTCATATGTATTTGGAGTGGACAGGAGATCTTCCATTGACTCTATAGGCAGAAAGTACAGGTGTAATCTTCCACAGACAATTTCTCATGCTGCTTCCCATGTATCTCTTCCTTTCCCCTCCTTCTGTTTTACCTAGTCTTATGCACCCTACAATCAATACAGAAACACACACACCCCATTCCTCCGCAATTACATAGGTCCCAACCTGTAGGTCCTCTCTACTGCAGAACTGGAGGATATTTTTGCACTACACCTCCACACCTGCTCATAATTTTTCTGATGCGCCACCTAAACAGAGTTACAGATTAAGATTATGCTATCCCTGTCACTTTCTCTCAACCAGTGCTACTGGGTAAATGATGAAGAAAGGATAATCCCAATATCCCTTTAAAGCCCTGAACTAGTTTCACAGTTCTAACAAGCAGGGACACACAACCTGGTGAAAAAAAGACTTTTCTACATTGGTTGCAAACTGGAATGCTGGCAGCATAATGGTGTAATCAAGTGTTTCTTTTAGCTTTCTTTGCACAGCAAAGCCCTGTTCTTGGTTTCCATTAGAGTTTTAAACTTGCATCTTTTGTTGGCAGTATTCTTTGTTTCAGTTGACTTTTCTCCCATACTTAGATCTGACATTTCTGCCAGATGGCCTTTCAAAACATTTCAAGGAAAGCCACTTAACCAAAGCGTTGGTGATATATGTACCTGAGAAAGTTAGTTTACTGAAACATATGTTAGCAGTATTCTTTATTATGATTTTAAACTGGAGGTAGGAACATGAAAGTACAAAGGTAAAGTGTTTCCTTCATTATTTACCAGGCTCTTTCTTGTGCTAAAAAAGTTGTAGAATTTCCATTGGGAGAAAGAATAAAAGATGGTCAGTAATATCATCATTAGTTTATGCTACTGTTTTGCATTTTTACTTTACAAGTATATGAAGAGCATCATCCATAGTTTTTTGTTTTACTGGAATCAGCTGCTGACATTGTGTGTGTGTGGAAGCAAGATATAAACACTAACACCATTAAGTCCAGGACTTGAAGCATTCACTTGACAATTAACAAATCTGAATGAGACAAAGTCAAACCCTAGTTTGCCAGGATAATTTAGAAAGACAAATCATCATGTGGTGGGTCACATGAAAAATTCCAGAGCACTGGAAGAACGTAGAAGCCATTGCCCTTGATCTGTCTCCAAAACAGTAGTTTTAAGAGAAGTGGAAGAAAATGATCAATGAAACAATCACGCTCAGTTTCACATGTTTTTTTCCTTCCATGTCTATCACATGGGTTGGAGCAGCTATTTTTTTTAAGCTACTATGCCAAGTTACAGTGTACTTTACTTATGCCAAGTTACAGCGTACTTTAACACTGATGTTTCTGTTCACAGCATCTGGAAGAGAGGAGGCAGAGTTCTGGGGAAGTGTAAGAGCAAAGTTATTAGCTGTTTGGTATTTTTTTGTCTGGAAAACCCTTTGTAGTTATATTGAGGAAACAGTTAAGTCCATTAAGGGGAAAAATCAAATGCTACTATTAACGAAGTACGTGAGAAGGCATGTATCACTATGCTCCCTAGTACCATTTTTTTTTTTTAATATGGAAACTCAGCTTGTGGCCAGTTATCCTCCCTTTCTCTCAAGCTCTGGAGACAGCAGGATGATGTGCTAGAAACTGCCTCCATGACCCATGAACACGCACTCCCTCCTTCCCTCCTTGATCTTTTGTTTTTCTCCCTCTCCTTTTTGGTCATAGGAAACACAGGAATTGCCATAATCAGTCAGTCCCTTGGCCTATCTAGTCCAAGTTTTTCTCCAACAGCCAGCACCACATACTGCAAAGGAAGGTGCAAGAAACCTGCAGTAGGCATCGGTGGAATTACCTACCCCCAGCTTAAATTAAGCTAATCTTTAATTAAACCCTGGAGCACAAGGGTTTATATATCTCTTCCAAATCTTAATTTTTACCAGTAACTTTCAAGAATGGATATCCTTGTAATATGTGTCTAATCTTTCTTTCAGTCTTGAGAAGGTTTTGGCAATATCCTATGGCAAAAGCTTCCAAAGACTAAACAATTGTTTAGTGCCATTTTCCAGTTTCGCTGGTTGTCTCTCTTTGTTCTTGTATTGAAGACAGGAAAAGCAGAAACCCCAAGCCTACCTTCTCTATACCATTCATTATTTTGTATATTTTTATCATACTTCATAAAGGAAAAAAGCTTCCATATCCCAATTCCTCATATGAGAGTCTTCCATGCATTGTCACTCTTATAGCTGTTCTCTGAACCATGTAATTCTGAAATATCCTTTTTGAGACAAGTTTACCTTTACTGCAGTATTTCAAATTAGGGCAAACCACTGATTTATACAATGTCAGTATTTTCCATATTTTCTATTCCTTATGCATCTTAACTCTTTGCTTTTTTGACAACTGCACATCATGCAGCAATAATAATGCCCAGTACTTTCCTTAAGTTAATGCTGTTAATTTATTACCCACAAAGGGTGTATAAGTAGTTCATTTTTTTCCTTTCAACATGCAATACTTTGCATTTACCAACATTGGCCCTACCAGTCTAGTAACAAAAGAAACATTATCTGTAGCTCCCACTGAGACTTTTTTCCTTTTCTAAACTTCAGGAACATACACCTCCATTTAACTGGATGTCAATTTAAGGGTAGACTTTGAGCAAAAACATCAAAATGGGAAGTTTCCAGTGTATCAATATAAACAATAGTTAGATCAGTATGATGCAAGGTATCCTTCAATTACCTATATATGCTGCTTATGAATTTTTGGGTTGTACACTGTCAAACACACCAGCATCCCTCTTGGCCTCGAAGTCCTTTATAGGATCATAGTTTTTATAGAAGTCTGCGTATGCTCGTTTTCTGGGTTCAGCCACACCGAACTGAAATGCAAAATGTACAGAATTAAGACTTAAGAATAGAAAAAAATTGTTCAACAGGTGCAGAAAGCTTGTAATTCACTTGATGGTGTTGTATCACCTGTTATAAAGCTACTGTATGCTCAAAATAAGCTGTTTTAGTTTCAACACAGAATAGTTAGATACTAGAGGGTTACAGCAATACTTATACTCAGTTTTAGAACCTGAACTAATTAACAGATGGGAAAACAAATGCTTAGTGTTGTTTCAGCTAAAAAATAGAACCAGATTTGCAAACAGCATTACTGAATTTTCAGGACACCAATAAATGTATTCTTCCTTGTCAGCTAATATGTACAAGTCCAAATAACCATCCTCTACCAAAAACTGGTCACCATCTGGTAATGGTTTTATTCTTAAAGGATTTCCAAATGAACTTTTAATATGCCCATGGACAATCATACAATTAAGTGATTTAGTGATACCCTTTTATCTATAGTTCCTACAAAAACCGAGTTACAGTTATAGCAAATCTGTGAGGTTACAAAAGGAGGGAAGGGGCTGTCAAAAGAAATAGCCAAAGTGATGCATCCACTTTCATCACATCTTCACTAAGAAAAAGATGTGTTCAAACTCAATACACGTGAACAGTACAAACTGCTTTGTCTTCACTAAGATTTTACCTTGTGCTAGTTAGCATGTGTTCAGACATAAGGTGAGAATACCCCACCAGCTTTTTCCTAATGTTAACACAGCCTTTGGCTCCATGCTGTGGTTCGTTTTGACAGAATCTTTCAGTCAACTGAATGGCCATATAAATCTGGGAGCCCTTCAAGAATCAACTGATTGGACCCTGCAATGGCAAACGGCAAGATCCCATGCATGAATTTCTTTACCCCTCCCCAACTTCCTCAAATTCCATACCAGCTATGGGCATAGCTGATTAGGAAAGAAGAGAAGACAATTGGTAATATTCTCAGACCAGGGTCACATTCTGCATGTATTTTACAGTGATGTAAATCTAGAATAATGCCAGAGGTCCAAGGAGTTATACACTTGTACATTTGCATGATTTGGCCTTGTGTACACATAGTTAAGGGAACAAAAGGATGGAAACCAGTCTTCCCACCTACCCCTGCTGTTCAATAAAGTGTGCCCTAGCAAAGGACAAGAGGGTAGGAAACTAACTGCTCTTACATGGAGCTTGGCTCTCTGCACAGGAGCCTCAGGTGGAAAAAGCACAAAACTGAGATTTATGCCACATCTGCATTCCCAGTTTTTGTGGTGTACTCTTTGTACATACCCCTATATTTTTCTAAACCCATCACATATACTCCAGGTTTGTTAAAAAAGAGAGAAGCATTGCTGTGGTTAAAGACATATCACATGTCAGTTTAGCTATGTCCTGGTAAGTTGCTCCTTTACTTTTAACTAACTCTTTCACTTCTCCAAAGACAAGCTGAAGCCTCTAACTGTACTAGTAACAGAGTTAGGCTTTACTGATGAACAACAGTAATTAAATCTTAATATTTACAGCTGTCTTCAGCTAGAGCTTTCTGAAAATTTAAATATGATGCAAGTGACAGAAAAAGTTTAGTAAGGGACTGAAGGTTCAGTTATTCCATGTATTTAGAAAAGTTTTGCTCATTTTTGTGCATTTTGCTTGTCTAGGTAATCCATTTTGAGTTAAAATTTTTTGCAAGATATCACACCTCAGAAATCTAGCAAAAATTTAGTAATAAAGGCAATCAAGATTACCTAGGACATAAAAAGTGATGGTTGTGCACTCAAATACTTAAATACCTTTAATACATTAACTACCACTATTCTGTCTGCACAACTCTTTAAGGACTGGGATAATGCCAGATGAATGAAGTTTTGTTTTCTGGGATCCCTAAAGAAAAAGATCTCCAATTCCACCTTTGTATCACAGTTTATTTTTTCACCATGTTGTCCTTACCATGTACCATTACTTTTCACCATGTAACCCTCCAAAGAGATCTTGTATCTAAATTGCCAACAACAATGATAGAGGACTCCACTGAGCACACAGTTAGCCTTCTCACCAAAGCATGATGTCAAGGCTGTGGTGACTAAAGATCGTTGAAAAGGTGGCCCTCAGCCTTTAGGAGCATCAAGCATACAGTATTGCATTCATTATTACATCTATTGCAGCAGCATCCAAAGCATGTTAAGCACTTTGCAAACACAGAGGAAGACCCTGTCCTAAAAAGACCAGTCTCTAGATGTTTATTTTACACTTTACAACAACTTTACAAAATATTCAGATGCCAAGAAAGGTTAACACACTCTAAGACACCAGAAATGGAGCAGTTTGAACAACACCAATTTTAAATTTTTTAGGTTGAGCCAGTATGAGCCGTACACAGGACTAGGGCTATGTCTAAACTGCACAAGTAACCTGGGTGACTGTCACCCTCATTAGCATCCCCACAGCAAAGCCCTACCTGTATTAGTGTGTCCTCGTTCGCCCACATGTGTCTGCAGGCATATCTCACTGTTCTTTGTGCTTATATGCCCTAGGATTCCTTCCCAGTCAACTGCATGAAAACTTGTCTGTCCTTCAGGAAAAATTGCGGGAAGGAATTGGAAGACTATCCACACTGAGGCAAAATTTCTTATCATCTAACTGAAAAGCAGTCTGAATTAAAGTGGAGCCTGTATGCTAACCCAGACCCCCACCATATAAAATAGTCCATCTTAATGTACCTCCAAACCTGGATTAGATTTTTTTTCCTATATGAACAGTTTGGGCTAAAAGTGAGTAAGAGTTCATGTTAACTGGGCAGTGTATACATGAATTGTGATGTACTTGGCTCCCAGAGTTAGCCCAAAGTTTCCCAAGGACCATGTGGTCAGGTCACTCAAACTATCAGAGGTTAAAAAATGTATAAAACCTTTTGGTGTTCCTTTGAGACAAGCTGTTCCAACACCCTGGAGACATGCTTATCAGAAATCCACCACAGCAGTTTTCTGATTAACAGATCAACCAAGTCAAAGCCCAGAACAGAAAACTATACAGGCTCACAAATGTTAGTGAAAGTCAGAAATGTAGTTAAGATCTCACCTTATACAAAAGTGCACTTCCCACGGACACAATCATTGCCCCTACCATGTGGAATCTCAAGCGTTTGCTCAGGAGACCCCTCATCTGTGGTTTGGGCAACCGAGTCACTGACATGGTGATGATTTCGCCTAGGAAAGCCATATGTTGGAAATGCATTAAGAGATATACACAGGAACTTCCTGTACTAATTGATGCATTTTGTTTTCTATGTACAGTATATAACAGGCTTATTAGACTAAATATTTCACAAAAGGATATAGAATAGCTTCACAACATTTACAAAGTGGGTTGTCCTCTGCATTAAAATACCTCTTTACAATATATGAGATACCTTTTGAGAGGACAACCCATTTGTGAGATCAAGCTATCAAACTTACAACAGACCTTAAATAGCTTACAAATAAAACACTCCATCAACCAATCTTTCCTGTCTACTGTTTACTGTGTTTCAACCACACCATATCCTTCCCTCTCTTATGACGTCTACTATCATCGTACATTCCCGAAACAAGTTATACTCAGATATTTTAGGCCAGGGACCATATTTTATTGACTTAAATGACATCATGTATGACTAGTTACACTAGATTAAAATACAAAGGTGGCCAAGAACCTTACTGTAGAGTAATACATCCCTTCAACAGGATTTTATTGTGCCATGTACACAGTAGTGCAGCAAACTGCACACACAGCTGTGTGAGAGAGGCAAGACAGAATGTCAGAAATTGGCCATACATGAGAGCGCAGCTGTGCCAGCAAAGCCCACTCCTGCAGATGCAGTTATGCTGGGATAAAAGTGCTTTTGCTGAAAACGCTCGGTTTGTACCTCACTGTTGGCAGGAAACACAGGGCAGGGGTATCTGTGGTCAGTCGTTCAGACCCCCTTGGTAAGAGGCCCACCTCTGCGGTCCAACTCTGCACGCATCCTTAGGGGACTCTACGCCCGGTCGGAACTAGACCGGCTCAGAACCAGACCAGTCCCCCTGGGCTGCGGCAGGCGCTAGACCACGAACAGCCACGGAGAGACGAACTGGAGACCAGGTCCACGCCGCCCAGGCGCGCCCGGTTCCGAACCGGGCCGAGTGCCCGGGCCCCCTGGGAAGCTGTTTCGCACACGCCCCGGCCACCCGCCGCGCCCGGCTCCCTCCACGGCGGGCTCTGGCCCCCGCACCCCATCCCCCCCCGGGGCGCCGAGCCCCTCATCCTCAGCCGCAACCAGGCCCTCCCCGCCGCGCGGCGCCGCAGGCCTCCGGGACACGGAGGTCAGAGCGGCCGCGGGGCTCCCGCAGCGCCGGGGGGGACCCGGACCGGGGGGAGGGGCTGGTGGCAGGAGGGGACGCCTGGCGAGCGGACCCGCCCCGGGAGAGCGGGCGAGGGAGGGGGCCGCCCGTCCCCTCACCTCCGCGAAGTACCAAGGTTCTTCCGCACTGAGAGCCGGGCACCGACTGACGTCTGAGGGTGACGCGGGAGAGGCTGCAGCCGCGCATGCGCAACACATGGCCCCGGCTACGGCGCGCCGCCCGGCTCAAACCGCGACTGAGATTCAGATTCTGAGGGAGGTGGGGCTGATCCGCGCGACAGCAGAGGCCCGCCGTGGCGGGGGAGGGGCGGGAGGGCAAAGGACAAGCGGAGGGGGAGGAGACGACACATCCCCGCCTGCCGCTGGCGGCCCCCCCCATCGCCTCCCTCTGTGCAAGCCCCCGCCCTGTGCTGCTCGTCTGCAGGCGCCTTCCGCGAGCAGCAGTGTCCTGCCCGCCCCACCCACAGCCCCCCACGCCAGCCCCCACGGACCGGTGACAGGCCCGCCCCGACCTGCTACGGGTGACTGACCACAGGGCCACCCTGACCGACCAGGGACAGCCCACCTGACCGGCGCCAGCCAACTCACAGCCCCACCCTGCTCCACTCCACCGCCCACCGCCCTACTCCAAGCCGCCAGTGACTGCCCTGTCCCGACTGACCGAGGGCGGCCCCGCCCAGCCTGCTGGGACTGACTATGACAGCCCCACCCAACCGACTCAGGGTAATCCCCGCCCAGCCCGCCCAGGTCAGTGACAGCCCCTCGCTGACCAACCAACCACAGCCCTGGCCTGGTCTGCTCCGACCAATGACGACAGCCCCACCCCACCCTGAGTGACAATAGCCCCGTCCTGTCAACGACAGCCCTGCTTAGCCCCCACTGCTGACAGTCCCGCCCTGCTCCGACCAGGTGACGACAGCCCCGCCCTGACTGACCAAGGACAGCCCGGCATGGCCGGCGCCAGCAACCAATGACAACCCCACCCATCCCAACGGATGACAGCCCTGCCCTGCCCATGACACACGACCGTCCCATCCTGCCCCACTGGTGACAGCCCTGCCCCACTCCAACCATCTGACAACTGTCCCACCCTCCCCAGTTGACGGCAGCCCTGCCACAACTTGCTCCAACTGACTGACGACAGCTCCGCCCTACTCCAGCCAATCGACAAAAGCCCCGATCTGACTGAGGACAGCCTCGCTCCAGCTGACCAACAACAGCTTCCTCCTGCCCTGCCTTGACCAACCGGTAATAACCTTGCCCTGCTACTACTGATGACAGCACCGCCCCAACTCCAACCAATCAACCACAACCCCATACCAACCAATCAGAGACAGCCCTGGCACAATCCACCACAACCGACCAACAACAGCCGCATCCCAACCAACCAACAACAGCTCTGCCTCAACCGACCAAGGACAGTCCCACCCCAACCTGCGCAGACTGATCAAAGACAGCCCCAGTTGACTGACTGACAACAGCCCCTGCTCGTCTGACTGACCATAGCCATATACTACCCCTCCCAAACAATGACAGCCCCATCCCACCCCACCAGATGACAGACCCATCCCCGCTTCCAGACCAGCGACAAGCCTGCCCTGCCCCTCATAAATAAAAGACCATCACGTCCAATCGAGAAAAATCATACAATCACACCTAGGAGGCAAACAATACTGTTGTGACACTGCAACAAAGAAACGTGTTTCCAGCTTGAAATCAGTCCAAGTTACTTGGTTGGTTGAGGCCTGCACTTCAGGACTGCAGGTGTTCTACTTTGAGCAGTGCTTACATAGCTGATCTTAGTAGGTTTGTGCAAATACCCAGAGGCACTGGTCCCCTTCCATCTAGTCATTCTTGTCATAAATAGTCTCCTTACTACTGAGCCAACAAATCAGAGCCCCTCTCCTACCTCCTACTCACAATGGTGATTCTCACACATCTTCAGAATTGCTGCAAGAGCAGATGATACATAAAATGACATGATCTAGATCACTGATGAGCATGATTGGTTCAGTCTATATATAAAACGAACTTTGTTGACCTTTAGCAACTGATCAGAAGATTTTTTGTCTCTCACTTTAAAATAAGGTGATGATTTTCCCATCTAACTATTACCTTTGTCTTCTAGCCCATCCCTGGAATGGTCTCCTGTCCATGTAACTTACACTACTGTTACTTCTGTTCATCATCACCTTGAAAAACTTCTAAAACCACATCTATTCAATGAAGGACTAACCATAGTGCCCCCACATCACCCTGTGAGTCTTGTTCTGAGGGGAGCTGGTCACCTCCCACTGAACTCCCACTGAAGGCATAATCAATCTGCTGATACACAGTGACTGTAGCTTTAATGACTACCATGATTATAAATCACATCAGGGAGGTAAATCCTTGAGTTATAACCTTAATCAAGGCTGAAAATCTCAGTGAATAGAACTGTGACTGTGTGTAAGAAGATCTGAAGTTTCCATGCCTGGATCTTTCAATGACTTGTCACATAACCTCTCTATGCCACGGTTTCTTTCCACCTGTAAAATGGAGGTAATAGTAGTCAGTCACCTTTATACTAACTGTCGTCATTGTCTGACATCATTACTGTGGGACATACACCGTGAATGACCAGAGGTTGAGCATCTAAACAAACCAGTGGCACTGCCTCTTGATACTTGAAATGTTTATGTTGTAGTAAATTGGATCTATCATGCTTTCTAGAGTGGCTCACTGGTGCCAACCACAGGGCAGACTGTCAAGAAGCAAGGCAGGGACCCCGTACTTCTGGTATGTTCTATCATTAGGTTTTACCAACTCAGTAACAAGTGTGAATTCCTAAAGCACTATAACAGTCTTACCATGGAGTCAATCCCCTTGGGCATTCCAGTCTATCTTGCCACCCAGGCAAGCAGGACTTAGTGATATATGGCCACTTTACACCAAAAACCACAGCCATATTCAGGTTACTCCCAGTCCTAAAGGATCAGTTACTTACCCCAGGTCAATTTGCACCTTAGATTTCACACCAGAGACAAAGCTTGTAGCCAATCCTATAGTAAACTATCTAAGGATGTATTAACTAAGAAAAGAAATGAGAGAGTTATTACAAAGTTAAAGCAGGCAAGCGTATGTGCACAAATGACTTACAATCTATGGTTCTAAAAGGTGACCTTTGTAGTAATCTGTCAGCTCTGAATGTCTTTTAGGGCTTTAACCCTGGGGATTTCTGCTTCTGTTTGATAGCTCCAGCCTTGTGAGAGTCCAAACAGCACAAGAGATGAAAAATTTTCTTGTCAGCTATTTTTATTTCCTTCTTCCAGAATTCAACCTGATGGGATGAGCACTTTTTCACATAGCCTCAGGGGAATAATTAACAAAGTTTTTGTATTGTGATGTCTGACAGTGGCCCATTCAGTTTTGATAGTCCTTCTTGATGGGAAGGAGATGATCTCTCCTGGCAGGGTTCATAGTTTCAGAGCAAACATTTTTTACAGTTACAAATCAAAACTTACATATTACCTTATAGCAGGTAATAAAGATATTATAAGTGAGATTAATGCATGCAGCACCTTGCAAGCATTTCATAAAGTCAAAACACTAAACACATTGTTATAAGACCAATACCCATCTTAACCATACTAACACACAGGTGAAACAGACTGATTCTCAGCAATGAATTTGTCAGTGCTCGGCTGAGGCCTACAGTCTTGGCAAGAGCTGGCACCTGGTCTGCCTGCGTCACAGTGCCTACTTCAAACTTGCTATAATCTAATCAAGCCAGTCTTTTGGGCATTAAGGGCCAGATTTTTAAAGGTGTTGAGGCATTGCTCAGCTGAGTGGTGCAGTGCCTGCCTAATCCCTAGTTAGCATGCTGCCTAGTAGAATTTTCAGATCCAAGTTAGGCATCTCAGTACCACAGAGGCTCCTTACAGCAGAGTCCCCAAACTGCAGGGTGTGCCCCCAGAGGGCTGCGGTGGGGCCTGGGCCTGGACCTGGGCCAGAGCCCAGGGGTGGCAAAGAGGGAGTGCAACCCAGCCTCACTCAGGCCTTAGAACGTATGAGTCTATGATTGTCATTATCACCTAATGATATCATCTAGTCCTTCAGTTTCTCCAATTTGGGCCTTGTTCACCTAAGTCTTTGTATGCATTTCCCCATTACATGTTTCTTAACCTTTCTTCAGTCAGTGGTAAGCCCTTTAAGTATTCACTTTAAGTAACTGCAGTATGCATGTGCAAGCTTCAATTTATACAGCTTTTGCTGTTTATCCAATTTCCATGTCATTCTGTGTCTCTGTCATCCTGATCCTGGGTTTCCCCAGTAAAGGGGGTTTCTTGTCATTATAGGTTTGTGTATTTTTTACCTAAAATCTTCCAAGCACAACACGTTACCTTTGTCCTATCGGCAATAACATCATGTTAAGCAAATCAGCAATTCTATGTAAAAGAATTGGCTAAACAACACTCATGCTGGCCTAAATGTTATCTCAACTAAACTCATTCACTATCCATAACTGTAATTATTACAGTGTAAATAGCAAAGCTCTTCATCTTATCATTTAGCAATTCTTTATATTTCAATATTGTAGTTCAGGACATGTGTATTATCATACTCTCGTCATCTATTTGGGGCAGGAGGGTTAAAAAGCACTGTGACCCCCAAAACGTCAATGTTTTCTTTATCTTCTCTATGCATGGGTGTGAAAAAGAGTTTTCACTCAAAGTCCAGCCTTATTTTGTGAATCGTTAGAAAAAGCTTCATTAGTAGTTTTCCCTGTGTTGCATTCTGGGCGGAGCCTATATTTCCGAGTGCTGCCCCGCCACCTATCCTTGGCTACTGCTGCAGAGGCTAACAAATACCCAGTGTTGAGCGTGCTCTGATCATGCATAAGGATTGGGTCCCTCTGGCGAGATATGTGTCCCCTACTTACTTTAAAAATCCCTCTGTAGGGCCTCAGCTTGAGCTAAGCCTCCAAGCAGCTTGTTATCTGTGGGGCAGCATCAGAGCTTAGGCAGCTTTGACAAAGCTGACTGGTGGTAACTTAGGTTGGGGGACTTGGCGCCTATGAAGGTTAGGTGGCACCGGAGCTTTGGCTGTGAAAATAGCAGTGGTACCTACCTGATGGTTTTACGTACCTATCTGCCTGTTTAGGCAACTAAATCCCTTTAAAAATCTGGTCCTACATATCTAGTTTGTTTGCTTGAGTTCTTTATTTGTTTTGTAAAGAAAAGGTGCCGGATTTGCAACTCAGGGCATGAAAGTCCTTGTCCCCAGGATGGTGTATCACACACAACAATTGAAGCACCCTACTACCACTTGGGTAAACAGATCAATTCTACAAGCAGGAAGGAGGTAGATCATTTATTGCCTGCTCCTGCTCCCACAGAAGTCAGTGTAAATTTTCCACTGACTTCTAGGGGAACAGGATAGGGCTCTGAATCCTTGGCCTTGCTATTGAAACTGCCAGCAAGGGTACCCATTGCGGTAGGGGTTTTTGTGAAATGGACAACAATCCACTAGGAACAAGACTGCAACAACAAACTCCTTTCACACAGGCCACAAAACAGTCATTTGATGGTCATTACCAGCCAGCCTAGATTAAATTAGAACCAATATTCGAGTGGTAAAATGTCACAACAGCAATCCTTCAAGCCTGCGACTTTCCTAGTTTGTTTGTTATAAAATCTACTCCTCTATCACCAGGAAAGGTTGGGTTTTTTTTTTTTAAATAACACTAGCTGCAAGCTTTGTGCCACATACAAAAACATTTGTGTACCTCATGCTGTGGCTGAGCCAGAAATTCAATAATTTAAAGGCTTCTTTTCTCAGAACTGGGTGGGCATCTGTCAGTGGTGCTGAGGCACAAACAAAGATGCTATGGTATGAATAGGCATTTTATAAAATTGAAGTGGCAGTTAAACAAAACAGCTGTTTTCATCTCTGCTGTATTCAGAGCGTCAGGGATGGGGCAAATCATTGATTCCTAAATGGAAAAATACAAAATTGGTAGGGGAAAATAATCATTTTCAAATGTCTAAAAGGGTACCTCCAAGCAATGGAGAAAAAAGCATACGTTAAAACCAATATAAACCCAGGGGATGGGGAGTTCATAAGCCTTTTGTTGATTTCATAAACTATTTTTATAGTTTTAAAATCTCACTTTACAATTTTATTTTTAACTTTGTTGAACTTTTTAAAGGGCCAAATTCTGATACCTAAGCTCATGTTGAACAGAACTTTATTCCATGAGCGGCCCCCATTGATTGTCCAGTACGTGGTGCCAGGATTAATCATATTATTAAATAGGAGACTCAACTATTAAACAAATGTCATGGCTACAGGGCTGACTGCACTTGTGTCGCCTTTCTGGCCCCTCTGTGTGCACACCTTCAGGTGTTAGTCCTCATGCCTTTACTTGTCCGAAGGTGGAATTTTGCAATTCTCCCATTCCTAGACAGAGTCCTGGGCTACAGTATCGTGTATATCAACCATTCATACCCTGAGGGTCCAAATGAGTTCAGGCACCTCCAGTTCTTCCCTTTGGGAGTCTGTGACAAGTGAAACACAATGTTCAAACAGCCTTCTTAAAACAAAAGTATTGCTTGTTTTAGCAGTAAGAACAAAGGTTTTAGATCAACAGGATTTTAAATCAACAGCATACCCCTCTCTATCTTACCTAAAGGCCTGCCATCCCCTGATGCTAACCTGGGTAGGGCTAGCTTCTTCAGATCCACCGTTGAGGTCCTGTTTCTTAATCTGACTCCCCTGAATGATCACTGCATCTCTCATTTTAACCCTGCCAAGTTCTTTTGTCTGTCTGTGTTTGTGGGCCTTTTCCTGTTCTGGTGCAAACCAGTTTCATAGGCTTGCTGGAGAGCAGGCAACATTTTCAAAGCTAATAATTTTGGCCTTGTCCCTTAACAACTCTTACATGTTTGCTGAGAGCTGACTTCTCCAGAGCCATTTTTTCCTGGCTGCCTGTTTTTCTAGACAGAGTCCTGTTGAGTTAAATCAATATAGTCTTACAGAAAACACCTCAATTACTAGGCCAACATATAATATTCATAAATCATTATAGAGTTGCTCCAGATCCATCACTGCAAATATCAGTCCATAAAGTTTGGCTCATTAGCACCAATAGTTTAGGGCCACTTCTAGAACATACTCCACATAATAACAATATGACAACAAATCTGAGCCCAAATCTCAGGGCAAACGGGCAAACATATCACACTTCATTCATTCATGTGCACTCAAGGAAAAACTCTGATTTCATACATATAGCTGAGGAATGTTTATGTGACTTGGCCAGCAGTCAAGATAAGTCAGTATCCAATGGTACAATATCCTGCCATTTAACTATGCTCCTCTCCCTCCCCCCTGCTGCTTCACTGCAAGTGCGAGCAGATCATTACACAGATATCTTGGGGCCTGGTCCAAAGCCCACTGAAGAAATATGAGTCATTCCATTGACTTCAATGGTCTTTGGATCAGGCCCTTCATTGACTCTTATTATTATTAAATCTGGCCAGTGATGACAAATATTTGGCTACCTGAATTCACCTAAAAATCAAGAAGTATCTACCTGCCAACATTTCTTCAAGGAATTAATTCTGCCTGCAAACTTGCATCTGCATTTATTTGCGGGCACAAAATTGTGGGTGCAAATTTGGAAGCGAGCTTTAAACACCAGCTTTTTATTTCTAGGTAACACCTATTTTTCACATGGGACAGCTTCATTTTTCCTTTCTGTGGTGTATATTGGAGATGGACATTAAGATGATTGCCTGTATATCCTGAGGCTCTTCTGCATTTTTTTAAAATAAAGAAGTCTTACTATGCAAAGCTCGTTCAGGTGTAGAAACCTTGTACATTTCCAAGCTTCCAGGCTTCAAAATTATTCTGGTTACTTGGAGCTGCAGCCTTTTAGACAAACTTTCTTAGCCCTCCTATTTTAGTTTGTTTTATTTCCTCCTGAGATGCTGATATGACAAATCTGATAAGATCATTACAAACTTTCCCTTCCAGTTCTGAAATTCTTCCAGGCTAAGAGAAAGTGCATTTTTGATGGAGCCAAATGCCCCACATTAGCTTATTCTAGTGACATATCAGATAAATGATGTCCACCATTTGAGAAATGAGAGTTCATGAACACTCCTGGCTCCTGCTTTCAGTACAATGTAGAACTAGACCCATAATGGATATAACACACTAAAGGTCTCCAGGAGCAAACTGAGATGTAAAAGGTGAGTCATTTTCTTTTTTGGTGGCTATCCAGCAGCAGCCAGCTTTGGGAGAGGAGGTGGACAGGACCACTGCAGACTTGACAAAGAACACAGTCCACTGGAACTAATTCTCCCTCAGCCAGTACAATGTTTGAGCCAGAACCATTCCTCCCTGATTTTGATATACTGTTAAAATCTCTACCATCCCCTGTAATTTTCTGGACGGTTATAATAGGCACAGGCCTTAACAGATCATAATCACAGACCTCTACAATCTCATCTCTGACACTGACTCCCTCCATGGCTATGGGAAAGTTGTTTAATCTCTCTGTCTCAGTTTCTCTATCTATAAAAAGGGGATAATATTGACTTTACTATCTCATAGCAGTGTGGTAAGGCTTAATTCGCTAATGTCAGTAAAGCTGTTTGAAGATATAAAGTGCTATGTGTTTATTATGATCTATGTAAGTATTAGACAGACCAGAGGGATTATATGAAAGGGACACAATTAGAAAAACATTTGGCCCTTCGGCAAGCAAAGTACCTTTATGCTAAATCGATCATCTACTCATAATGAGTCAACACCCAGGATAGTCCCATGTTTTGAAGGAGTTTGATTTTCTCATGCATGTCACAGAACACTGGGGAAACTTAATAGCTTAAGGCTTTATTTTTTCTCCTGAAGCAAGTGTGTTCTTTCACCAAAACCAAACAAATAATAATAAAAAGCCCTTAGGTAGAAACACAACAGTACAGATTACTAACTGTAAAAATAATATCTAATAATACTTAGCATTAACATAGTCCTTTCGCAGTGAGGATCTCAAAGGGAAGTATAAGTGTTATCCCCATTTTAAAGATGGGGAAACTGAGGTGCTAAGAATGGAATTGACTTATCCAAAGTCACACACAATGAGATTGTGAACCCCTTTGTCAATAGATATGTCTTCACTGCAGAGTTAATGCAGATGATCAGCATCCAGGTCTAAGCACCCAAGTTAACTGAGTTGTGAACAGCGACACTGCAAAGCCACACTCGAGTTACTCTAGCCTCACTGGTGCTGCACTTACCAAAGTGTGTGTGGCATTACGATTTCTGGGGCCCATTCCGTGGTTCTTTGTGAAGCATTAAGTTGCGTTGTCTTTCCCAGGAAAATGTGAGCAAACTTGTCTGTCCTTCTGAGCACACAGGAAGAAGTGGGGAAGGACTATCAGCGCTTTGGTGGTTCAGCCTGCATCTTTACTGCAAAGTGGGCAGGTTCCAGCCTAAGGCCTGGGGTACACTGCTGGCGAAATTCAGCAGCAGTTGACCGGAGTTATGCAAGCTACGCGTAGCTCCCATTGACTTTGTAATTTCTGTTTAGCACGCTGTCTCCACTGCACTGCGCTGACAGGAAATGCATACCCACCGACGCAGTACTGAGCTTTTTGGGAAGTGGTTTTATTAAATCGACTTCTGGCTTGATCGAGCAGGTCTTCACTTCTTCTCAATCAATCCGGATCAATTGATCTGATGATGGCGAATTTGCCACTGTCAGTGTAGACATACCCTCAGTGAAAGCCGCACTCAGGCTTTAGTTATAGTCCCAGATAAGATAGCTAGCTTGGAGACAAAGCACCACTGAACTTTTATTAAAGATTTTTCTGTGTGGATGGGGGAGGGAGCTTAGGGGAAACACCCAAGCAAAAGCCTGGGTTAACTCAGCAGTGCAGACATACCCAGTGGGACTACTCCTGGGAGAAGCTGCTCACAAATGGGAATGAGGAGGGTTGCCCACAGAGAGACAGTGGCAGTCAGAAACAGAATCCAGCTTTCCTGTCTCTCAGGTCCTGCTCTCTCCACTAGATTATACCACACGGTACATATCATGGTTCTGTAATCCCTGCCACTTGCAAGGCAACATTTTCTAACAAAAGCATTCTTCCATGGCCCCATTCATGCATGGAATGCCAATCACAAACTGATCTGGAAGGCCATTTCTCTCTCCCCAAGACCTGCTTTTTCCAGACCTACAAAAAGATATAGATTGAGGATCAGTTGGATATCCCTGCGGGGTTTATGTTCATTATTTAAAAAATGTTAAAGTATTTAATTTGCATATAAATATTGTATAATTTGATTATATCCCACTCCCTTATTCTTTGCGTGCTGCTTGTCTTCTCAATAGGTAAGTTCCTTGCAGCAGGGACCATTTCTGCCTCTGCCTGGTACAGCACCTAGCACAATGGGGTGCCCAATCCAGGGACGTCTGGCACTACTGCAATACAAATAATAACCAACAAAAAAAAAGGATCCTGGGTGATATGGATTAATTTACAATGTGTGATGGACCATCAACAAGAGTGCCATGCTCAACTGCTACGCTGTATGCCTGTGCAGATAATGTCATTTAATGTTCAGAATTTTATAAATAAAACAGATTTTCTTTATGATCATGACATTAACCAGGCTTGTCACCCTACTAGATAGTGATTCGAGTTTAGTTGCTGTCATCATTATGCACACAAGATTCCTAATGAAGGTAAAATTAATGTCAGGTTATGGTCCCAAGTCTGAAAGATTAGACAAGGTCATAAGTCAGGGGCTTTCAGAAAACCACAGAATCATCTCTTTTTATTTTATTTTTTTAGCTAAACTATTGTTGGCACAAAGCTTTTTAAAAATTGTAGAACGGCCTGTTTTTACTTTATTCTTGTGTTTGAAAGAATTTAATTAGGAAATTGTAGATCTCATATTTCTGCTGCATTGAAATGTTTGAGTCTCGTGATTAACAGAACTGGCAACAGATAACAGTGTAAACAACCCTCACTAAATGTGTTTTGATTAAATGAGTGCACTTTCTTCAGACACATTTGGCCATGTTCAATATGGTGCTAGATGTACATGAGTGGAAAAACTGCAGCATTTTTCCAAGCAGGAGGCATGAGATTGCTAGAAGCCATAGCCTCCACCATGGTATTAATTAGCATGTCTCACCAACCAGAGCTGTAATATTTGTAAATGAAATTCTAGAAAGGCATCAGCAAAGAGCAGGGCGAGGAAGCCAAATGGAAAACATGAACCAATAAAAAGGCTGAGCTAGCTAGAAGTGCAAGCTTAGCCTTTGAAGTCAGTTCAAGTGCTGCATGCTTTAATTGTGGTGTCATCCTGTGACGAGGGGTGCAAACAAGAACTCAGAAACAGCTTTTGTAACTTGTGGCCCTCTTGTAGATGAATCAGTTTGTTGATGGTTACCAGTGGTTGCACTGCCAACAAAGCTGTGGTCTTTATGATGTTCGATTTCAACAGTTGGCTTCAGTGGAAGTTTTGGGTGCAGTGGGAGTGCAGTGTCATGCCCTGCCCCGCACTTGAATAGAGGTTGAGCAGTTGAATTCAGAGGAGACTGCATATCTCACTAACTGGAAACCCAGATACTTCTTTATATCTTTTTATTGGTGGTTTTCCTTTTCTTACGCTGGCCTCAGCTGTAGAGCTGAAGTGGCACGGGATCTTGTGCTGCCCTGGCATTTCAGTATGTGAATGGTGGATAAGCAATGGACGGACCAGCTGGGTTACATTGTTCTACCCTGGGCATAGCTTTCTTAGGGTCTACTACTGCCAGGTGCGGAGCAGCTTCTAAGATACTAACGAAGTCGGTGGGACCTGAGAGTGCTCAGCATTTGCAGGGTCAGGCAGCCAGGCCTTAAGAGGGCCCAGGAATGGGCTAAACACAAATCTCGTTACTGAGAGACACACACCCACTCTTCTTTTTTAGATCAAACGTCAGTGATTATTTCTCCAGCTAGAAAACAGTAACTCATGAGTCTCAAAGTCTGTGGCCAGCAGTTAGCCACGTGCTGTTAATTACTACCCAGTAAAACCTGTGTATCTGTTTTGGGAAGAAAGAATAAAGAGAGAGTTACTCTTCTCTAGTAGCTGTTTCACAAGGCAAACGCACTTAAAGCAGGGGTGCATTTTCTTTCCCCAGGGGGTGATACATGAGTATAGAGTAGTAAAGGGGGAATAACCCTGGACCAAGGCCATATTATATCTGCATCCTCTAGATGCAAATGGGTAAAGAACCAAACACTTTAACCAGATACCATAGTTTAAACAATGATATGGAAGAAAATGGGTGGAAAATTTATTAGGGAAACGTGATGTACACCGAACTTAAACCACCATTGATTGCAACATTTAAATACTTCACAGAATAAGACAATTCAATGTTTTGTAGATTTTAAAATTGAAAATACTTCTCAAGTGGCAAAGTTTAAATTATCATAGATGTGGTTGGTTCAGGCAGGAATGGTATTCAAACCCATGGGGATCTTTTGTTTACAAGAATAATGCCTGAACACTTGGCCACCAAACTGGTGGGGGGAAAAAATGCCTTTACATGCAAACAGGTAAAGATTACCAATGAAGACCGAACAATAGATAAAGAGCTAATTGTTTAATAAATGCCCTTACTTAGCTTTGTGTATTTCAGACTAGAATTGTTTATATATCGACAGCTAAATCTCTTTATTTGCTGGCCATGATAGCCACTGCATTATGTGTGCCGTTGTGTGCTAGTGCATGTCTCAAGTATAACAAAGGTGTTTGGTTTTTTTACTTATTTGTGCTATCATTTGTTTCATTGAACTTTCTTGCTGAGAAGAACATCACTTTTCTTTGTTCAAGAATCCTTTTCTGAGAAGTGATAGTTCCTTAAAAAAACTATTGTTAACAAAAGACCTTCAAACATATATGGCACAAAGGGATAAGGTTCAAAATAGGTTTAAGACAGAAAAGAAATAAAAGAGTAAAACGGTTAGTACATTCCTCTTTTCTTTTGACATTTCAGAAATGAAAAGCTAAAATGAATACACATCGTTCATCAGAATACTAAATAATTACGTTCTAAACAAATAATTAATATGTGGAGCAAGCAACAGCCTTAACAACATATTTAATGTTTCTTTAAAAAAGTAAACTGTTTAAATTCAATAGTAGAAAAATAGTAGCAAATCCAACATAATAAAAGCAGTGTGCATTAGAAATGTTAAAAACCTTGGCTAACTGATCATTTAAAATAGGAACAGGACCTCATATTTATATCTAGAATATCCATATCGTGTCCTGACAAGCCCAATAGACCTCTGCATAGTCCTACATTTCTCTAGTATCTATGCAGTGTGGAAAATTATTATTTGGCACTAAAACAATTCAGTGTATTGTGTATTCATTTTGTAGCTATGTTATTATATTACCAGTGCAAATTGCAGAGCATGAGTACATTTGTATGGAGGTGGAAAATGTATATTTTTGTGCATCGTATCAGTCCAATACATGGAATTTTGGTGAAAGGTTTGTCTGCATATTAAAGGAAAAATCACAAACAGAGTACAGCAATTCTGTGTGGTTTCTAGTTTGGGAACTACAAACTTAAAATATTAGTTATGGCTCTGTACCAATACTGCACATTCAAACAGCCTTGGATATAGGGATTCAAAATACAGATTTGAACAGTAAATTGCATCGATCCTGGGAGTGTTCTGACTCAGGTCATTAGAGAGAGGTGTGAATTGTGACTCAGATCTAAACCCAGGCCCAGAGCTGGAATTTTAATGCAAGCCCATCTCTAAATATATTTACAGAAATTATCAAAACCACCAATATTCTGCAGATATTTTGATGACAAAGTTTAAAAGCTCTAACCTTATCTTAGCTGTATTCTGAAATAATTTACAATAGTTAATGGAGAGCACTGTAATCAAAAGATGAAAAAAAATTGACCAATGAACTATATATATAGCCGGACAATTTTAAACCACTTGGTCTGGTTCATGCTTGGTGTAACTCCACTTTCTTCCATGTATTTACAGCAGGGATGAATTTTGTCCCATTATTTAAAATTGGATACAAAAATTATTTCAGGAATTTTATTCATTATGGGGTGAAATCTGGAAGCACTTACTCTGGTTTCAATCAGTTTTTACCCAAGCAAAACTCCCATTGCAATCAATAGTTTGAGTAAAAACTAAGGACTAGATTGTGTCTGCCCTTCTAAAGTTTGCAAAGTGGGGAGGACACCAAGAATCTTTCTCCTGCTTCACCTTGCACATGTGTATACACTGGCTGTTGTTGTATAAGGAGAAGGGTTTGTGGATGTCATTCTCCATTTTGGCAGGCAGGGTTCTGGATTGCAGGAAGCTGAGGGCTGCAGTCAACACTAGCCTCTGGTTTCAGAATTTGATCATTAAATACAAGTTCTCCATGCCTTAATAGGAACTACACAACCCCAAGCACATGGACTATAAGATTGACCCCCGCTAGTAGCCTCTCAAGCATGGTCACCCCACATGCATCAGGATGTAGAAAAGGTGGTGGCCAGCAGCACTGGCTGGATACGCAGGGAAGAACATTCTGCTCCCTTTTAAAGGTTGGTGCAGTGGCCAATCTCGGCCTGCATATCAGTGGATCTGTGCCTTAATATCACAGATTGCGGGAGAGGAGTTTAAAGGAAGCAATGGGAAATCAGCCTGTATGCACAGGGCTGGAATGCTAGCTGCAGTTGCAACATCTCTGTACATTCCTTAAATAATCCTTTTAATAAAGAGCCAGTTTAGCTTTGGAAACATGGAGTCCTCTCCCATTATTACTCAGCGTATGATATATGAAACATTGGCCATTCTTCACAGAGTTTGGTGCCTTGTGTCACACACTGGCAGGTTTGAAGGCTGAGAGGGATATATAGTGCCCAATCCTGAAATCCTTATTCAGTCACAACTCCTATTGAAATTAAGGGGAATTTTGAATGAATAACTTAAAGACTGGGCTTTCAAAAATAAACTGTCCACTCTAGGCTAAGAATACAAGTTTAATAAAAAATGCCGATATGATGGGAGAAATGTGAAGTAATTTGATAAAGGTACTTAGTATAAATACCTATAGATTCAATACATCAATTATGATAATTCCAGAAGGTTTTCAATATATTTAGGCTTATAAGGATTGGATTTTATTGGTAAATGTCGGTGAGCATCAATTGCACACACGAACGTATGAAAATATGTTTCCATCAATAATAATTGAAATTTACAGAGACAAAGAAAAATGCTGCTTGAGAACTTATTAGACTTTGATTTAAAGATATTTACTTTGTATATTTTGACATGTCGTGTCGACAATTTGTGTTTTAACAGCTCTGAACCTTAAACTTTTTAAATCTCAATGTCTATGTCATTAAATAATTATTGCCTGACTTCACTGTAATTTCCCACAACTGTGAAAATTTAAATGGATAAAAATTGGGAAAAATGCTTATTGATATTATCCTTCTAAATTATTATTTTTTTAAATTGAATTATGCAAAGCCTAAATATATTGTATCCCATGGCACTAAACAAGAAAAGTATATGTTTATATAAATGTAATTAGGCTCTGTGTTTTGACCACCACTAAAGCAGATAAATCACCAGTCAGGCTGGAACGGTTTCCGATACTGCATCTTGCTAAATAACTGGAGTTTTTTCCCAAGCTGTATCAACAAACTCCATACAGAACTATTGTTCTGATAGAATCCTACAGTTTTCTAAAAAGTGCATTTGATCAAATCCAAGGTTACCCATAGTTGAAGATAATGGAAATGAAGTGTGGTTTGACAGAAAGGAGAGGGCTTAGACATACATAATGCAACTTTTTTACTTCTTTCAAAAAACATTGACTGCATTTAGTGCTGAAGAAAAGTGCTGGATCGACAGCCCTAGAGATGATTTATCCATACAACAGGTAAAGGCAGTGCAAACATTCCCACCAGTTTCTAGAGTGATCTAGAGTAAGCCCCTCTCTTGGGCAAGAAAATAACTTAATCTCCAGACCTATTCAATCCTCAGCCACTCTGCTGAGATTGGTAATTGCCAACACCCGACACGAGGTTATGCACTAAGCTACCAATGCATTTCAGATACATCACCAAACAGCTATCAGGCAGTAGATTTCAGTCACTACTGGGTAAGATTAAAGCCAGTAACCTAGAACTGAAAGGAGGTCTGTCTCTTAGCTTTGTCGCCTGAGTCATCCTTCCCCAAAACTTACACCCAACTCATTTATCTCTTTCTGTCTAAAACTAATGTATTAAAATGATATTTTCCTTATATTTGTTGATATTAATAACATACACACCTCATCAGATGTGTATGCAACAGGAAACTGGCTACATGTGATTTTATATATAATGTAGAAATTCAAATGCAAAATGGACTGAGGAACATCAGAGCGACATGGTGGGTGAGACAGTATCTTTTGCTGGACCAACTTCGGTTGGTGAGAGAGAGACATGCTTTTGAGTCACACAGAGCTCTTCCTTGGGTCTGGGAAAGGTACTTCTAGTGCCAGAGATAAATATAACATGGAACAGATTGTTTAGCAGAAGTAGTTAGCACATATTGTAAGGGACCTTTCAAGGTAGAATGACTCATTAAGTCCTCTGCAGTCATAGGACAAAACGGGGGCTAGTGGGTTACAGATTGTTGTAAACAGATTGTTGTAAGGCATAAATCCAGTGTCTCTGTTCAGTCCGTGATTTTTAGTGTCTAGAAGAGCTATGAATTTAAGCTGCCAGGCTCACCTTTTGAAAGTTTTGTGCAGTTTTGAGGATGAAGACTGACAGGTCAGATATAGAGTGATCACTGTGTGGCACTCTCTGGGGGACTTTGGGAGGATAAAGTAATGACTGGATGTACCAGCCTTGCACAATTCTAATCACTCACTGAAGGAAGTAATATTTATTTTAAGTGGGCAAGTAAGGTAACTTTTTCATCACCATCATTGTCATGGTAATGGGTGGGAGAGTAGTTTTTGTGTGTGGGCTGGTAAATGTTCATGACAATTTTGCAAGGCTGGAATTGATTCATGTGGAGTTTTATCATCTGTGACAGATATCTGGATAATAGTTTTCCTTTAATAAGTAATCCAAGTATGACTCAAGTAAAAAACTACTAATGAAAGATAAACATTGTCTTCACGCTATTTAACCATTTCAGAATACCATAGAAGCGAGAATACAACAAACAAGAAACAGACCATCAGTCTGCAGCATTTCGTAGCATTCCACACACTTCCAAGAACATAGGAAGAGTCACTCAATGACTTTTACACAAGGCCCGGTCTACACTTACCTTGGCGATTCGGCGGCAGTCGACAGGAGATACACAAGTGATGTAAATCACTTGCGTATCTCCCGTCGACTTTGCAGAGTCTCCTCCGCGCAGCATCCACACTGCGCTGCGTCGAAGGGAACAGCGCTCCCTTCGACGCAGCGCTATGCCACTTACCGGGGTGGTTTTCCTGCGTCGCTTGCTGGATCGACTGAGCGCGTCTACACAGACCGTTCAGTTGATCCAGAGCAATCGATGTGACGGCGGCGAATTTGCCGCCGTCAGTGTAGACCCAGCCTAAGACATGCCACTGCCTTGGTGGCATGGCACAACGCTTCTTTGCCATTCACTTTAATGAGAAGCAGGCCACATGCCCCTGCATGTGCTGCACTAATTGTAAATTGTTACAATATATGCTATTCAGACATGCTGAATAGTACAGAGTAAGTCTGGGAAATTTGGGATTACAACAACCATGACCAGACTCTGAAAAATGAGAGCAGATATTCTACATTGTAGGTCCTGGTCATGAGTACACAGATTATTTCTCACATAATACTGGTCAGTTAATATGCTCATTTCTGTTATGTCACATGAAGAAAAGAAGTGACTCTGGTTTGGAGAGTCATGCTGATATACATGCAACAAATGCAGAAAAAATAGAACTAAAACTCCATCTGAACTTTAGGAAAATTAAAACTGGACCAGAGGTCTCAATGTTCCCCTCTGTGTATATGTGACAGGAGAGGCTGCACTCATGAAAGTGAGGTTGCGCCCTCTTTGCCCTCAATCCTGCAGAAGCCCTTCCATAGCAGCTGCATATGGTTCCAGCTCCCTGAGCCTGAAGATTAGGGACTGGCTAGACTCCTCCAGATTCCCCACCTGCCCCCCACAATCCACATGCTGCATTAACTTCCCACAGCCTCAGCCTACCGCTCCAGGCTGCGGATTGAAACCTTTATAGCAAGGGGCTTGAGGAATAGCAGAAGGCAACAGTGTTCTTGGCACGCTGACTACACTGGAGTTACATTGGAGAGTCCAGGTCTCTGGCAGATCCCTGAGATCCACATGGATCCCTGCCTCCTTCCACTATGTGTGGGGAGAGAAGAACCCTGTCCTATAACTGGAATAATTCTTAGGAAATGCCAGAAGCTGGAACTCAATTAATTTCCTTTCCCATACCTGGGTTATGCCCACATGCAGCACAACTTTGTGGCTTAGAATCATATTGACTAAACAACAGCGATAGGGTTGGGTTTGACAGCTCTGGAATCTCATGAGTTATTGTCAGTCAATGGAAGTTGCATGCAAGTAGGTTAAGGCAGACTTAGGGCCACAAGCACAAAGCTGTACTGAATTACAATTATAGAACCCAGGGCAGGGGGAGCCTTTAGCTAAATGCACTGTGCTATATTTAAGCACTTATTCACCAACTCAGGCACTGTAAGATTTTTGGGACAGGAACCACACCTACCCCCTTTGTATTTGTATAGCACCTACTCCAGCTTGCAGCCTCCAGGCACCACCCAGTGCAAATAAGAACAATAATATTATATTGCCATTGTGTAAGTTGAAGGGCTTCTCTCTACTATCTTGACTCTATCTGTTGGTTCTTATAATATCCCAACTGATTATCTAGGCTCTGAAAATACGAGTGCAAATCAAACCACAATTTTTATTTTGACCGCTAGCTCATCCCAAGGCCACCATAATTCATTGTCTCCGCGTTCCATTCTTCACTTAGGTTTTAAATCCTCCTGCAAAAGGTAACAGGATACCATTAACAATGTGGCAGCCATGTAGGGATGAAACTTGTAATCCCCAAGGTGTCAAGAGGCTGTAGTTCATATCCAGGCAGTAAAGAGATGTGCTGCTCTTTGGTAATACAAGGAGAGGAGCAAGCATTTGCAGGAGCAGTGCTAAGAATGAGCTGTGTTCTCGTGTCGCAGACAGAGTCACAAGACCTGGCAATCATATCAGAGAAGGAGAGGCTGGGAACAATCAGAGGCTTACTGCTAGGTGCCATCCGAAGGCAGCCAAAACCCTGGGTTGTTTGTGGGGAAAATGAAGGGACACAAAAGGAGATGGTGTGCTAAGGACGTTGGTGGGGCAACTGAAGCTAGCAAGGAAGTGGGATTGGATGAAGGAAGAGAGGAAAGGGGATTGATAATGAGGGACCAAAGCTGTGGGAGTGAGTTAGAGAGTATGAGAGAAAAGGGAGGACAGAGTAGTGAGGGGAAGGGTTGAACAGAAGGAAAGAAAGTCTTGAAATAGATGAAGAAAACTTAGCCTGTTGCAAATTGCTCCTTCTGCTGGTCACAGACAGAAGGTGCTGCCTCAAGAAGGCACCATCCAAGCATTGCGAAGTGCAATAGCAATAGAGAAAGGTCGAGTCCACCTGGTCTAAAGTGGGGGGGAAAAAGCAATAAAAGATTAAGCGAAAACAGAGAGGGAATGGAAGCATGTTTCCATTGACATTATAATAATTCTGGACTGCATCAATTTAAAAAATATCAAAAGAGGCATCATAGGTTCAGCCTCATGTGAAGGAATCCAGGGGACATTTAACCTGGGAGTCAAACTATAATAAAATCTGTTTTTTCCTTTGACACTTCTTTCAGTCTCTCTCCTCTATGCCATTTTATCCTCTACCAGCTGTAGTGGCAGAGTTGATCTCTAGCTAGCTCCGGGTTGGAACTTGAGAATTTCAGAATCCAAGGATGTAATTCAACAATGAATACCAAACAGAAGCAAATTATTAACTATCTGAGACTCACTTCCCACGTCTTTGGGAAGATGTGACTGTTTCTCCCAAATCAGACTACTGTTTGATGAAGTGATGGATTTCTCTGGATTTGCAGTGACGTCAGGCTTCAAATAAGTCATGGATGAGACGCCTGCATAAAGAAAGCAATTTGAAATTGAGCAAAACTGTGCTTTTTCTTAGGAGAAGTGCCTATTTTATGGTCATATACAATCTCTAAGAAATGAATGGAACGCCACAGTTGATTGTACTTTTTGAGCACAGGGACTATGAGGAAATTAAATTCAGTGTTGACACAAGCTGCAGTAACTCCCAGTACCTTCAGTGTTGAAGAATGTTTAAACTTATTGTGCCCACATAAGGCTCAAGTGGCTGCAGTGCAAGGAACTGGAAAGATAAAATGCACCCTAAAGCATAGAGCTGAAACGCAGGGCAGCAGTGTACTCTCCCTATGGCTGCTGTGTAAGTGTGTGGGCTGGAATAGTGTACATACTCCTCTGTGCTACCTATGCACTGAGTGGTAACGCTGGCATTTGTGTGGATCCCATGGTCCTTCCCCTGGCTGCTCTCATCACCGCCCTCATCACTGAGCTATATGGGGCTGGTGCGGAGAGCCACTCCACAGCAGACGGGGGGTGGGGTGATGAGACCACCCAAACAGCCCTAAAGCAGAGCAAATGAGGAGGGCCTCACGTTGTGTGAATTTCGCCATAAAATGTTTAGGAGTCAGAATAATATCATTGTCCATCTAAACTGCAGAACTTGATTAATAACCTGAAGAAAATAATGATGTCCTTTTCTCCAGATCTTCTTGTATTTTAAGGAGCACTCTCTCCTGCTCCAGGGCTTCTATGTACTTGGAGTAAGACCAGGAAACCTGCAAGAAACATTTAAAAAAAATCAGCCTCTATACCATGTGACTGGTAATTGATGGTCTATTTCAGCAGTGGGAGTGCTTGTTTATGTTAATAGGGTACCATCTTTCTCACAGTTGAGGAAGTTATTGAAAGGAGGAGCTGTGCCATTAAAATACTGAAACTGTCAAACAGCTAAATAGGAATATTACTAACAAGAAGTGAATCACAAAGCGTTGGGAGGTGCAATTCAGAGACGTCTGACAGATTGGGTGCATGTCCTAATTTATTCAGATCTTCATTTTCTTTCGCTCTCCCCTTCGCCATGTCACATTCCTTTTCCTGTCATCCTTTTTGTTCCTTGAGCACCCAAATGCACCCACTCTCTCTGACATGCCCCCTTCCCCTCCCCGGTGAGCCTCTCTACTTTTTAAACTACCCATCCCAAATCCCAGCAGGTCATATGCAATTTCCTGATTCTTTCTGCCCACATCTGGAATCACTCTTCTACCAACTAAGATGGTTGATCTACAACATGGTACCTTCTCTCCTGCACTAAAGAAAAAAATGTCAGGTTTAAGTCACTCACCCAAGTATTATGAGACTGTTTGGTTTAAGGAATGGCCTTTAAAATCTGTTTGGTAGAAGGCATAGCCCTAGTAGGAATGTTCTGTATCAGCCTTTTTTCCTGAAACATTAAAAGTCTGAGGCCAATTTTAGATTTGGTGGCTCAGTCTGAGGAACTGTAAATCACTTCCTACAATAGCACAGGATTTGAAGACTGAAGCTGGCTCGGCAGAGATTACCAGACTCCTAGAAATTTTGAAGCCTCTCCACCCTGGCCTGTGAATGTAAGATAGCATTCTGGCTTCAGAATCAGCCAATCTGGGTGTCAGCAAAGGTAAAAGGCCTGTTTGAGTGAGAGGACTGTGTGGGGGAGAGTGTGCTTATCCAAACTTCACTGAACCTAAAACATGGTTTGGATTTTGGTTGGTTTGAGACTTTGGATGAAGTTCAGGCTGGTCTATATTCCAAACTATATTCCATCCATCTATTTTACCCTATAAACCATCACTTGGTGTTCAGAAGATGCTGTGCTCATTCCTTCTGTTATGTTAAAGAAAAAAATTGCTATTTCTTTGACATTAAAGACCTCTCCAACCCCCTAGATTTGAATATCTCCAATCTTTGGGAAAGTTTTTATATGAATCTGAAGCTCCACTGCCTTCATCTTATCTCAAATTTAAATCAGTGCTACCATCACTTCTAAATTCAAAAGCCCAAAAGTTGCTAGAAATAATCCCCAGCATATAAAAATCAAAGAACATCATTAGAGCAGGGCAGGGTTTTAATCTGCAAAATTAACGTGGCAGGAATGAGTAGTTCTTTAAGAACTGTGCAACAGCAGCATTAGGAGCCAATCCTCCACCTTCCAATTACATCAGCACCCTGCCTTGCTTCTCTTTATTGACGCAAGTGGGGTTAAGTATATCTGTAGCAACATATTTTATTACTCACCTGTCGTCCATATCCAGTTACAGATGAAGGTGTTCCTCTACCCACACTGGTCTCATCTATAGAAATACTGTCTGATAAGCTGACAACTTTTTTCACTTGCTGTTATCAATAGAAACAATTCTTTGATTAGTTGCAAATAATTGCAGTTGAGCTGGGGTGAAGAATAAGGTCAGAGGAGATGGCATTATTGCATTTCAGCTGACCCATGTAATAACACATAGCACTACAAGCACATTCTGTACAGAGCTTTCTAATGCCCAGTTTTGTAGTTCACCATTCTAGCATGCTAATAAGATTTTGGTCTTTATAGGTGCTTCTTTGTCCAATTCAAAGTTTTTCCCGCTCTAAATTTCTGCCAACCATTTTCATTGTGGACAGTTTCCATCCATCCATCCTTTCGGGCCTTAAATGGCACGATGAACCAGCAATGGAATACATTTCCATAGTGCCTGTCTACACAAACATTTAGTTTTCAGCAAGCTGGAATGTGAATCTACCCTGCCACGGACTGTCTGTGTGGACCCTGCTGATGCACATTAACAATTCGATAAGGCACTTTGATCTAGTCCTCTTTGAAATAGGAGTAGGTCAAAGCTCATGAACAAACTGATAAAGCATGTCAGCAGAGTCCACATGGACAATTAGTTCATGGCAGGCTAGAGCAGAGTAGATTTACACCCCAGTTTGCCACGAACTAAATGTTTGTGTAGACAAACCCATATAATCTAGATTTTTAAAGTCAGAAGTGACTGTTGCGATTATCTAATCTGACCACCTTCATAAACAGGCCACAGGACTTCCATGAATAATTCCTGCTTTAAATCCAGTAGTTGTGCAAAAACTAGAGCAGATTTTTTAGAAAAACATCCAATCTCAATTTAAACATTTTTTCAGTGATGGAGAATCCGCCACAACCCTTGAGAAATTGTTGCAGTGGTAAATTGCCCTTACTGTGAATGGTTTTTGATGTCAGACTAATGCTTTGTGTTTGAACCTTCTGTCTGAGGTACACAAAGTCCTTTACAAACATTGATTAATTAAGCCTCACAACAAACTTGTGAGGCAGGTATAACCCCTATTTTGCAGATGGCACAACTGAGCAAGAGAGATTAAATGGCTTGCCCATGGTCACACCAGGGATATCATAAGAGCTGGCAAAGTAACCAAGATCTTCCAATTCCCTGCAACAGAAAAGTATCTTTCCTCTATACTTCTCTTACTCTCCTCACCTTCCTACTGATCAGAGCTCCTGAAACAGTGCCGAACAGGGTCCTGAGCTGCCTTGCAGCAGAAGTTTCATCTTCCATCCCGAAGCAGGCCCTCTGACCCCTTGAGGTAGTTTTTGGATGATGTCATCTCATGCTATGCTAGCTCATGACACAATATCATGTATCAGAGCATCACACTGCCACCAACAAATATGCTTGGTGATGTCAACTCAATTAAAGCTTAAAGAAAATTTGAGAAGTACTTCTTTCATATTTATCTCCAGTGTAGGAAAAGCTAAGTAACTAGAGAAGCCTGATCAGGCAGGAGAGACAAGAGATTGGGAGAAAAATTTCGAGCCTCCCAGCTGAAGAAGGAATTTGGCCAATACAGACATTACTTAGCCAACAGAGAATGCTGGTTCAATAGCAGAAACCCCTCAACCCCATGGCAGCATGGGATGAAATTCAGGACTTATTTTCAGGCTCTGCACCTTGTTAGTCTAACCCACATATGACTGTATGTTGCACTGGCACAAAGCAGCACCACTCAGTCAACATGTCAGCCCACTGTAGGATTTTAAAGCAGAAACTGTGTGAGCATCGGCAGTGTGTTCATATAACACATCTTCTCTGCCTCTGACGTTGGATTTCCTTTTTCCTAAATTTCTTGGAATTTTCATAACATGTTATTTATCTTCCTCCCCTAATTGTCCTAACATACTGTAAAATAGATGTTGAACCCTGGAAAATAAAGTTAAGTAATTTTCTTATCCACCAAAGAACTTCAAGGTTTTATAAAATAGTGACTGACTAACATATATCTTCCAAGAAACTGCTTAAAAATAGTTAAAGCTTTATGGTCAAAAATATAAAGATCCTGTTTCTGCTAGACACTGAAGACCCTCAACTCTCAGGACAGGAGACACTCAGCACTTAGCAGGATCTAGCCCAAGTTGTTTAGTAACCTCTATTTGTGCCAAAGTAAACTCAAGGCATGGGGGACTGTCCTCTCTGTTGGAGGGTGAGGGAATAATAAGCACAGATTTAAAACTAAAACTAACTGACTTTTCAGTCAGGCTTTGGGTGCTTTTCAGGCTAAGATTTAAAAAACTCCTTCTGTAAGTGAAGTGCAACTGCATAAGCTGAAATATTGGCATCAGAGCAATTTATAGAGCAACTGATGCAAATAGGAAAAAGGAATGTAGCATATGCATCCTAATGCCTTAAACAGGAGCAAACTCCATAGCTCAAAGCCCAGGATGAGTTGTTGGGCTTGGCCATGGGCAGATGTGCGGGAAGCCTCCTGCAATCCTGCAACCTTCGCAACAGCTACTTCAGCCCAATAGCTGAAATACCTGCATGTCAGTGACTCCTCTGGCCCTGTTATGGCCTGCCTTCACCCCACATCTGCTCAACCCAGCACATTGCCACCCCGGGGCTGTGCATAGAGCTGGATTCTGCACTGGGCAGAGATGATACAACCTTTGCATCCAGCCTTTCTACACTGGATTCACTGCCATAGGGCCATCAACAGCCACAGATGGAGGAGCTGGATTTTCCCCTAACACTGAGTGGCACATACACAAAATATTCAAATATTCCAATAATGTAAAGAAAAGATTTTGCACAGTCATCAACTTTTCCTTGCTCCATAACAATCTCCTCTTCTGCACAGGATTTGCTTTGTGCTATATAAGGAGTAAGGAGTTTCAGCTTTGTTGCCCCAAACTCCAATAGTCTCCACAAAGAAAACTTGTGGGAAGGAAATATTTGTTTTTTACTGAGATGAAAACACAAACATGCACTACCTATAAACATCGCTCCCTTTATACATGCCCATACCCGTGGCCCATGTAGGCATTTCAGTGCAGAGGCAATGTGCTCTGAAGGAATGAACCTGAGTTGGGAGTTTCAGTCTTGGCTTGACACTGATTGCTGTGTGGCCTTGGGAAAGCCACAGCATCTATCTGTGTCTCAATCTCCCCATCTGTGAAGGGGATAATAATAGTTACATGATCTCACAGGCTGTTGTGAGGATTCATTAGTTAATGTCTCTGCCTATCTAGATACTCAGATAGTTCCCCTCACTACAGTATCTGAGCACCTGTTTGTATGGTTATTTTGAATATGTACAGTGCTGCACACATGCTGATTATGAGTCTTGCAGGTGTAATAGTTTCTTTGTTCTTAAATGGACACACACAGCACATTTGGGCCAACATTTGGATTTTATGAAAATAACCTTTCATCAAACAAAATGTCAATAGAAATTTTTCCATATTTTAAAAACAAAATTTCAAGAGAAACAGTTTCACAAACATTCCCTTGTAATAGCTGCATTCCAAACACAGCCTATTTCTATTAGTGCATGAGAAACTAACAACTCAAACAGATTAGAAACTGCCTGCTAACAAAAGTGAAAGCGAGTAATCTAATAATTTCATTGTCAACAGAGGGAAATGCAAAAAATAAATAAGGAGGATGAAGAGTTAACGCTGCATCAGCATTTCAAAATCTTTGTTTGAATAATCTAAAGTGCTTTTTGTTACATATGTAAGGAAACCTGTTTATTTTAAATATAATTTGTGGCCTGACAGTAAACAGCTAAGCATAGCCTGCTGAGAATGACGATGCATGCTAATGCAACTCTGTGGGCACAACGATACTAGAGAGTTTAAAGTTCCCTAATTTAAGATGCTCTAACCCAGCAGCAGAGAGCATTCCTGTCAGCTTACCTAGTCCAGCCCCTGCAAGCGGCAGTAGCTATGTTGGCAAGAGAAGCTCTCCCGCTAACATAGTGCTGTCCGTACTGGTGCTTATGTCAGTGTAATTTATGTCTCTCAAGGGGGTGGTTTATTCACATCCTTGAGTGACATAAATTATGCCGACATGGGCTAAAGTGTAGACATAGCCTTAGTGTATGTGGATGTGCAACTGTCAGTTTTACACATGCAGCATATGCAGATGTTTGAAAATTTATCCCTTCGTCTTTTTACTTTTTTCCTCACCACAAGAGATGAACAGAAATATATATCTACCCTATTTAAAATGAGAGAGAGGACAAATGCCCCAATCCTGCA
The DNA here is from genome assembly GCA_007922155.1 of Mesoclemmys tuberculata. Lineage (NCBI taxonomy): Eukaryota > Metazoa > Chordata > Testudines > Chelidae > Mesoclemmys > Mesoclemmys tuberculata. The sequence goes on from ML675601.1 coordinate 96,936,920, forward strand.
AACACTTACACATGGGTTTATCTTTAAGCACCAATTTAAACATATGCATGAGTGTTTGCAGGATTAGAGCCTAACTCCCCAAGGACTGACTGGTTCCTGAAGCCTGTAATCTAACAAAAGACAATCAGGGCCTGATTGAAAGCCCACTGAAATCAATGGGAGTCTTCTCATAGTCCTTAGGGGGAATATTTGTATGTTTTACCTTGTTTACTGAAAAATGTGTTTATGATATTTCAGCCTCTCACCTTTACAAGTGCAAGTCTTTCCTCTGTTGTTTTTCTTTTCACCTTTTCTCTCTTCTTTTCCTTTTTTCTCTCCAAAGTAGGCAAAATTTTCTCATCAGCCAAATTGCTTCGAAACTCACAAAATTTTGGCCAAAATTTAAACAGAAGAGCAAAAATAGTCATCTGAGCAGAAAGAAAAGGAAGTCTAACGTGACTATGTTAAGAAAACAGAGTGTATTGTAAAAAGTAAATGTAGTTTACCATAACAATGCAATAACTATTTCCTTTTTAGTACACAGCACATTTCTTCCCACATATTGTCTCCTGACATTTCAGTCAGCTTTCCTCTGCACATGCTTCTCATCAGTATGTTTGTTACTGGTGAGAAATATTCCTAAAACACAGTTAAAAAGCACTCTTTTTAAAAAATATTTCCCTAAACAATTGTTTGCATTAATGAAATCATCCATCATTTTTTAGAGGTATTCTTTATAAAATATTCACCATTTGGATTGCTTTTTACACCACTCTTATGCTCAAGTATTCCAATATTCTGTTCATCAGGGAAAGACCCCTGTTTTTTTCTCTCTTTAAGAGAAAGGAAATATTATTTTCTTTTTCTTTTTTTCATCTTCTGCCTCTGGAAAAGCTCTTAAACCACATTAGAGATCTATGAGTAAATCTTGGATAATTTTTAAATGATATAATCTCTCATGGGGTCTTTTTTTAACTGGAATAAGAAAAACAATTTAAAAAAAAACAATCAGAGAGGTTCAGTGCATTTTACGGATGAACTGTATGAAGGCATTATATTGCTGAGAGTCCTGTATTGTCACTTGTCTTCATTGGGAGTTGAGGGCATTCACCACCTTGCAAAATTGGGGCCAGTGTGCTTAGTAGGGATATTTGCTAAGAATGTCAGTGATATCATTGTTTGCAAAATTATTCCATCATTCGTCTATGCTATATTTTATACAAGCTAGCCCCTTAAATCAGTCTCTTCCCTTATCTTATGATCTGTATGAATCCTCTTGCCTTCCAAATCATTCACCTCATGATCTGAATGTTTTATGGATTTGCATTAGTAAATCTTTAAAAGGGGTGGAGGCAGTTTGGTGGGAAAGAGGAAAGAAACAGCTACATGTTTCTGAAAAATAGAAGTATAAAAGGTAATGACCGTAAAAGGTAAAAACTATGGGTTTGCAAATGACCCTATTTGGTCTGTGCAGCAGAACAAGCAGAAAGAAAAAACCCATCCACAGCCAGTCCCTATTACCCAGAGCTTCTGAAGAAAAGGAAAAAGAAAAGGCAACATTTTCAGTAAATTATAAGCTACTTTTGTGCTTTGCTCATGTCTACAACATTTTTTATATTTACCTAAGTGGTTCCTCAAACCACAAAATTTGGTCGCTACTGTTCACATCAAGCAATTCAGGAAAACAAAGTAGTCATGTCTAAAGCAAGAAGGCCTAATGCAGGGCTGACCACCCCTTCCTATGGTAAAACCAGTTGAGAAAAATCATAGTTTATTGGTGAGTACTAATATTTTAAGGTCTCTCCCCCATCTTTACCCCAAAACTGTGCCCATAATAACAGAGACCATCTCTAAAAATCAGGCACAATATCTATAGCCAAATCTGATACTGTTTCTCCCCACCCATCCCCACCTTCTTACCTGTGCCTCTCTAAATACGTATGGCCCTAGTTCTCTCCTGTGCTCTATAATCTTCTGAGCTTGCTCTGGTGGGATGTCAATTTGCAGAGCTGGTGGGATGGTGGAATTAATAAAGCAGTTGATGATAGCTGAGATCTTATTCTGGATAGTGGCATCATCACAGTGAGAATGGCACAAGTCCTGACCAGTGGAAAATGCAGCATGCAGTGAATGTATATAACTACCCACCAGTAACTAGACGCTCAGCTCTTTACAGAAGTTAAGCAGTCTGAAGCAGTTATATACAAAAAAATTATAACCCACCACACACAAATCCTTAACTGAGATGCAACAGAACTCTTGCGTTGACTTTCTTAAGAGCAAATGGCACCCCCCAAAAAGGCTAGTGACATACTAGGCAGCATTTGTAGTCGTGGAGCAAAGGTGATAGCCCCTGTATATGCTTCTGGTGAGGCTAGGCACTTGTTATTCTAGGTTCCATGTGAGCACATTATTGACAAAAGTAAGGCAGTTCCTAACAAATGAACGAGTAGGAAGGACTGATTTCCAAAACAGATGAGCTAACTACAGAGAGCATGGTGAGTCATAACTAAAGGGGACAAGGAAACTCCCTATAAACATCAAGAAGAGTTAAGAATTATTTGGGATGGTATAAGGAGCTATAACCAGGAGTAATGGTCAAAATTAAGAAAGGGAACAATTTAGGCTATCAGTGAAACATTCCTGACACTGAGTCCTACTAGATTGTGTTATAGTTTCCCAAAGCCTCATGATTTAGGACTATTAAAAGTAATGGACATGGTGCTAAAAACACATACAGAAGGAATTCACTTACAAGGGTCTCATTTCTACGATCCTCTACTTCTGATAAAACCTGTGACTGAAAGCAAGTGCTGTATGGTCATGCTCTGATGAAGTGCAGTGGCCATATTAACCTGAGAGAAAATGTTATGAAAAACTGCCTTCAATTCCTTTGGGATGCACTTTCCTTCTATGCACAAATACCTAACTTTCCATAGTACTATGAGTTTATCACAGCCGCTTACATTTCTCTATTAAGATGCAGTGAGCACTCTAGAGAAACTGTGGGAGCAGATCTGAGCTCAAGAATTTGGGTTAACTTTTGACAGAAGAATTCATGTTGCAACTTGATCTTTAATCAGAAAAGAAATTAAACCCCAGGGTTTTTAATGACCTATTTTCTAATTGGGAGAACTGTTTTGTTTTTATTATTAACACTTTTTAATTGTGTGAAGGGAAAAAATAATAACAATTACAATGAGAAAAGATAAACACATGTTTGAAAAGATAATACAAAACCATATTCTGCATATAACAAAATAATATTATGCCTTTTCCTACTAATTTAAGATGTAAAAAAATTCAAATAAATCAGAGGAAAGAGAAACAAGCCATTGGATATAAAAGGAAAGATGGGAGGCAGAACATAGGGTAGCAGAAAGAAAAAACATCCCAGAGTCTAATATTTTTTCATATTTGTTTTAAAAGTCATTTCCTCTTATTTATTATCTTTCAGTTGCCCAAAAATGTGCTACCAGTCTGCCAGGCGGTGGTAAGGAGCACTGCACACGGCAACTCCTACAGGGAGTTCTGTCTGAAATCCAATGGCACGATATGATTCAGTCACTGCAGGCAGGCAGCATGCGAAGTTCTGCACACAGCTTTTGGCAATGGTCCTATGGTACATCCTGACCTGCAACGCTCCTGCTAGTCTAGTTCTTGGCATGTACGAAGAGCAGCAGCTGCCACCCTGCCAAATTGTGTGCGTGTATAATTATGGTCAGATTGTACTTTTCTTTGTTAGATAGGAAAACAAATCAAATTAACATAAATGGAGGGTATAACAATAATGGCTTTCTTCATAGAATAGGTCTACAAAGAAAACACTTTAAATTGAAGCCCACTTTTCCCCATAATGTAGCTCCAGAGAACCACAAACAAACACAAACCTCAGGTATTTGTGTGTGGGCTTTGGCCTGCCAGCTCCCCTCAGTTCCGGAGTAACAAGTGAATCACTGTCTCATAGTCTTAGCTAGAATCCCAGTTTTGCTGTGCCTTCTGAACCAGCTGGCCTTGGGGAAGTACTTAGGGTCCAGCAATTTCAAAGCCTGGTGAGTCAGCTCTGCTTTTCTGTGCTGGTAATATTCATGTGCTCACTTGTATTTATGATGGCTAGGTAGGTGGCCAGCCGTGGTTACTGGTATCATGAGTATCTCATTTATTTATAGCTATTAATTGCTTTTTTAAAAAAAAACAACCTTGATCCATGGAAATGAAGCTCATAGCTTGCCAGAGTAATCACATATTCTTACACTATTATCCTCATCCTCCTTCTGGCCATGCTTTCCATTTGTTCGTTACAATTCCTTGGGACTGTCTTTAATGCGTGTTCAGACAGTGTCTGGCACAGCTAGGCCCCAATCCTGACCAAGATCGCCAGCTGTAGCTGCAATATGGTACAAATGGCAAATCATAATGACTGACCATATTAACTGATCACAGCAGCCTTCTCCCTCTCTGCGGCCTGTGTGGAAGGACTTGGTATAGTCAAGTCCTTGTGATCTCCTGAACATGGACACGACTTGCTTCCTGCTAGTACTCAGGTGTAGCTCCATTGAAGTCAACAGAGCTATGCTGATCTACCGCAGTGGAGGATCTGGCCCAGAGGATACATGGCAAGCTGGAGAACCAGAGGATGATGTCAACTCAGATTGCATCTTTCCTGAACACTTACCCTTTGTAAAATTGTATATATATATTGTATATAAAATAGTACTCCCCTTACTTACAATGGGGAACAATACTGGAACTGCAATGCTTCTATAACCTGAATAAATATTTTAAGTATGTCCACTGTATTTTGTACAGCACAGTTCGCATCAATACTCAACATATAAATAATAATAACATTTCGGACATGAGCTAATTGATAATATCCCTGAAATGATCGCTATGATTATATAGTGTATATAAGCATAAAGGAATATGGGTATGAAATCCATAATTAATTTAAAATATTTTCCGTGTGGAATGGAGGATCTGCGTGGAGAAAAGAACAATAAATAAAGCAATGAAATAGGTGGCATTGATGTTGACAGTAAATTGCATAAAGGCCCAACAGTTAAAAGTTTCCTGAAATACGTTAATGGATATATAGTTTTAAATCTTCATGATACTCCCCTGTTCCCATTATAGCACCATACCTTGTATTTCTGTACCTCTTGCCAGAAGAGCACTCCGTTCTCCAGTAAGTCTCCTTTCAAAGACACAAAGCGCTGAAACTGTAATGCTGTTACTGGATTCAAGAGTGCTTTACGGAAAGTGATTATTTCTTTAGATGAAGAAACCCACTTATTGTCCACGTGCTGGCAAAAGAAAAAAAATGCACTGAATAAATTCTGTTTCAAAAAGCAGTAACAAAAGCATTAATTAGGGTAAGCTTTCTGACACTTATCTTTGCACTGACCAACTTTCAGTAGTTTATGACAGGGATACAATAGAATTTGGCAATTTTCTTTTTCTTTCTTTCTTTCTTTCTTTCTTTCTTTCTTTCTTTCTTTCTTTCTTTCTTTCT
>ML675601.1:96942423-97060605 GCA_007922155.1 Mesoclemmys tuberculata
TCTTTCTTTCTTTCTTTCTTTCTTTCTTTCTTTCTTTCTTTCTTTCTGTGTGTGTGTGTGGTTGGTTGGGGCAACATTTTTTGGAAAGGACAGATGAGAAAGGAAACGGAAACAACCATTCCAATTAATTATGGCAACAGGCTATGTTTTAGGGAACAGTTTGAGTTTTGTACAAACAAACAACAGCAACAAAGAGAAAGAAACAGACAAACCACATCGCTAAAACATTAAAATGCTTTTGACATGGACCTCACTAACAAAAACAGTTTTGAAATATGTTGCCATGATCACCAGCAGAAGCTGGAGAGTTTGCTGTTTCTGGAATGAATTCTACTAATGGTAACATGTGATTTAAAGTCATCAAGACATTTTGGAAATCTTCCTGCTTCAAAATAGACAGTGAAACAGAACGCATGAAGGGTGAGCTAAAAGAAAAGCCAGAGGGGGTAGAGAGAGAAAGACAACGTATGCAGAAGAAATTCATTTGACATGAAGTATAGAATGGAAAGCAACCCTTTACTGAGCCCAGAGTTCTCATGCTTCACAATTCATTGAACAATAAGCCAAACCATCCCTCATTGTTATCAGATGGATGACTGAAAACTATCCTATAACATCAGTATACAATCCATGAGATCCTAGAGGGACGGAGGGAGTAATGTCCAGTGGCTAGCAAGCAAGGGGTAGAGAAATATTTTTTGTTGCAGATAGCCTTAGAAATGTAATATGAGAGTTAGAGCTGAAAGTCTGTCAGTGGTTTCTCTTAAGAATAAAGTAAAATCACAGGTTAGATCTGGTCCCCTGCTACAGTCACCCAGCCTAACTTTTGGGCTCTGTGGTAATCATGACAAATCCCTCAATGTTTGGGAAAGCCACAGACAGAATCATGGCTGGGAATGCTGCCTAGGCTCCTGGTGGTGATGCTAGTTCAACTGCAAACTCCCTTCTGGCTGTCAGCCGTTCGGGGTTGAGCTGGTTCCTCTGCTGAGCAGCCAGTGTGGCTTCTGGCCACCAAGAGGGCAGTTGAATAGAACAAAGTCCACACAGTTTAGTGGGCTAAGGACAGGACTGAAAGCAAGGGATTCTCGCTTGCTAATCCTGTATCTGATACAGATTGGGTGATCAGACAGCAAGTGTGAAAAATTGAGACAGGGTTGAGGGGCTAATAGGCGCACATATAAGAAAGAGCCCTGTCTATCGGGACTGTTCTTATAAAATCAGGACATCTGGTCACCCTAGTTACAGACTCTGACTGGCCTTGGTCAAGGACCTTAGCCTTTCTGCCTAAGTTTCCCCCTCTGTAGAATATTGATGTTACTATTATGGGCTGTGTTTGATTCTCTAGTTCAATAACTGTATAAAAACCCAGAGCAAATGGGAAAATAACCCCAACGCATCAGGATGACTAGCAGCCTCAACTCTTTTGACACCTCTGATCATGAGGTTTTGTTAATTCACCTGCAGCCATAGCAAGGATGGTCAGGACTGCTCCTGGGACATGATCCATTCTAACACTGCTGAGCACTCTTAGAGGTGGTGGTGGTGGCAATTGCTCTTTGATTCTGAAAGTCTACAAGATCCCAGCTTTCGCCTTTTGTTTAACATGCGTATGAGGTTGCTAGGAGGGTTAGGAAGGAAGCATGGGCTGTGGTGCCTTAAGTGCACTGATGATATACAGCTGTATTTCTCCATCCCTTCTGATCTATCCAGAGCTGCTACATGCATTAATTCGTGTTTGTGGAGGCTGGGACATGGCTGGGGACAAGTTGTGTGATTCTTAATCCAGATAAAATTGAAGGGATTCATAGATTTTTAAGGCTGGAGAGGACTATTGAGTCTGATCTCCTGCATAATACAGACCAAATGATGTTGGCTGGGCGAAGGAACTGGAAGATATGGCAGGAGTGATATCAACCCCTCAGACTAAGGGTATGTGCCCATCACTGGCTGATAAGGTTCACAGTCTGCATTTCTGGTTTGTGCCTCAGCTGCTACTAGAATATTCAGGGACAGCAGCAGCTAGCTTGGCTTTTTCTCATCCTCAGCTGGGAGGGAGGTTGCGACCATCTCTTTTGGATACTGACTCTGTGACCACCATCCAGGCTATTGTCACCTAAGGGCTGAGATACTGTCTTGCATCCTCATGCAGCAACTATACCCAATCTAGAGCACAAGCAGCTGGGTGTACTTCTGTTGCAATGGTGATGGGTAGTGGCAGCCCAAAAATCAATTTGCAAGAAAAATTTGTTAAATTTGAATCAGAAGAATCATCTTACTAACCCTTCCATAAATGCTAAAGCGGCTTCCATTCAGAATGATGTGACTGATCACTGTGACCAGGAATTGATTAAGTGTTGAGAGATTGGAGTGAAAAAATGATCCAATGCATCCTTCTTATCTGATGAGATGGGACAAGAGTGCAGCCCTAAGTGACAAGCTGCAAATAACGTTTTCCCTAAACATAGATACCAGGTAAAAAACGAGTTAACAGAACCCCATTGTACTTTGGATTTCTCTCTATCTAGTGGTTTGCAGGGGTAACTGGTGACCCAGTCTCTAGTTTGAATTCAGCAGACAATAAAATTTAGTCCGAATAAATGTATACAACTTGTAGGTTGGCAACCACAGAGCTCACTGCTCTTCAAGGGGAAAAAAACTGGCAAATGTCTCCTGAAATGTCATATTACTGAAGTTTAAGATGTTTAAAATTGATATTATCTTAGTGCTGTAAAGTTAAAATACAATTCTAAATGAAACAGATACTGTGTGATATGATTAAACTTGCCCATTCTGCTGCATACTTCACATTCTCTTTTGTGTCTGCATGTAATCTACTCTCAATAATAAATAAACTACCAGATGCTGGAATGAACAGCTTGTCCTAATAAGTCCACTGCATGGGAAATACAGATGAATGTGCATTAAAGATCCAGTACCAATTTTGAGTCTGAGAGGGGCTCAGACTGCTGCACAGAGACATTGGGGGGAGACTTGATTTACGCCAAAGAGACTTCTCTGGCCAATACAAGAAAGGTACTGATGGAAGTCCTATCCATTTGGGGGCCAAATTAACCATTAATATCAGCAAGTACAACTCCATTGACGTCAATATAATTACACCCACTGATGTCAGCAGTGAACTTGGGCCTAGATATATAAAGCAGGGAAACAATGAAGAAATCTCCAGGCCCTAACAGAGAGGCAAACAAATACCAGGGAAAAGGGACAAAAATCGTTTTACTTGCCTTCCAGGCCCCAATCTTCTTCTCATTTCTCTGGATAAGGAGATCTTCAGCTATATCCCTTATCTGTGATTGAATACAAGACCGTCAGTATGTTCATATGCCAAGTACTAAACTCTTCTTGTTTAATGTGCAGAGTATAATGGGTTTGGATATAAAATGCTCCTACTTTTTAAATCATCTGCTTTAGAAAAAGTAGATTTGATCAGGCAGCCCCTTTGCAGCCAAAACACCCACATAAATCAAGGGAAGATTGTCTGAATAAGCGCTGCATAGTCAAACCCAGCATGTTTGGTCACCCTGAATTATTAAGGTGGATGGAGAATATCATCTGGTTTCACTTCCACTAAATAAGACTATGATTTAGTCATAGGCTCTAAAGGACTTTTTCATCCTCCCACTTTGTGGAAAGATAGGGAACGTAGTAAGGAAATATAAATGGAGGCAGGAAAAGACTAAAAGCTCCTATGATTGTTACAAATCATAGTCTTGCAAAAAAAAAATCACAATTTGGCTTACCTAAAAATCAACAAAATTCAAATTTGTGAAAAGAGTCCGGTGCTCTAAATCAACAAATAGATAGATGGATGATCCAATCTGCCTATGTTTTGTCATCCCATTGATATTAAAAAAGAATTAAAACTAAGTTACATATCTCATTTGAATTAATTCAGTGGCTGGTTGGAAATGGTAGGTTTTTCTTCAGTCAAGACAATACAAACTCTCAGTTCAGTTTGTGTGCTCATGCTAAAAACAGGATTTTTTGATATTCTCATCGGCAGTGTAATTTTCCCTCCACTTCCCCTAGAGATCCCAACTTAGCATAAAGGTCAGTGAGGTGGAAGCTATGCCCATCTACTAGATGTGCCAGCAGGAGCAAAGCTCTCCCTATTCTCAACACTCATGTGTAATTTAACTGATCATTCTTTAATGTAACCAGTCAGAAGCCAGGCCTGTAGCCAGCCAGTCTTCCCACTTGGCAGTTCCGCAGGAGGCCTGGAGTAACTCCGGTAGGCTCTACAGTTTCAGGTGGGAGGACATGGGTAGTGTGAGAAACAGGAATAGTAGAGTGAGAAGCCAGCTCATTTGCTTCTGCTCTTGTCTCCCTGAGCATCTCTGCAACTCCTTTCTGTGGAGCTGAATTTCTTGTGCGTGAATATGTGTACAGAGGTACAGAGGGTATATTGAACTCTGCTTCAAAGATCAAACTTCAAAGATCCTCCGATAGGCTGGTTGGCTGGCTGTAGAGGCAGCATTAACTGCCTTCTTCAGCTTCAGTGGCTAATAGGGCTATCAGCAGGATTGGGCTGTTAGAGAAAAAAACTCATTCACAGGCATCAGCTTCTCACTGCAAGCTGCATGCACAAGTCATTTCCCTTCAATTTAAATTCTCATTTTTCTGCACCATCTTACCCTAACAATAACCTATGTCCCAGCATGAGAACAGTAATGGGATGGGCTGTATTTGAAACATTACCTTTGTTTTTCTATGTGCTCCAGATTGTTCTTTTGCCAGGAACAAGGGAAGCCACTTTTTTTCTAAGCGCATCTGGACATATTTTTGAATTTCTAGCAGAACTGCTGAGGAAAGTCGATCGTGAAGAACGTGTCCCCAGCCTCCACCTAACTGCATTAGCTAAACAATCCAAATACAATAACAGGTTAGAGAAGCTCTTCTGTGTATGGGCAAAAGACATCTATCCCTTGTGATAGATGCAATGCTCTGGAAACATGGAATATTCAAAGACTATTGTGTTAACTTCATAAATATTACATATATCTTTATGGGCTGGCTTTCGACTGCATTCTTGGCTAAATAGGTCAGATAAGAAATGGTTCCAGCAGGAACTAAAGTCAATGGGAGTAATTAATTCAAACTCCCAATAATGAAACAATGCAGGTACAAGTCTTTTTCAGGTTTCGACCCCTAAGGAATAGCCTAGACTGGTCAGACCTGGTTCAAAGGCATTGGTGCACAAAGGACTTTAAACTGTATAAAATACCTGCCCTGAGTTCAGGAGGGTCTCACACACATCACCCAAAAACTGACAGGCAGGAGGCTGTGTCCAACAGAATCAGGCCCTGTGAGAGTTCTTTAGATCTATCAGAATCTGCATGTGTGAGATGGGAGACCATCTGGCAAGGTAGGCATACCTATAAGCTGTTTATTATTTTTACAATATGTTTTCTCTGAAATTCTTTTGTTCTGAATAAATAATACTTTGCTTTCTGAGAGTTCGCTGCCCCGGAGAAAGCATAAACTGCAGGTGCTGACCTGAAGTCAGATCTGCTGAGGCAGTCAGAGTGAATTGCAGGAGCAAAGCACTTAAACCAAAGCTTGCTTAGCCAAGGATCACATGTAATTTTCACAAAATGAAGCAGATTGCAGTTGGCCCTACCTATAATACTGAGGTCTACAGAGTCTAATGAGACTATAAATTGAGCATACAATGCTCCATCCTGATCCGAGCAAATGTTACAAGTATCAGGATAGAATACCGCACCACATGCTTTAAACATGCTGTTACCTACAGGTGGCTTTACCTTCATATTAAAGATGAGAGCTGGAACTTTGGCTTAAAGCTACTTTTTGAATGCCTCTTTCTGACCTATATTGTGCATCACTTGGTGGAAGCCTAGGATCTAGACCAAATTAGGTGTAAATTAATTAGGCATTGGGAAACTTTTGAGGAAGAGATAGCCTATATAAAGGGGATGGAGTACATCTTATCCAAAATTGAACCAGACTCTGGAATGGAAATTGACAAGGTTTTAGGAGGATTGTTTAAAAGCAGAGCTGAGAAAAAACTGATGAGTGCTGAGGAACACTTAGGTTAGACACAGGTATCTGCTACGGATATCAAAAATACAAAAGTAACTTGTGATTAAAAAGTCTGTTAGAATAATACGTGTTCTATGCATCAAATGACAGCTAACTAAAGTGAACGTCACAAGGGTGTTATCAACTGTCAAAGTTCTGCTGAAATATGCATGTATTTGCATATTTGTTATTGGGATGACTTGGGAAATCTGATGAATTCTGTTTGATGTTGGAGTTTCTCTATGTGTATCTGGGTCAGATTGCAAAGTGAATGTGCTTTATCTGTTGTCTTTTGCCTCAGTTTTCAGCTAACATCCACAGGAGGTGAAAGGAGACATTCATGCACCTGGCACAGGGCTGAAAAGAGAGGGTTGTTAAATTCTGGAGATCATCCATTTAAATGGAGTACCCTTGGACAAAGACAGCTATTGCAAGCCAGTTTTTCCATGTCTGAGCTCCTGAACGGGGAGGAAGTAAATCAACAGTTGGTGAGGACTTTGATCACCTGACAAAGAGGACGGACTCAATGATTCAGAAGAGAAATCACGAGCACAAGAATCCTGAACACACAAGAGGACTCTGACCTAAGCCCAAAGAATATTCAAGAGTGGTGAGTAAACTGAGGCAAGGAAATGTGTAAAGGCATTTTATTGTTTTGTCTAGATCTCTATAATTCTTTAGCTATCCACAGTAAAGAGTGATTGCTTTTGGAACCTTGCAAAGTCTGTATGTCTGTCTGCCCTGAAGAGATGAACTGTAAGCTTGAGTGCCAACAAAATGGAACTCTGGGTAAGGGTGTTTGTAAGCAACTGGGATTTCTATGATGGGTAGTTAGGGCAGCTGGATTGTGAAGTCCCGTTTATGCAAAGGGGTAACACAGAGAGCTGTAACCAGGAAATGTGCCAGAGAGACAAAGAGAGATTATGGTGGATCCTATTCAGATTCAGGAAGCGTAAAGCATGCCGTAGAACTCAAACACAGCATCCTGGAGATTTCCAGCAGGGGGAACACTACTGAGACTGTGACAGCTATGTATAAACCTTGTTTTATATACTGATACCTGGTCTTGTTGTTCTTTTGTAGCTGGACTATTGTGTCCAAAGAAGTATTTTTTATTTAGGTACTTGTTTTTAATATCTTTAGATTTTTCCTCTCTTTTTTCTTTTTCCTTGTGGAGCATCCTTCTGAATTGTTCAATGTCTATCCAGCACATGAGATCCATGCTACCAAGAAATCAATGGGAACATTCTTCATTATTCCATGTTGATGCCATTTTCATCAGAATTCTAACAAGTTATTATTTTAATCACTATTAACAAAAGTGGAATCAAGTGTCCAGATCTCACATGCTAAATCAGAGGACTTTTTGCCTCAGTTGTTTCCTGCTAGATGAGAAATAAGCTAATATGAAAATGACAATGCCACTTGTTCAACATTCAGATGTAGAAGGTGAATGCCTTTAAAAAAATCTTAGTCTATAGTAGGCCAGACCAAACCATATCTTTGATGAATTTGCCTCTTGTGCTGTTTTTGAATCAGCTATTATAAATTCGTATTTTCTCAAATCTTTTATTATTCATATTAACCAATGAATAATTTCTACATAAAATTTTTGGCCTGTAGATTGCTCATAATCAATTCAATATGAGCATTTGATATTAAACATTCCATCTCTTTGATGAGTTAATCTTGGTTGGACACACAGGTTACATGATACCAGTTTTGTTCCTTAACCGGAGAAGAGAAATACTGAGAATACTCACACTCCCAAGTTCGCTTTCTATGATTATTCCCTATTTAAAGTTGGTGTTTCTGTGAACATTCCTGACAGTAAACTTGTTTGCTAGAATATTTGCAGAGAGTGAAACATGAAGAAGCAAACCCAGCCAAACCACTTCAATATTTTGTCCTAATAAATATTTGCTGACTTTTATTTCATTTTTTGAGATATTAGCTTATGGGTAAAATTTACAAAAGCATCAAATTGACTTAGAAATTGAAGTCCCATTTTCAAAAGTCTCTTGGGTACTTTAGAGCTTAAATCCTACTAAGATTTAGGCTCCTTAGTAGAGCTGGTTGGAAAAATTCTAACAAAAGAACATTTAATTGGAACTTCTCAATTTGTCCAAATTGGAATGTTTCACGGAGACAGTTCAGTTTGAAAAAAGTTCAGCTGAAACCCTGCCTCGTTTCCTTGCAGCTTACCCACCCAAGCTCCTTGGCAGCCTACCATGCAGACCGCCTCAGAGTTGGGGACCACAGAACTTCCAGGGTTTGTGGTTATGGGGCAGCCCATCAGGCAGACTTCCTCTGAATCAGGGTCCCCAACACTTCCAAATCAGAACAAAACCATAGTTCGAAATTTTAATATCCTCCATGAAACGGAATGCATTTTCTCAACACAACGATACTCCTAAATCACTTAGGCACTTTTGACTCTTTTGCCACATGCCTAATCTACAATTATATTAATGTTTATCCAGAGTCAGTAGGCAAGACCTTCAGCATTAATGGGAACCTAATTTAAAGAAACAGTTGGGAAAAAAAGGGATTGGGAGGCTGAAAAAGGAAATGTTTTAACTATTTTCAGCAGTTACTTAAGAATGGAATACTTTTGCAATTTTCTGGAATATTAAAAATATGGGAACTAATGGAGGAAGATGCAGGGAAGTTAGGGACGAAACTCACATTTACTTCTGCATAAATTACACAGTTGCAGTTACACTACAGACTTTACAGTGGCACAGCTGTACCACTGCAGCTGACCCACAATTAGGTCTACTGTGTAGCTGCTCTTTGCCAATGGGAGAGAGCTCTCCCTCTGGCATAATCAAACCACCCTCAATGAGTGGTGGGAGCTATGTCAGCGGGTGAGCATTCACAGTGGTGCTTTTCTCAGTGAAACTTATATCAGTTGGGGATATGTTTTTTTCACTCTCTTGACCGACAAAAATGTTGCCGATAAAAGTGCTAGTGTAGAGAAAGCCTGTGATTGTGTACTTAATTGTGTTAACTGCATGAACCAAAACTTCAGTTGCTTACACATTTGTGATAGCTGTGTGACCAAATTCTGTGTGTACATATTTTTAAATTTGAGCCTTCAATTCAAAAAATATATATAGATTCAAATTGTGCTACCAAAATGAAGTTTTACTCATTATAGAGCAAATTCTTCCTTGGATGCATGCCTTTCAATGGCCCTGAGACACATGCAGGCTGAATTTGACCACAAATTATTTTATAACAGGTGATTTATTCCTAACAAACGGTTAAGACAGCCATTCTGATGTCTGAACAAAAGACATCTAATTCTCAAAAAACTGAATAGACTGCAATCCTGTACCCCTTACATAGCCCAAACTCAGATAAAAAGTCAATGGGCATTTTGAGTGCAGAAATGATTGAGGAACAATAAACATACACTGCAGAATGCTCTTCAAGAAATAGTCGGAACTGTTCTAACTTCAGTCGGTTCTGGATCAGGTCGTGAAGGCTACAACCTCTGTATTCCTCAGGGACTTCACTCAAGAGCTGTGCTTCTTTGAGAACATCAGGCTGAGGTAGAGGACTGATTTCAGGAGCAACACTCTAACAGAAGAAACAATTTCAATTATACAAAGAAGACTTCTGCCTCTATAACCTAGATGATCTAATAATTTCCCATTAGATAACTTCCTTAATCACTCTTTATTGTTTTTAATGCCTCCTTCTCTTCTGTTGTTGCCAATTGCTGCCATGCAGTCACCTTTGTTCCTATTATAGGAAACAATACTCTGTCATGACCAAGCAGACAAGAATGATGCTGCTACACAGAAATTATTACCATTGATGAAGAGGGGCAAAATCTGTCTTCATATAAAAACTTCCTGATCCATCAGGAAATGAGCTTCATATATTACTAAGGTGTGTCGTGGGCTTTATTTTAAACATATTGGACCAAATTCTATCCTGAAATAAACCAGTCACACAATTGATATATTGGGATTTACTCAAGATTTAGGGTCCAATCCACCTCCCACTGAAGTCAGTAGAATTTGGACCATTGGCTTCAATGCAGGTTGGATCAGGCCCCAATACTGATGTAACTGAGAGCTGAATGGACCCATATTTAAAACACTGATGGCTGTCAAGCATTCCTTAAAATTGAATGGTAGTGAACAGTACTGTTGGTCCATCAAACTTGCTCACAGTCTTCTTGCATTACTGATACACAAAGTGTTAAACCTCTCTGATAGAAAAAGAGTTTGTTTTTGTTAGTAGGTGCTTGTCTTACCTCATCCTTCTTGGAAACTCTCTCTTGATGCAAAGCCTGCAGCTTTCTAAAGTACACTGAGTCCAGCTGTCGACTTTCTTCCACCAGCTCCACCTAATAAAAATAATATCTTATGTCATCCCACAGTACATATTATAGAAAGATGGAGAGTTGGGCAGGCAACTTGCCAGTGACAGTACGTAGAAAAGAAACACCCTTGCCAATAACCAGACAGATGTTTAAAAGAAAAAAAATCTCACTGTAAGTTGCATCCCTATGACAGCCACTGAGAAGCAGTAGTCCAGTTCTTAGAATTATAGCATTCACTAGGAAATTATGCTCATCACCAATTTTGAAACACGAGCACCTCAACAGAGAATCCAACCAATAAACATGAAAATTATAAGACAACTGCTCTGTGCTTGGCCTGTTTTGTTCCATATTGTGTCAATCAGTGCCTTTAGATTGTGAATTGTTCAAGGCAAGGACTCAAATGGTATTTTTTTAATCTGTGTAGCACCAGACATGTATATGGTGCTTAACAATAACAACAACATCAACAGTAATCCTGAATTTGTATGCTCAGACCAGCAATTAGGTGCGTAATTAATTGTTTTTGTATATCTATTGTTGATTCAAATGTGGCAATTGGACATTTACCAAACTTGGACCTAAAGGTTGTACTGTTATAGTAATCCATCACAAACAGACCTCCTCCACAATGGTCTTTAATTATGCAAAAGCATATATGGAATAGAGAGAACAGTATTTCCAGATTAACACCTATCTTGACACTAATACCATATTCATCCTCATATATCTCATATATGGCCCTCCAGCCACGATCTAACTCTGTTCTACTGCTACACAACCCTTTTTTGTTTCTTTTTTTTTTTTTGAGAAATAATATGTAGTTTTAAAATAGGTAGGAAAATAATTTCAGACCATTTTGTACAAAGATTAAACCAGAGAATTAATAGAAATGGGATGAGACTCCATAATGAAAAAGGTTATTTGATTTTCTGTTTTGGTTTTTATAAAAGATATTTTGACCATGCCCCAGATTTATGATTTAAGACCCCTCCTTTATTGCTGGTTGAAATATCTTGTTTTCTATGGACTAAATGTACCTGTTATGTGTGGCCAAGCAAGTGGAGAAAGAGGTCACAAGAAGTTTCCTCTCCCTAAAGAAGTAGAAAAGCTGGATCTTTCCTAGTGCTCTAGGAGAGAGAAGGAGGGCTAAATTACTGAACAGTGCACTGCATCAAGAGGGCATTGTCTGAGAAGAGCATCACAGGGCTCTCCAGAGAATGTGCAGTCCTATCCAGCATAAGAAATGTGTCTTCTGCTTTTTGCTGGACCCAACAGGATCAGGCCCTATATTTTTTCACACATCTGCCCACATCTCTTCTGTTATCAGAGTATTGTCATTTGAAAAGTTTATGCACAACCAAACAACAGGATAAGATAAAGTAACACCTGCGCTGAAAGGATGATAGAAGATTTGCATGATATCACTAACAGAGACATCATAGGATACATGCATGAAATTAATATAAAGCAACCACCGGTTTTAGATTCTCAATTTTTAGAAGTATTTGAAGAAGCTATACTGTCACTAGAAATGATTAAGACGATATGTTAAAAGAATGCTCAGAAAGTGTCACCCTGTGCTGGGGTGTATCAGACTCTTTGAGGGTGCAGGAAAGGCAGCCAATCAGGGCTCAGCAGGCTAGTCTAAATAGAGGTGTAGGGCCAGACTGTGAGTTTAGTTCCTTGCTAGAGGTGGGGGAGTATACGTGATATGCCTGGCTGGCTGAGGGAGCTACAGGATTTTAGATAGAACAGTGCAGGCAGAGACTAGGGAAAGTGAGAAGGAGCTCCTGGCTGGCTGTGGGGACTCAACCCAACAAGGCCCCAAGGTAAGGGTGAAGAATGTGCTGGGGCTGGGGGGAAGTGGCCCATTGCGGCATTGCAGTGTAGATAAAAAGACATGGTGGATGGCTGCTATCTATCGGATCCCTGGGCTGGGTTCTCTTCTCCCACCATTGGCCACTGGGGAAGTGACCTGGACTTTGAGAGACCCCAGAAGGGGAACTGAACTCTTTTGGTGGCCCCGCAGGAGAGTTGGGGCAAGAAGCCTAGAGAGGGTGAAAACATTGCCTCCAAGGAGTGTGCCTGGGAGTACAGCTCAATACCAGGGCTGAGAGCATTTAAAGACTACAGGACTAATTAAGGAGCTGAGCCTAGGGAGGGCTACAGGGAGATAAAGGGCAGGCACATGCACTCTGCAAAGGGGGAACTCCTGAGGGTTGTGCCATCCCTCTACACATTTCTTTAATAAAAATATGTTACCGTACTGATCTGTGTATGCTTTACACTTAAACCATTTGGTCAAAGGGGCTGCTATTCTCAGTGCATGTGGCATGTTTGATGTTTGAAAAAGGTGTAATACTTAGTATAACATTAGTCTGGCAAAGTCTAAGTAAAATTTCATACTGATGACTGGGTTAACCCATTATGGTATATTCTGTAGATAACTAAGAACTGTAATTGAAAGATCTTTCTCATTACAAAGCTTGGAAAGAAGAGAATATGGCACAAAATGTACTGCATGACAGAATTCTGTTATCAGGTCTAAATGTCAGTCCCCAGCACTGATATTCTGATCTCCCCATGTGTATGGCACTCTCATAGCTGTTCATGCATATAGGGAGACTATAATAAAATAATACTGTGTGCTGCTGTAGTGATTTCCAACAAAAAAACTCAAAGTGCTTTAAAAAGGTGAATAAATATACCCTCATTATGGAGATGTTATGTTACATATAAGAAAAGAAAGTCACTTAACTCAAGATCACAGTGAAAATACTAGAACCAGAACCCAGGTTTCCTGATTCCCACGCCTGTTAAAAACATCTCTGTCCCTCATCACCTAATCCACAGATGCATTTTATGAATCTGAGAGCAGAACATTGTCCTAATTTTTGTAACGTGTATGAGCAGTTACATGCCCCAACATGTTCTTAAACAAAATCCACATACAGAGTATAGTAAAAACAATCTTGCCTGGTGGTACCTACTTGTTTCGATTTTCTTTTTAAGAAGAAAAATTAAAATGTCCATCTTTCTCTTCTGGAATCTCTGCTGTTATCATTCCTGCCTCAAGATTGCTCAGCTCATACTTCTGATGCTCTCTCTAGAGCCACTCTCACCTCATATCTGGGTGTGATACTGGGCAACCTCCCTCAGTAAGCCTATCCAACACAGTTAATTCTTTCACAGCAGGTTCACCACCTGCCTACATAGTAGGCAAACATTGCTAGCCTCTTGTACAACATTTCCTCTTACTCAACTACTAGCTACAACTTAATTCTGAGCACCATGACATGTTTGAGGCAGTTAGTCTTGACTTAAGGTCATCATGACATTCTGACAACACTGCTCATTATCTCTATGGTAAAAAAAAATGGCTCCTTGGCCACACATGCTAAATAAATCAATGGCATGACTGAGGTAACACAGAGCATACCATCCCACAGGGAAAGCCGGTGTCTCAGGAAGTTACATTCTTTCCCAAAGCAGAGTGGTTCAGTTCATTAAAGTACTGTGCAGGTTGCACAATCCCTCAGAATGGTGTAGCCTGCTTTCCACAGCGTGTCCTACTCACTCCATGGGTCAGTGCAGAGGGGAGTCGTAGCTATGACCTTATTCTTTCCCTTAGAAGGAACACTGAGGGATCAATATCTGCACTCACTACAGCCCAATGACTGAAAATGAAACAGGCCTTCCAGTGGGGCTGCTCAAGGGACAGGTGAAAAGGCCCTTGCAATAATCTCCCTCCCCCATCATAAGGGCACCTCACTAGCTGGCCTTATACATTACCTTTCCATAAATGCTTTTGTCTATTTCCACCATTTTCATCCATGGTACCAGCAGAAGGGTGAGGATGAATTCTTCTGCTGGGTCGAAAAGATCCTCAAAAGGTGGCTCAATTTGCTGATAAATTTCATTTTTTTTAGTCTGTTGCAGTCCAATATCCATGCTGGCAGAAGGCGCGATATAAGTGGCGTAAAGGAACTACAGTAAAAGAAGAAAACAAGGTTTTAACCACCATCCATTCTAGTGGCCACAGTAAATAAATTAGCTGAAGAAGAATGTGGTAGCGTACTGTTTATTATCCTAGTTACATTCTCGGTAACATCAGCTTTCCACCCCTCTATTCACTCTACTACTGAATTTTCCAAAATACATTTTCTGTCACAGCTCCTTGATTTCCTTATTCCTACTTATTCTGCTTATTAAAAGCTTCTTTGATGCCAAAATCATGCATAATGGTGATGGTAAAGCCTACACAGACATTTTGCTGATCCTTAGTTACGTTCAAGCAATCACAATAGCAACAACAAATATAGATCTTCATTTATGAGTTAGGCACTGTTATTACGCTAAACTTTTAATTGTAACAGGATGTGCTGTTCGATAGCAGAATAAAACCATTTTGTGAGAGATGGTTACTACTTGTTCTAGTTGGCTTGGTAGAAGCAAGGTTAGAATTCCAAAAAATACCAGTAAGACACCAGTCCTGCTTTGGGATCCACGGACTTCTGCCTCCTGCAAAGCGCAATCAATTTCACTGGGACTCTGCCAGAACACAGGCCCACTTCAGCAGATGCCAGTGTAGAACTGGCCCCCAAAGTCTCAGCAAAGCAAACATCTGACTGTGATAAAATTCATAGAGTTCTAACATTCTTTGGGTATCAGCACCTTGGGTTAAAGTTGTAAGAATATTCAAAAATACAATAAAATTTTGGGGGCAGATTCTCAGCTGGGATAAATCAGCATAGCTCACTGACTTGAATGGAGCTACACTAATTTACCCCAGCTGAGAAAATAGCCTTTTCTGTTTTCTCTCAGCTTAGAGCAGTGGTTCTCAATCCGCAGGCCAATCAGCACATAGCTGCGGCCCAAGCAACAGCCCCAAGGGCCATCCTGTGTGTGTTTGTGTAATCTATTGTGTGGATGAAGAGCCGCATATGCACCCCACAATGATAAATAGGTTGAGAACCACTGGCTTAGATAATGAAGTGAGGCTGCTCGGTTTTACTTTCTGTTTCTTAGGCACTAACAAAATACTATTGTGTCTGGGTGTCTAGCACAGCAGAGGAATGTCTGAATAGTTAAAAAGTATCTTTTGTTTATTTAGCATCTCAAGTTTAATCAAACTTCAGAAACAAAACCAATATTTTGGGCCTGACACTTGACAGTGGCTCTTTAAACTCTGCAAATGTCCTCAAAGCCCATCGAGCCTTCACAACTGTCATTCTGGAGTCAGAATTTTAATGACTAGCCTCTTTAACCACCATACAGGATTCCACCTATTTTCTACATAGATGTAGGCAACTAAAAAGCAAGATGCGCTTGGTTTTAAGTACCATGTAAACATTGTTAGCTTAGCTAAAGGTTCCTATGTGTAGGGGTGAGACTAAGGAAATAACAAATTTGTAGGTAAAGCTCAGCTGAAGAACTCAACGAAATTTATCAGATCGTTGCCTGCCCCTGCCTAATTATAAAATTGAAATTTTACAGATACAGCTCTAATTAGACTCAGTGACATCAAACCTTGGAAGTTACTTAAAACTAATAAAGCTACAATTACATCATTTTAATCTGATCCAAAACATTTCACATGTAAAAAAGCCAAGTTCAAAAAATAACAGTCTAGCCATAGAAAGATGGGATAGCTATAAAAAATAGTCATCATATAAAGGGGTTTGCCATTTTATTCAAGTCCAATTAGACAGCAGTAGGACTAAGTTGGTCCACTTACTATGACTCATAAAACCATACATGGGAGCTCTGAATTAATGAAGACCCCAATATATTACATTAAGTTGGTCATTTAAATGGCTAACCTTCTTGTAATGTATGTTTTTTAAAAACAAAACATATTTCTCTTTGATGGACCTGTTCTCTCTCTAAGCTGACCTTTTATATACAAAATGTTTACATTCAAATGTCTGTCTGTTTTGCTTTAGAAATTGGAAAAGTGGCAAAAATTAATCTATATAATTGCCTGGATAGGCAATATCACAAATTACTAACTGGTTTTGAACATACTTCCTTTGCCTGATTCTGCAGCTGCTCCACATTTGGCACTGCTAGGGACACGACTTTCATTTCACAGGTGGAGATATTACAGAATGAAATCATGCATAAAGGCAGCCATTATATCCACTAGGCCAGTGTTTCTCAACGATTGATCCATGGACCGGTGCTGGTCCCTGAGATCTCCCTGACACAGCTTACACACAGCTCAGGAAGGCAGCAAGGTGGTCCCTGATATCAAAAAGGTTGAGAAACAGTGCACTAGGCTATATATTACTTACTAGACGTGGTAATTTACAGATGTTAAACTACAGGACGGCTGTCCTCATTTTCCCTAATTAAGGGAATGTCTACATGGTACATGAAGCCCACGCTCTGACTCAGGCTTGAGCCCAACCCCTGCTTCCGTTCACACACAAATCAATCTAACTTAGGTCAGCAAGCACTCAGAATGTTGTTCTGGGACTCTGCTGGGGGTGGATCAGAGCCTGAAACCCATTGTGACTTGGGACTAAGTCCTATCTTTTTGCAATGTGGATGCAGTTCAAGCCGCAGACTTGAGTCAGAAGGTCTGCATAGCTGTGAGACCTGGGTCCAGCAATTGTAAACCCAGGCTTACAATTCAGTGTGGACACTCAACTTTACAGTGCAGTGTAGCCATAACCCTGAGGAGCAATCCTGAGCTGCTCTAGACTGACGTAGCCCTATTGACTTCAAGGGAGATGCACAGATTTATATGACATCTGAGAAGCTGGCACACAACCTACCTTTCTATCTAAATTTTTGTCCTATGTCCATCACTGTAGTATCTGAGCCCTCATTTAGAACTATAGGGTCAGAATATGACAAAGTGCCTGCGCTTTTGCATGATGGGAGAGGTGACAAGGATCCTTCCACCACCTTGTGTTCCCTGCACATGGGTCAGTCACAACTGCAGACCTTGATGTAACCTGAATGTAAGGACTGAATGGGATACTACTGCAAATGGTGCTGATCATCACAAACAAGTGGAGGAGAAGCAGTGCCCTTCCCCCTTCTGCACTGTATAATGGAGCCGGCCAATTGTAGAGGGAAGAACACACTACACCCCTTTTAAGGGGGTATCCAAGAATGCTTTCAGTGATCACTTCCACTGTTTGAGTGGCCGAGACAAAAAATAAATAAAACTGAGCTGCTCAGCAGTTTGGCTCCTCCTGGAAACTGGTGCAGAGTGACTACACTCCTCATCTGCCCCGGTGTATCAGTGGCCATGCTTCCTCTCCATGTCAGGGAACTATAGGAAGGTCTATGCTTCATGACCCCCGAGAAAATCTGGAAACTTCTGAATGTCCCCTATGTGAGCTTGTGCACTAAGGAATTCATAGAGTATTATATTGTACATTACAAGAAAACTCAGTTTAAATTAAATGAATAAAAGGCTGTAAAATTCAAATAAATATCTTTGTGCATGTAAAATCTCAGGCTCATCAGACTTAATTTATTCAATGTTTTGCAACTTCAGTAAAACATAGAAAGAATTTTCCTACCTTCCAGCTATGTATTTTCCTACAAAAGTATTAAAGTTAGTGATGGGTTCAAACCAAAACTCAGATCTGGAGTATGATCAGAGTTTGCATCTTGAAGTTATTTATAACGGACCAAATGCAAAGATCCACATTTCTGGAAAGTTTAGATTAGGATTCAGGTCTGGATTATGAACTCCCAAATTTGGGAGTGTTCATATCTGTAGTATTGGTTAAACTCATCACTAAGCGTAAAGCTTTTCAGTATGTACTCTCAGAATGCTGTTTTATGCAAAAACACAAAAAGAATGCATAATGCTTAGTCCTGTTCTCCAACAAGTTCGTGCTAATGATAACTCTTCATCTAAATTGGCTCTAGTATTAAAATTTCTAATAATGGAATTACATTTGTCTCACCCTAAATAACTATTTTTCATAGCAGATTGCAACATGTGTTTCTTTGTTTTTCTTTTCCAATTTGTTTTACACTCCAGCATGTATGTTTATAGTGAAATAACCACATACATTCCTGGATGATTACTGCCACTCGTCTTTTTTTCTAGTGCATCACATTTCATCTTCACTTGAGTTTCTTTTACCATACACACTGATATATTAAGAAAACGCATTCCAGGGTGTATCACAAAGCTTTGATATATCACACTGCACAGGAAGATATAGCGATCCAAGTTTCTTCTTGCTTCTAACTGTCACGTACAGAAAATTGCATGAAACACGCTCAATCTCTCTCAGTAGTAAATCATAAAACATATGACAATGTGTTTTCAGAAATCTGATTGACGTTAGGAGTAGTTGGAATAACTATCTCATTGTTTCAAAGGTGAGTGCAGAATCTGAGACGACATCTTTTCCATAAGCAGGCCCTTTTGCTTGGATGCAGCTAGACTCTCATCTGCGTTCCACTGAAAACAAGAATAATTTGTGTGCAGCCTTAAAAGGCAAACTTGAGAATGATACCAAATGTTTCAGCACATGTGTTGATTTGTTATGTTTCATTTCAGCTGTTATGCTAATGGAACAGTTTCACATATTTCGTTCTGATGTATTTACTTTAATGGTCGTGTGTATGTAGCGTTCTGGGATTGCCTAGATATATTGGTTGTGTGATGTTTTGCTGTCACCACCAGGCCACGGGTGGAAATAAGATAAAAGACTAAATAAAGGCTTGCTATTCAGTCATGCACTCACTTTGCCCTGGAGTAAAAGGCTACAAGTAAGTATAAAACGCCACTAAATCAGAATGACAGCATGTCATATCCACTTTGCATGGGTGCAAATGATTGCACAAGGTACAAGGCAATGGAGAATCAGCCCCAAAGGCTAAAAATTTGAAACGTAAATTTTGGCTCCTAAATCCATATTAAGGCACCTAAATAAAATTTGCCTGATTTTTCAAAGGTGCTCTGTCCCTGCGGCTCCCATTAATTTCTGTGTGTGCTGTGGGCACTCAAGTCAGGCCCCTTACATATTTAGGTGCCTAAATGTGGGTTTAAAGTCAAACTTTAGGCATCTAGGTTTGAAACGTCAGTTTTTAAGGCTGAGACCAACACAACTTATAACATGTCCTCCTCAATTTTAGGAAAAAGATGAAAAACTCAACATTGTGACGGCTTCAAATGTCTGTTATCCATGACTTACTGTGGTGTTCCCTTATTGTCCAGGAAGCTAGAACATTTAGAGCAGAACATGCGGAAGAATGAAGACACAAAACTGAAGACAGAATTAAAGCAGTAGGCTTTTCCTTTATTAACTTCAAACATGCTGACCACACCCCATTCTCACCCCTTCAAACTACCAGGCATTAATAGGGTCTAGTATGGGATTTACCAGCCATAAACATTAACACCCTACTGAATGAGGGTTGACCCCTTTAGCCTAACCCTTCTTAACTGAAGACAGGATTCAGCACAGCTGCTGAGTTTTGTTACTCTCCCATCCTGAAGAAGAGTGAGGGTATAGACACAGGAAACCTCAGTCTGCATGCAGCTTAAAACCTTCCTATGCCCCACAGGCTATTGTGGCCCATTTCAGTCACTCGTGGGTCCTATGCTTGGGTTTTGCCCAGGGGCTGGCCCCTAAAGCCCCTAATGTGCAGTGGACCCCAGACACAAGTATTGACAATTTCTCTGTTTTATTACCCGTTACTAATTTCTATTCTTTGTTTTAATTGTGATCCCTTTTCCTTCATTTCCTAAATCACCAGGCCTCCAGGATGCTACAGATATAGGAAATAAAAATAGAAAACACCTGACAGTCTTGCCCAAAGGCAAAAATTCCTCTTTAACCCCCCAAAAGACAAACTGGTCAGACCCACAGCAAACCCAAAAATCCAGCTGTGACAACTGCACTAAAGGGCTAGGACAGCCAGGACAGATCCAAGATGGCTCCAAGAGGGCCTTAAACAATGAGGGAGGAGAGGGTCCATGTCTCCAGTGAGGCAGCCAATGGTAGGTTGAGACTTGCTAGATCCTCATGCCCACACATGGACTCCTCGTGTTCTTAGGCAGATGTGAGAGGATGGAGTAGGGAGTGCCTCCCCCTTCCCCTGACAAGGAGCAGCCATTCCCTTGCCAGTTTAGTCAATGCCAACAATGCCATCCCCCACAGTTTAGTCAATGTCCATGAACTCTCAATGTTATGGAAAAGCCAAGGAGGGCAAGTTACTACTGCTCAGCACAGCAATAACTTTAAAATACAAATTGCATTATAATTACCCTGTTTGTGTAAGATGCCATTCCTCTGTCTACAGACAGATGCTTTATGGACACGGGAAGTGGTGCTCCCTATGCGATACTCGGGGCTGCTCTCTTTGGAGCAACAAACACATATTTAAAAGTTTAGATACAATTTGTCTAGGCACAAGATAATTTAGAAAGGAAAAGGAGACCTAAATTTCTCAAAATGGCAGTAAAAACTGCATGGCATACTTAAGATGGCTGTACTTGGCTATATCTTCCTCCCCCTGTCAGCATCCAACAGTCTTATAGGGACCAGGTCTGAGTTATCTGCACTGCTGGTGTATGGGAAAATAATTAACTTTTTCATCGCTGCTGAACTTACAGTGTGTAGTCAGTGAAGAACTCTCACGTGTAGGCAGTCTCATTAGCACTCTAAAATCTATGAAGTAGCTTAACACCAAGGAGGGAGAATAAGTGTATAATCAGGAGTAAACTGGGCTGAAATTAAGAAAAGGAAAAACTATAGAAATGACATATGGAAGATCCATTTCTATGACTAAAGTCAATATTCTAAGCCTAGGATTCAGGATTTGAAATTCTAACTCTCATGGGAGAGAGCTGATTTACGAAAAACAAAAAAAAATCAGCATTAACAGTAGAGGAGGCTATTCTGAATAAGAAATGGCAGTGAGTAGCAAAGGGGAGACTATGCAAACTGAATATAAATTGATAAAACTGGGAATGGAAGAGAGATTCTAGGAATCAAAGTATGCATGGCAAACATTTAAGTCAAGCAATTCCATGGTAACAATTTAAAGCTGGATTTATTGTCCACAACCTCAAATTTTCTTTGTTTGAGGTTGGGGAGACTTGGAAACGCTTTCAGTTCTTCTGTCTTTTTTAAACAGTCTTACATTGAACAAATATATTAATGAAGGGAAAACACATTTATAACTTACTTGAGCTTGCTTGCATAGTTTAAAAGGCTGAAGGGTTTCTTGGTAGAAAAGTTGATGATAAGCCTGTAGGTCAAACCAAAAGTACGCACTGTTCTTCCACAGCTACAGATGGAAAAAGAATATAAGTTATTACTACCCAATTATCAGGGCTTTATAAAAGCTTGGGTTTCCAATCCAAGTAATTGTTTAGCTCCTTGGGGTCATCATAAATCAAGCTCAATTTAAGATGGTTTTAATCTTCTGTTGCATACTGGCAACAGAACAACATGTTTAATGGCATTGTCACTGCGATATTATATCTTTTATTGAATCCTTTGCACATAATTGCCCATTAAAATTGTTAATGTTACAGTTAACATTTGAAGAGTAACCGCATTTTGATGGCGTGAAGCCAGCACTTAAGAAATGTTGATAATGTACGTGCAGAACTTGTGCCATGGTGGGATAGCATTTTGCAGCAATAACTGAGACAATTAAATGTTTTATACTGGGCATATGTTATTGTGACTATATAACATTGTTATTATATGTGTTTCTAAGGCACTCATTTAATTGATTCAAACAAATATCAAATATCTTTAGAAGGAGCTAGCTCTTCTCTCCCATCCTCCCTCCACCTCTCTGTTTTAGCCATTCACTTAAGGGGTGGGGTCTTGGTGATTGTCCCAAGAGCACATAACTGGGGCTGGCTGCTTCATAAGTTTGCCATGAATTCATTTATTATCAAAGCGGTGGTCTTTGCTCCATAACCTGTTGATTACAGGACTTGTGCTCAGCCTGACCTCTGACTGAAACAAATTCCACAGTTGAAGACACAGTTGAAGATAAAAATGGCTTTATTTTTCAAAGGGGGTGAGCACTACAGATCCCATTTACTTCTGTGGAACTTGTGGAAGCTTATCCTCTTTGAAAAGTCAAGCCATTTTTATAAAGTTGTCAAAATGTAAATTTAGGGTTCTATCGTAAGGCACCCAGGTTTGACAAATTTTGGCTCTTGTCTCCTGGACAGGCAAAGGCAGAAGAAAGCATTTCTGCCACCACTGCTGCATGCTGGTCATCTGTGAGAAGTCTATAAGAATCCTGCCAATGGATATAATGACCTCTACCTCCATCCTCATCTTTTTCAAATCCCTCCTAAAGATTCACTGCTTCTGCATAGCTTAGGCACACTGACATAGGTTGATGACTAGCTCCAACCCGTCCTCCATCTACATCCTGCAGTGAATAGTGGCTCTGCAGACTGCAGAAAAGAAATATAATTATGTTTTCCAGAAGTTCAATAAACTTCAGTGAACACTGAAGAACTTTATTTAAGAGGTGAATACTTCTGGACATTACTGACACAAGGAAGGAAGCGAAAGGCTAGCATGTGAAAGAGATTATATTTCAGTAGGTATTCTTTTCTTTCCTTTTTTTTTTAAAGACTTTCTGGAGGCCAGGATCTCATATTGTTTTTCTGTCAGATGGAAAGGCAGTTATTCACAATGAATGGTCCCTTTCATCCCTCACAGTACACTCAGATTTCAAATAGGTTTAGGACAGTTAGGTTAAGGCCCATCTTGAGATTCAAAATATGCATGAACATCACCCCTTTTCTTTCTCCAGTTGTTTTTCAGCCTGGCTGCTCTCTATAGCTTGGTGTTCAGTCAATTGTGGAATAAATTATCGCAGGATAAGAAAATGCTTATACCTTATTTCCTGACTTCTCACAGAAGTGTGTGAAGAAGTAGCCTGTTCTGTTTTCCACATAAAGAGACTGTAGCATGCATTCCATTTTAGAACCCCCTAGGACAACACTGTCTGTAGGACTTTTACCCTAGATAACAAAACAGCAAGAAATAATGGAGGTTAATTTTCCTTAGAGATCAGTAAGTTGAAATGGGGTGTCACACAGACTGTTCAACTGACATCTTCACTCCAGTCAACCAGATTTTACATTATATTATTTGTACAATTGGTGCATGGAGGTCATGTACTCCATCTCCCTGTGTTGAGGCAGGGCCCAACCTAGACTATCCCTGATTGGTGTTTGTCTAACAAGTTCATAAAAATCTCCAATGAAGAAAATTCCATAACTTTCCTTGGGACTTAAATATTCTTATAATTGGAACATTTCTCCTAATATCTGAACTAATTCTCCCTTGCTGAAGATTAAGCTAATTACTTCTTGTTCCTTCAGTGAACACGGAGAACAATTGATCCTCATCCTCTCTATAAAAGCCCTTAATATATTTGAAGACTTATCAAATTGCCCCTCTGTGTTCTTCTCTCAAGACTAAACATGCCCAGTTTTTTAAACCTTTCCTCATGGGTCAGATTTTCTAAATCTTTTATCATTTTTGTTGCCCTCCTCTGGACTCTCTCCCTAATTTGTCTCATCATTCTTAAAGTATGGTGCCCAAAACTGGACAATACTCCACCTGACACCTCAACAGTCCCAAGCAGAATGAGACAATTACCTACTGTGTGTTTCATACAACACTCCTGTTAAAATACCTGAGAATTTTAACTTTTTTTGTAACTGCATCACAGTGTTGACTCATTCAGTTTGAGAGTCACACCATCAAGCTAGTTATTCCCCATTGTGTAGCTGTGCATTTGATTTTTCTTTCCTAAGTGTAATACTTTGCCTTTCTCTTTACTGAATTTTATTGTGTTGATTTCAGACCAATTCATCAAGGTTGTTTTGAATTCTAATCCTGTCCTCCAAACTGTTTGCAGCTCCTCCCAACTTGGTATCATCCACTCCATTATCCAAGTAATTAATGAAAATGTTAAAGCATACCAGACTGAGAACAAGCCCCCTACAGTACTCCATGAGATATATCCTCCCCGTTTGACAGCAAACCATTGATAGCTCTGAGTATGATCTTTCAACCAGTTGTGCACCCATCTTATAGAATTTCATCTAGATAGCATTTCCCTAGTATGCTTATGGAAATGTCATGTGCAATTGCTTCAAAAGCCTTACTAAAAATGAAGTAAAATCACATTTATTGCTTCTCCCACATCCACTAGGCTAGTAATCCTGTCAAAGAAGAAAATTAGGTTGGTTTGTCAGGATTTGGTCTTGGCAAATCCATGCTGGCTATTCCAGGTGCTTACAAACTGATTGATAATTTATTCCAGTAACTTTCCAGGTATCAAAGCGTCCAGGAGTATTGAGTAGGACAGGAAAGATTTGAGGGAGAGAGGGTCTATTTTGACACACATACCCCCCGTCCCTGCAAAGAATCCCAAGGAGAATGCAAGTCAGTGAGCTGACCCCTGAAGAGCCGAGGAGATAAGATGTGACCAATCTGCCACATATGAGGACGCTGGGAGCGGATGAAGGAGTGGGTGTGTAAGGACAACAGGTTTCTCTCCAAAGATTGCTCAAGGGCAAGTAAGGAAGAAAGACAGTGCCTGTTGAGAGAGCGTCTTGTGGGAAACGGGTCCCAATTGGAAGCCTGCGTGCATGGGATAGTTAAGGCCCTTGATACTCAGTGTATGCACAGCGTCCCCAGCCATTTGATAGCATCATCATCAGTCAGGTGAAGAGCCAGTAGCCCACCACTGAAGTAAGTAAGTGGACACTCATCAAGGATATGCAACGTAGTCTGAAGTTGACTACATCTGCATTGCCGGTTGTTAGAGAAACTCCATCTGAAGAGGTTGGCCGCACGATTTCCTTGTCCTGTTCAAAACTAGTTCAGGAATGACCACAGGTGCCTCAGCAGGTCAAAACCTGGTGAGCAGATGATTGGGCTGGTGATGAGTGATTAATGACTGTCATCACTGACCACTGGTTATGCCAAGCAGATTCCACCGTCATGTTCTGTGACAGCGTAAGTGACCATAAGGGCCTGGATAGCCTCCATGGATAACCAAGTTGAGAATAAGTGGCTGGGCCTCTCTTCCCCTCAGCCAGCGATAGACTCCCCCAGCCAGAAAACAGGGATGTACAAATAGGGATATTCACTGGTGTGAACATTTCCAGAATATTGGGTCCCCTAATATAAATATCTCTTGACTACAAATATCAGCCTGTTCCCCCATTTCTTCTGTTAATTAAACAAGAATACCTTCAGCAAAGGAATAAACAGGAGTACAATCATAATGAAAAAAAACCAAACAGTTTGTTAACAGATTAAGGAACTCAATGCACACGTGAAAGGTCCAACCATTACAGTTTATTCCTGAACTAGGACTCCAGCAGTACCAGCCTCTCTGAAAAAGGGTAGAACACCTATGGAATATTCAATGGACATGAAGAGGTTGGAATTTATTGTTGTACGTGTGGCATTATTTCTTAATTCTTGGACTTCAAGAAGCAGGAAGCCCCCAAAGCCTGCATCACTTCAACAAAAAATCAAGAAAACATTCTTCTGTGCAATCTGATCCTCCTGAAGTTCTTTGGATGAAGGGAGTTGCTTTTGGAGGCAGGAGGCAGTAATTTTACAAGCCATACAATAAAATGTAGGAGTAATGAAAACATTTTAGAACTGGAACATGTTCCTGCTGTATATTTTACTGTTTTCATCCCTGCATATTTTAAGCCCATATTCAAGCTCTCACTCCACTTGTCACTAAAATATGGCCCAAAACTGTACTAAGGTGTGGGAATGTCTCTGTTGAAGCATTTATCCATTAACTCACACATAATAATCCTTTTAACTATCATACAAGGACATTATTATTCTTAAACCATAATCATTTACTAGTAGTTACCACACCACAGTAATATCTGAGTTACCACCATTATTTCCTATACTAAGCATAAAGAAATAGTACGGACGAATGGATACTATACAGTGGTAATTATGGGTGAATGTTGGCTTTCTAATTAAAACACTGCACGGGGCAAAGATATCACCAGTATAATCAAACACATTTTCCAAAATCACTAGGTACGTATCCCCTTTGATTGGTCTTACTGTAAAATAAAGCGTCTTCAACCATAGGTTCAGGAGAGCCAGGTTCTTCCAGGGCTACTTACTGGGAGCAACTCAGCATAGGTGAATTTTCTGGCTGGCTGGGACTTCAGGCATTTTGTATAATCAGTAACAGCTGAGAGATGAGTCATGTTGCTTTCCGCTGACTTTGGCCTGGACCCACAGAAACAAATATGTTTGATAACTTCTTAAGAAAAGATTAGGACTGTTTAGTTTAGAAAGGAAACAAATAAGAGGGGACATGATATAGGTATATGATACATATGATATAGGTGTAACAAATAATTCATGGTATGGAGAAGGTAAATTGAGCATTCCTATTTAGCCTGTCTTATTATAGAAGGAACAAGTAGACATGCAATGAAACTGAAAGGCAACAGATTTAAAACTAAATTAGAGGAAATACTTTTTTTATATAACACATAATTAACCTGTGGAACTCCTTGCCACTAGTTATCATGGAGGCCAAGTGATTAGAAGGATTTAAAAAATTGATATTTATATGTATAGTCAGAACATTGACAGTTACATCAAAATGTAGAAGAGATAAAAATGTGTAGAAGAGATAAATCCTCATGCTTCTGGGCATAAGCAAATCACTAACAGAGAGGGGTTAGGAAGAAACTTCCACTACAGGCAAATTATATCATAACTATGCTCTTATGAGCAGAGTGTTGCATTAAATTAGTGGGTAACTGAAAAGTTGCATTCCATGAAAATAGTGAGCATCTTAAAAGACTTTTGTAAAACCATGTTATATAGTTGAGAAGTATGGGATTTATAGATTGATACACAAGAGATTTTTGCACCTACCACTTTCTACTAACATCAGGTTTACTGATTAGGCTGCAGAAATCATCCCTTCTGATGGTTTGACTTGGTAGCAGAGCAGCTGACGATAACCTAGTAGCTCTCTTAGAAGATAAATCCATCAACTTTGTTTTTAATAAGGTTGTAGGTGAGCTTGTTTCACTTCTCTAAAGGAATAGTAGAAAAATAGAATGACTCCGAAATAAATTTTCCCACCGTTGTTCTTTCTGATGCTCTCCAATTAAAAGTTTCTTTTGACATCACGGACTTTCTTTCCAGTCACAATATGTAAAGTATGTTCAAGCTTTTTCATCATCCTTAATTAACTACAAAGCATTAAAAGTTCCATTGCTAACAGAGGGAAATATTTCATCCTCCATCTTTACATAAAATTCCAATTGACATCAGTGGATTTCTGCAAATGGAATGATGGTACAGGAGAACGCGGCATATCTCGTTTAGCATGACCCATATTAAACAAATCACCTATCACCTAAACAATCAAGAGCCTTCCATTTTAATGCAACTTTTTGTCTTTGTAGGTCCTGAATCCAGATTTGATTCAGCAGAAATGTAACCCTCCAAAACACAGCAGATAAGCTGTGTTTCCATTACATAGGGCGAAGGCCAGGCAGCAGACAACCTGTGTAGGGGGAAGCTGCACATTATTATGCTATTCACCATAAGGGGAAAATGTGGGCACACCCAGGGCATGGCCAATGGATTCATGCACACAGTGCAGATGCAATCTCCTATTCCTCTCTTTATCCAGTGATGGAAGCCTAGATGAGCTGGTGCCCTAGCCCCTGCATAGTTCCCTGAGCAAAGCCCTTCTGCTTGAGCTTTGCTCACAGGACCAGGATTTGTTCCTTAATAAACTCTAAGGATGCTAATGAAAATGAATCTCTGCAGTTGAATGTCCTCTAGTTTACAAAACTGTTGAGATGTTCTGAGGATAACTTAGAATTAGAGCTAGGCAAAATGTTCATGACTAAACTTGAGACCAGACAAAGCTCACCTAATTTCAAGTTTTCCTGTAGACTCAGCTAGCTGTAGCCAGGTTCACAGAAAGTTTTCTAAAATGCAAAACTCTTCCAAGCAAATCTGAGCCAATTTAGGCTACCCCATGAAACTGTGCAGTTGTGTATGAGTTTGAAGTGAAAACAGGTGAAATTTATTGGTTTCCACTAAGATGGCTGTGAGTTCATCCAAGACTCAGTGAATACCTCAAAAGATCCAAGCCAATGTCATTAAAAACAACAACCAGAAAAATGTTGCATAAATCCCTATTAAGTGAAACCAAGAAGTTTCATGAAACTCTAATAAAACTGCTGAAGCAGATTGCAGGAACATCAGGGCATCAAGATGGATTTAGACCATAATGAACCATCCATCTCCATTACATACACAGATATTAAAATTACATTCTAAAAATTATTCCAGTAAAAATATTAGAGATGGGCTTGAACTCAATCCCTGAATCAGAACATCTCTTATCCTTGGGAGAGTTTGAAATCTGAACTGTGATCTGGATCCACAATCTATAAATAGCTCCCATCTTGAGACCTGATCCTGAATGTTGCTGAGTACCTGCAACTTCCATTGAAGTAATTTCTCTTATTCAGGCCCTTTATTATGAGCTGAATTAAGAGCCCTGATTTCGCAGTGTACAAAATCTAGTATATTAAAAATCCATATCTAGATCTGAGTTTTGCAGCTTGAGACCATCTGTAGAAAAAATATCACATCTGCCTGTTCTGACTGAACAATTATGATTTGAGAGACAACAGGCCAAATTCTGCTCTCAGTTACACCAGTAAGTGTGACTCCAGAGTAACTTCATTGAAAGTAGTGGAATTACTCCAGATTTACACCAGGATACTAGAGGGCAGAATCTTGCCTTCTAGCTCTTACATAACTCTGTGAATGGCTTTGAAATTTTCAGCTAACATCTGCTCTTAGGTGTAACCATGTGGCCTACTGATGTCAATGGAGCTGTCAGGATGTAACTGTGAACAGAATTTGGTCTACAGTTTGTATTGGAGCTACTATAAAAAACACAGTAGAATTCTATTGCATTTTACATACAGATTTTTGATGAGACAAGTTTAGATTAACTGCTCTGACTGTATAAATTAACTTACAGAATCAGGATCAAATCTATGTCCCTTTTAGTTCAATAGAACTTTTGCCATTAACTCCAATGGGACCAGGATTTATTTCTGAGAGTCCTTGACATGTCTACCTGGGGATGGGAAGGTCCGATCCTTGGAATGCAAGATTTAGCTCTCAGTGGCAACAATGTCACCATTTGTGGGTAAGGATCAATATCCATCCTTGGTCTTTCTTGAGAAGTGTGCCACTGCTTCAACTTTGCGCTAGCAGTTTGTATTGCAGCTGTGTGAGTGACACAAAATCTGGGACCCCTGGGGAGGAAATACATACAAATAGAATGTATTCAAAACACAAACTATTGGACTAATGTGACATTTACTATATCAGTGTATGGTGCTATTAATAACTAGAATTAAAAAACAGAGCCCGGACAACGGAAAAGATAAATTTACATCTTACACTTTTCTAAATAGAAAAGTGACCTATTGCATAAATATGTTACGGTTCCAAATAGCATATTGTAATACAGCTGCCTTTGTTTATGGGACTGCAATTTACATTCAATCTAGCATACTATGCCCAGTTTATAAGAAAGAATGGAGGCATGAGACACACAAACTACAACTCCCATGAGACACTGTGGTAGCACTAATGAATTTGATAAACTTAGTACATGACTGCAGATATTCACTTGTGGGAGGTGGGGAGAATGAAAAAGAATATGGCTGATTATGCTTTGGAAAATAACTTAGAATCTGAATAATCTACAGCAGAAGAAAAATTAATATGAAGACAGATGATTTACTGTGAAGTCCTTGAGAGAACAGCCTTTGTAAATCAAAGCTAAATAAATAAAGAATCAGCTCTATGTAACATTTTAAATCCTCAGATCTCAAAGTGCTTTATCACAGGACAAGCATAACAATCCACATATAAACTCTTAGCAGCAGTGCAGTAAGCAGGCTTTCAAAGTTATAGCAAGACAGCTATTAATATTCTGAATAACAGAGGTCCAACAATAAACTGTCAGGCTGAAACTCTGCATAGATTTCTACCATGTGCAACATCAACAACTTTAGATGGGCTCTACAGGGTGTAGTTTAATATAGAGCCTGATCTTGAATCTCAAGTCTCTCAAAAAAATTCAGAGGACTAAGATCTGCTATCATTTATGCTAACAGCAGCTCCATGGGATTGTTCTAGAGTAAATGAGGTCAGAATTTGCCTCACAACTTTGGCAGACAGGGATCAAGTAAAAGGAAGTATACATTACAAAAATAGAAACAACAGTTTTACAGTTAGTTCATCTTCAGTTATTCCTACCAATAAAGAAGTAAAGGTTTCACTACTTCAGGCTGAATCCATTTTAAGTGTCTTGTATTCCACTGATCTCCATGTAGCAGATCCAATTTGAATAAAACTTCTGAGTTGAGAAAATAATCTCCACTGCTCACTAGATAGAGTTTTTTCATTTTATCAAGCTGTCTTGAGTTAAAGAAAACACATATGCACATATTACACCCTGTACGTATATTAATATATATCTTAAGGCCAAAAGGGACCATTGTCAGCATCTTGTCAGACCTCCTGTATAGCACAGGCCACAGAACTTTCCCAAAATAATTCCCAGAGGATATTTGTTAGAAAAACATCCAGTCTTGATTTTAAAATTGTTAGTGTTGGAGAGTCCACCACAACCCTTGTTAAATTGTTCCAATAGTTAATTACCCCCGCTGTTAAAAATTTATTTCCAATCTGAATTTGTCTATCTTCGTCTTCCACCCATTGGATCATGTTATGATTTTCTCTGCTGGGTTGAAGAGCCCATTATCAAAAATGTGTTTCCCCATATAGGTACTTATAAGGTATGTCTACACTTACAGTGGCATATAAGTACAGACACTGCACACCCATTTAGCATGGATATAAATAGCAGTGTAGATAGTGAGCCATAGCTTAAGCAAGCAGAATAAAGTAGACTGCTCTTATGTCTGAACCTCCAGGGTATACACCCTACACATCTCTCTACGTTCGCAAGCAGAGCCTCCCATGTCTATACTGCTATTTTTAGCAATGTAGTATCCTGCTGCTGGCCTGCTGCTGGAGCCTTTCCCCACCACAGTGAAAGGCTCCAGCAGTGGAGAAAGATTCCAGCAGCTCCCTGCAGCCAGAGCCGTTCTCCAGGGTGTGTAGCTACACACCACAGTGGCAAGTGTGGATGCAGCTTGCCTTTCACTGTGACACTTAGCTACATTTGTAGTGCCTGTGATCTACATGCTGCTGTAGCTTTAGTCTGTAATCAAGTCACCACTTAATCTTCTCTTTGTTAAGCTAAATAGATTCAGCTCCTCATGTCTATCAGTAAAAGTATCAGTCTATCAGCATGTTTTCTAATCCTTTAATCCTTCTCATGGCTCTCCTCTGTATCCTTTCCAATGTATCAACATTCTTCTTGAATTGTTGACACCAGAACTGGACACTATTCTAGCTGAAGTCACGCCAGGGCCAAATATAGAGATAAAATATCTTCTTTACTCTATTACTTTACTCTATTTACTCTATTTCTTTACTCTATTACTATTATGGTCACCACTTTCACAAGACTGTGATACATTTTGTACAAAGTATACCTTGTAAGGTAGCATTTGAAAAGGCACAACCTGCTGAACATTATTGTCCTGGTAAAATATGTGTATCAACATTGAATGTAAAGTTATACGTTTCTACTGTATAACATTGCTGTAACATGCTCCAAGGTTAGGAAAAGCAGGCCCAAACCAGTTCCTCAGGAACAAAGAATAGACCAACACCCCAGCCAGGTGTTAAAGAGCTGTCAGTTGCTTAAGCAATCAGTCTCTGGCAGGGAAAAGGTGTGAATAAGAAATTTACATTTCATCACAGGGAGGCTTGGAACCTCACATCCACAAGAGACTACTTGTCATCTGCATCCCAGCTGGGGGTAATCCTCAAAGAGGAGAGAGTGGTATAAGAATGAGACACAGCGGCCTCCACTTTATCCCTCTCTCTTCCCATCTCTACTCAGGGCAGCTACAATACTTGAAAGACAAAGGCAATATCTTTGAACTGGGAGAAGGGTCCTGGCTGGAAGGCTTTTCAGCCAGTATGGGCTGCTGTATGTGGTGAGACAAAACCCTTTTGCTTTTAAATTCACTTAGCTTTTTAAGTTAGGTATTAGCTTGCATTTTATTCTTTTATTTTCTTTTTGTAACCAATCCTGACTTTTATGCATCATCACTTAAAATCTATCTTCCTATAGTGAATAAACTTATTTTATTTTACCTTAATCGATCTGTTTGGATTGAAGTGTGTGCAGATTTGAGATAACAAGGCTGCTACATTATCATTTCCTTTGATGAAATGATAACTTTCGATGAACTTGTACTGTTCAGAAGGCTACTGAGCAATACAAGACGCAAACATTTTTGGGAGTGGGGACAAAACTGAACCTGGGAGTTTGCAGGTGTTTCCCTGTATGTAATTCATGAATGACTGGTCAGAATCCTTATATATGTAGCTGGGAGTAAATGTGCATCCTGAAGGCAGTGTGAACAGGCCAGGAGTGGATGTTCTGACAGCAAAGCAGTGTAAAATGCACCCCCGACTAGAGAATTAAGGGGACACAACTGTTCATCTGTCCAGATTGTACCCGGGGTAAAGTCACATACTCTAACTCAAGATTCCCCTGTTTATGCCACCAAGGAGTACATTAGCCTTATTGGCCACAGCATTGCACTGGGAGCTAATGTTCAGCTGATTATCCCTCATAAGCCTCATATCATTGTTTACTTGCACCCAGCTTACCAAGCGATCCAGATTGCTCTGTTTTTGTGACCCATCTTCATTATTTACCACTCCCCCAATTTTTTTGTCATCTGCAAACTGTATCAGTGATGATTTAATGCTTTCTTCTAGGTCATTGATAAAAATATTACAAAGTGCAGGACCAAGATCCATCTTTGTATCTGAAGTTATGAATATGACTGTCTATATTTCAGATGTGTTTTTTCCTGAGGTAACATCCACAAGGTAGTTTGTTTCCAGTCTAATCAGCCCATTGTGAATGAACTATACAAGTTAATGGTCCCTTAAAGGACATTTAGCTCACACAATAGACCACAGAAAAAGCCTCCACCTGATGGGCCTTCCTGTGGACATTTAGTCAGGATATGGGTAATGGCTTCTCCTGTGACTCAACAAAGCAAGCAAGAGCATGTGACCCTGGACTCCATCTTGTGCTTGCAATTTTGCACAAACCAAGACTGACAGCATCCACCCACATGGGAGAAGGTATATAAGGCCATAGAAGCAACTCCATTTTGCCTCTTTTCTGCTCTGATCTCTGGACAATAGATTTACACTAAAAGGAGCATTCCAAACAATGGACTGAGAACCTTCCAATCTTTTGGAAGTTACCAGAGACTCTTCAAGCCAGCAGTCTGCAACGTCACTGCTACAAGCCTGATCCAAGAATGGCTGTATGTAGACGATAGCTTTGACCATTTTAACTCTTCTTTCTTTTTCCCTATAAATAAACTTTTGATATTAGATACTAAATAATTGGCAGCAGTGTGTTTAGTGGGTAAGATCTGAGTTATGTATTGACCTGGCTGCGTGGTGGATCTCTTGGGACCAGAAGAACCCTTTGTTTGATTTAAAATAGTTTTAAATAACCATTAGATTACATACATATATGTATATATAGTCTTGATAACCACTAAACATATATATATATATTAAATAAAGTCTAGAGGCAGGGTGGTGAATTAAAGGCTGGGATATTATAAGGAGACTAATTTCTGACTTTGTGTTAACCCATGTGGACTGAAGGAAAGCATTCCAATTCAAAAGTACCATTCAAAAGGCTATCATTCTTCAGCAGGGGGAAGCATAGGTTAGTGCTTCTCCCCTCAGCAGGCTCACCTTGGACAAATCTGAGGTGTAGGTCTGGGGACACATTAAGAACAGAGGGTGACATTGGTTAATGAAGCCCCGGAACCACTGGCAAGACCATCAAAATATTTTGGCAGGGGAACCTTAAGACCCTCTTCAGGATGGGGCTTTTCAAGGAGGACCCAAACTGTGGTGTTTTCTGCACACAGCTGGTCTACTTGTACCTGGAGTAGCTGGTTCACCATGGTCAGCTATGTGACCCAATCCAGTAGGACTTGATTAGCCACCTGAAGGCGGGTGGCTCATTCAGGTGAGTCCAGTGCTTCCAGAGGCAATGGCTGAGCGCATTTCTCTCATACTGGGCCCACTCCTGAAGGATAGTGTCATCCGTATAAGCTGTCAGGGCTGTGACATGGGAGGCCTAGCCTAGGAGTTAGCATCAAGTGCAGACCAAGGGACCAGAAGCCAGTTATCGGGAATCAGGCCAGGTTGGAATTCCAGGACATCAGACTTGTGAGAGAAACCAGTAGGCAGGGATTAAGAGTCAATTACCAAGACAGGTAACTTGTTACCAAGTTCTGTCAGGTGACAGAACCAGAAGGCAGGAAATGGTACTGAGAGTCAAGCCAAGTCAGAATATCAGGTCAGGATCAGAAGGCAGGAGCACCAGACCAGCAGCCCACAGACAACTTTTTGTTTTCTCCTTTGTTTTAAATAGGGGCTGCAGCCGAGTCAGGAGCCTTGGATTTCTCCCAATCAGAGCAAAGGGGTGGGGCTTGTTGCCCAGTTGGGCTTCATGGACCCTGCTCCCAGATGCTGTCTATGAGCTGCTGGGTGGAGGATCAGAGTGTGATGACTGCCCCCTGGACCTGGGTTCAAGACCTGAGGGACTTGACATGCATCTTTCTTCCCTGATTGTGGCTTTTGGGACATCTAGTAAAGTGTTCTTAAACAATTCCCAATTATGATTACATTTTTCTGATTAAATTCTTCCTCCCAACTGATTTGGGTCATAATTATTTTCAGCTTTCTGAAAATGGCCCTTTTAAAGCATCATATCTATATTACTGATTTGGACTTTATTCTGCACATAACAAATGTGCTCAAGTCATGATCCATTATACCTAAGCTACCATAAATTTTTAGTTCTGTGATCATTTCCTCTTTATCTGTCAAGACTAGATCTAATATAGAATTCCCCCATGTAAGTTGTAACACATTTAAGTTAGGAAAATTGTCAGCTATAACATTTAGAAATTCCAAGGATGTTTTATCACAGTCAGCATAAGAACTCCTTATGTGCCACTCAAATTGAAGTCCCCCAGGATCATGGAATGTTTTTTCTTACATGTTATAGACAAGCGCATAGTTCCCTAATAAGGTTTGGTGGTCTGTGGCAGATGCCAATACCAAATCTTGTGGTTTATCAGTTAGGACACTCATCTATAATCATTCAAGATCATGTTCTGTCAAGTTATCAGTGACTTTGAAACAGGCACTACCATTTTTTATATAAAGTGCTACTCCCTTTTCCCTTATGCCCACTAATCTTTTCTAAATGGGTTATAACCATTGATTTTAACATTCTATCATAAAAGGCATGATTCATCCCACTGAGCAAACAGCTGTCATTTTGGAAATATATTTTCAAACATTTCTAAATAGCAGAAGCCAAAACATTTCTATTACCATTTAAGCCAACTTTTGTGCAGAATAAACATCTCGAGGCTTAGGACAGGTGATCTAAATCTAATAAAACATATTGTTAAGAAAGTGTGTCATACTTTATACCCTGCTTGTGACTTTAAAATCTTACCTTTACAGAGCATCTTTCATTCTGTTTTCATTAAGACATCTATTCATATTCAGTTTTGTAAAAACCCTATTTGAAAAAGCCTTAATTTTAACCCTGATTCTGATCTCCCGCTAGTTTTGCACACATATAACTCAGTCAGCTTCAGTGGAGTTATTCCTGAATTACCTTGTATTAGAGAAATCATCAGATTAGAGCCACTGTGTCTGCCTTATTCACTCATTTCTATTATGCATGAGTAATCCTAAATGGTCATAAACAAAATTTTACTAGCCTTTGTTGTAAGCATTAAAAACAATGGGAAATACCTTTGCTGCCTTCTACTGTCCTTAAGGATCTTTAGTCTTTCAATGT
The DNA here is from genome assembly GCA_007922155.1 of Mesoclemmys tuberculata. Taxonomy (NCBI): domain Eukaryota; kingdom Metazoa; phylum Chordata; order Testudines; family Chelidae; genus Mesoclemmys; species Mesoclemmys tuberculata. The sequence continues at coordinate 96,978,944 of ML675601.1, forward strand.
CCATCCAGAGCCACCAGTACCTTTCCCCCAAAGTTCCTTTTATGAACTTTTTGAATCTTTCAAACTCATTTCTGTTGCCAATGTCATACATTCTGTGACTTGTACACCAGGCAGCCCTGCTGTCTGTGACATCATTTTCAGATCTTGAACTTGAACTCACTTCTTCGGTCTCCCGTTCTACACAATTCCCCTGGGAGTCTAACTTGTTGGATGGAGAGACACTTTGGAAAGTAAGTGGCTCTGCAGCAGTAGCAGAAAGTTTATTATTTGATAACTCATGTATAAATACTTTGGACAGTTTACTGAAGTTCATATCAATCTTGCTCTTAGCAGCCGGTTGTCCAGTCAGTTTTGAGACTGATTCTTTCACTATATACTGAATATAAACTGAAGTAAACTCTTCTAATGTTTGAAAAGCTGCCGTTTCCTGTCTATCATCACATTCCAGATTTTCTTCCTCCTCAGCACTATTCTCCCATTTCTGGTCTAGGTATACTCTTAACATAGTGTGGGAAGGAGGGTCAGCAATGGATACAGAAGTGTCATCCTCTGTACTTTTGGATCTCCCACTGACATTGCTAGTTTTTGCAGTTCCTGTCCTCTGGAGGAGGGGGAGACTCCTTTGACTGTATTCCATATCCAGGGAATCCACTCCTGCATTAAATCAGAAGAGATCATTGGAAACTCTCTCAGATTCGGAATCGTTCTCCTGACCAACATAAAAAAGCTTTCGAGCTACAAAAAGTGGAACATATTTGCATTTTATTATTGGCAGCAATGGGAAAATGCCATACTGCCACAGCTGGGATCCACAGAAGTGCCTGAGCTGCAGCTGCCTTGCTATAAACAGGAGGGGGTTCTGCTGTCGTGTTCTGTGTGGGAGTCTGAAACTCACTCTCATCCTTGGTCCACCAGGTCCCCACGTTGCCAAGCATTCTACTCTAATATCCTCCAAGGCAACCTGTCTTGCCAGCACCTCACCAACTGGCATCCCAACCCTTAGGCACCTCCACCCCCAGAGCATCTGTTAAACCTTCTGGTCATGCTGCAAGGCTCATCTTTTCTCCCATGCATTTGGCAAGGTGGTGATTTGAAGTGGGAGATGTTTTTTTATTTAGGAGAAATGGGGAACAGTAAGTGATAGCTGTTTACCTACCTATGCTAGAATGAAAAGTCTGTAATTTGTCATACTGGAAAACGGCATGAGGTTATCAATTTTAATTGCTGTCAGGGTGCTCAGAGCATTGGACAGGTACCTCTCAGTAGAATAACATCTTTTTTATACATGGAAAGAGCAAATAAACAAACGAACATGTCTGGGATCTTGCATCCACATTTAGCAACCCTGTGATCAGATCTGTAACCCAAAACCAACTCAGTGCCATTTACAAATGTTTTATTAATAATGCGTTTAGATAAATAACCAGCTCCCCTCTCTCTCCCTCTACTCATCCCTTTAGCCATTCCCCCTTTGACTGGCAGCTCAGTTCAGCTGTGCCTCATGTTATCAAACTGGCTTCCAGCCTTGCCTGTTGTTCTTATCTACCGAGCAGGAAAACTGACACTTTTACTTGTCCAGATTCCTTCTGCTTATCCCAGGCTTCTGGGCAATCGGATTTTTCCAGTTGAGATAGCAGCTGGCACAAGTGACCACTTATCTATAAATATTGCTTACCTAGATTACTGCTGCTACTGCTGTACAAACCAGCCCTGTAAAACTGAGTGGAAAAACTGCATGTGCCTTGAGAAGGAATGGAATCTAAATGAAAAGCAAGAAGCAAAAATCATAATTCTATCATTGCTATACAGCATCTGGGTTTCAATTTAATTTTTAAATGTGAGGGTTAACTGAATCTCATCCATATTCCTGTAACCATTCAGTAATGCAAAGGATATAACTTCCATGTTTCAGTGCATAACACATCCATTACTAGTCAGAGGTTAGGATAGGCTGGTTGATACATAATTCCAGTATTTCTTGTGACTTCCTATGATTTATCTAGTGATGGCCACTGTCACAGTCAGAATACTGAAGTGAATGGACCACTGGTTTGATCTGATATAGACATCCCTAGGTTCCATACTCGAACTATTCCACATTTTAAAAATATTTTTAAATTTTAAAAACCCACCAATTTTCATAATATTGAAGCTAATCTAATTTAGTATAATTCCTAATCCACATTAATGAAGAAATAATTCACATATTGTTTTATCACATAACAGATTAAAAATATCATGAGTGGCAAAAAATGTAGGGCTAAACAATGGCTCTGTTCCCTCCGTGGCATAAATTCCAGCTAGAGCTGTGTGTCAGGAATCCCCGCCTGCAGCAGAGCTAGTCTCCAGGCAACCTCACCAGTACAGCGGGCCTGAAGCAGGCTGCCTGATTAGCCACACAACCTGAGGCAGAGGCAACATGTAACTGTTGATAGTGGGGGGACGGGAGGTACAATGTAAAGGTTGGGGGAGAGGCATATGACTGCCCAACATGTCGCCTCTGAATGTAGGAGACTTCCAGAGCTACCTCCCTGGGCCAGGGCAGCCAATCCCACTGGCTCTTGGGGCGCTGGGGCTGCAGGAATGGGGAGCATGTGCCTCTGGTCCAGCCCCAGGGACAGGAGGAGGAGACGCACAGCAACAAAGTTTCTTCCTGGAGCTCCTGCGCTCTTTCGGGCACCTCAGCAGGGAAAGTGGCATGGGGCAATGCCCCTAATGTGGGCTGAGCACAGGGAACCTGCTCCTGGTGCCTTTCTCCTTTCCTGTGCCTGGCCCAAGGCCACTGCGCTCTGCCCGCCCTGCCAGGATTACCTGCTGTGTGGGCCGCCACCGCCTCTGAGTCCTGAGCCAGGCTCTCACAGGCAGCCGCTGCGCTGCACAGAGGCAGGGACCTGGAGTGGCCACCCTCACCCAGCAGGAGAAGCAGCTCCGTCCTGCCTCCTCCACTCCCTGCCCGGCCCGGCTGCTGGGGAGAGGGGCCAAGCAAGCTGGAAATGTACTGCAGGGGGAGGGTTCAGCATGAGAAAGACAGAGCCCCCATCTCCTCAGCAGGCTGAGGAGAAGCCCTGCGAAGGCAGCTCAGCGCTCACAGAAATCTATGGGTGCGTGCCCTCTCCACACATCCTCTCCCTGCCTGACTGGCTGCAGATGCCAGCAGCAGCTCACTGGCTTCTCAATGCTCATGCTCTCCACTGTGCCTGCTTCTGCCTTGAATCCCTCCTTGCCTGCTACTCTGCTTGCTCAGGTTCCTGCCCTGTGATTTGACCCTCAGCTCTGGCTCCTGACTATGAACTCCAGTTTGCACCTTGGCTCTGGTACCCACTTTCTGCCTTCCAGTTTTACCCTTGGCTTTATCTCCCAATGACTGACTACAGCTCTGACTCTGGCCACTAGGCTAGACTACCCTCATCCTGATTGGTTGACACTGTTGTCTGATCACGTCCTTCACCCACAGGGTATAACTCATAGTCCAAGGATGTTCCCATGAGATAACTGTACTACAACCAAACCTCTCCTTTGCCCATAACCTAACTTTGTCCCCAGTCCAGGGAGGTTTAGGAAGCAAAGTACTGTGCATGCATAATGCCTTTTGGATTCAATGAGCAGCAGATTTTGCATGACAGAGTAATAGCCAAATGCAAATGAAAAACAGCTTTACAATAGAAGACAAAGCTCTCAGGCAGGAGAGCTAATAGAGCCATAGGGTGAAAACTCACTGATTATTAGGACCACTGAGGCAAGGGGCAAGAAGAGAGACTGTCCACATGACTACTAGCAACCCTCACTAAGGAGGAAGTGAACGTGCTGAAGTAGGGGGTGCCCTGCTATGGGACTCATTGCAGTCTTGTGGTTACAAGTTCTTGCAAACACAGATTATGCAAAAACACTTCACTGCTCCCCCCCCCAGCATTTGAAGCCACTCTATTCTGTCCACTAACAGCAAAGTGGACTTCCTGCTGGTACGCATTCCTACCCCTGTCCCAGACCAATGCAATACAGATCCTGCAAGAGCGGTGCAATTTAGACCTGACTACTTGCAGTTCTGCATAAACTAATGATTAAGTCCTGATTTACAAATTAGTGCAACTTGCATAAATTAATAAATGAGTCAGCAGTATTTTACAAAAGTAGGTTTCCAGATTAGTAATGTCCTGAGGAGTTATCATACCACCCCATCCACGCTTTGGATTCGCAAGGCCCTGATGAGTCAATTCTTAAATGGAATGGCATCTTGTGTTCGCACAGGACAGGAGAGAGACATAGTTCCAACACTTTCCTGTGTGTTGGGGCTTTTCGGACCCATTTTGCTTCCCTCTGCCCTGCATAGCAAAGGAGTGATTATGGCCCATTTATAATGAGCAGCATTTCCATTTAACACTGTGGGAGTAGAGAGGAAATTACACTTATTCTCTTCCCCATACAATTTCCTAGGTATTGTACTGTAGGCCACAGTACAGCCAAGACAAGCAGATATAGCAGCAATACCTTAACTCTAGAATCACTTTGATTTCAATCTTGTCATATTTGTTATCTAAATAACATGGCTGCACCATTACTACTTACCTTGGCTGATGTTGTGGCTGTATGAAATAACTCTCTGAGGGCGTGTAGACCAATATTGTGCACCTTGAATTTGAGTGGAAACTAAAGGATGAGTAACTGTGTCTGTAGTTGTTGTTTGCTGACTTTTTTTGGCTAATGTAAACCAGTCCTTTGTCTGAGTAACTGTAGCCTATGAAAAGGAATATTACACAAGTTCAACATAGCTTACACAGTAATTCACTTTTATCTATTTGCTGCAGGGCTTCTGAGAGCAGAGAGCTTATTGTCTATGTTATTCTGTGCTCTCTCACCACATAGGTTTTGTTATAATGATAGCTCACAATGGATGTAGAAATACAGAGAGAAACCTGCCAGTATTAAAGCAGGGCCTCTGAACCAAAAAGAGGAGTTTGAGACCAGGGCCAGAAAGCAGTGGCATAAAATGGGTCTCCGGCGCCTGGGGTCCAAGCGTGCATTTGCACCCCTTCCCCAGGCCTCAAGCCTCTCCTCCAGCCCCTGCGCAAGGCAGGAGGGGTCCCCGGCCCCACCAAACAGTGCTACCCCTCAGCTGGCCCCGGGGGGGATCTGTACCCATAGGGGGGGACACTGCTTACTTCCTCTTGCATGGGGGACTTTCTGGTGCTCATTGCTGCGGCAGAACTTGGTTCTGACGCGTCCCCCCCCATGCAGCACCTGCCTCTCCCACTCCAGCCCCGCAGCTCACTGCCAGCTTGGGTGGAGTGGCTTCACCCGCTGGCCAGACAGTAGTGGGAGAAGGATGTCCTCCTAGTCACCACAGCTACCCATCCCCCTGCCTGCCCCTGGGCTCCATCTAGCTGCCACCCAGAGCCTCCTGCACCCCTTGCCCAGTATGCATCATGGAGGGCCAGCCTGGCAACCCCCCAGGCTGGTGCCCAGAGGCCTGCCCCTTCCCACCTCCCCCCCCACATGGTATGCCACTGCCAGGAAGAGATATGGGGGTAGTCTCTTCAGAGAGGCTACAGTGATATGAATATGGAAGCTGGGAGGCCAGCCAGGAGTGGAACACAGCTTTATGGAAGGAGGGATATTCTATCCCAAGGGAGATAAGGTGGAGCCCAGGATTCAGGGCTAGGCAGAAACTTGAAGGAAAAGACTCTCCAGAGAGGCCAGGGATGGGTGTGGGAATAACAGAGCTCCCACTGCACTTAAAGGAAACTAGAAGTGTTGTGATAAATGAGTCTACAAATTTACCCTGATTGTGAACTTAACTGAAAAGTGAGTGAAAGTTTATAAAAAGTCACAATAACCTATGACACCAAATGTCAATGGGAAAAGATGCAGGAAGGAGACAGCCAGATTAAATTAGCACATAGCCCAGTGTGCTCAGTCCAGCACAAAATTGCTGCCATTGTGCTGTTTTTACCTGGCCAAGTGAGACATAGAATTTTCTCATAATCAATTCATCTTCACTCTCCTCAGGGAAAGAAGGTATCACCTCTTTTTTCATAATCCAAGGATAATATGTTGTATCTATAATGAAGTTAATACCAGTTCCACTCCATTCCACCTGCGAAAGCAGTTTAGCTAACCTACAGTTAAAAAATATTAGGAGACAAACAGTTCAGTGTAAGCATTCAGCCAGACATTCAATTTATCTTTACAACTGGCAGTAAGAAACATCAGCATTCTCAAAATAAATTCTCATGAGGAACTTCATGTTCTGCTTTTCTTCTATTTTACCCCCTTGACCCAAATCACATACATGAAGAATAACAACCAGAGACATAGATGGAAGAATTCCTCCAAAAGCTAGACTTTAGGTATACATTAGGTATACATTAGGTATACATTAGGCTTGAGCCATAGAGTTTGTATCTGAATCCAGCTCCAAATCCAAACTTAACCAGAGATGGTAGGGAAGGAAGAGGGTGTTCAGATTTGGTGTTCTGGGTCAGATTCACTCTCTTTTTTTCCTCCCCTCAGTGCTCACTTTGGCTCTGATTCAGGAAGGTACTTAAGCATGTGCTTAGTTTTAAACACTAATGTCAGTGGGAATTAAGTACGTGATTAGAGTTCATTTTATATAATTTTATTTTGTTGAATCAAGAAAATGGTATGATGCAGCAGAAAATGGAAGATAGCAATGCTCCTGAAGGCTTAGGCATGTGGCATTTCCTGCCTAAAGGGAAAATACAGCATTTCTCTAGGATTTGTTATCCTTTGTGCAATTTTCCCTCCAATGTAAGCATAGTCTTCAGTAGGTTGAATATTGTTAAAGTTACTGCAAATATTTTTAAATATTTGTATTTGGCACTCGGTACCCAAAGAACTGGTCAATTTCTACAATAAAAAAGGGATTTAGTAAGCCAGACTACCTGGTGACCACTCTTTCTTGGACTCACCACCACAGCTATGATCATCCTGCACATTACAACCATCAGAACCCAGACATGAACTTTAGGGACCTGGAGATAGGGCCTTCCCCACAGTAGGTCCAAGGCTCTGGAACGTCCTCTCAGAGGAGGTCAGGAAGAGTACAACAAATACCTCAGGTCATGCTGCAAGGCTCACTATTTGCCATAGCATTCCTCAAAGAACCTGGGCAGAGGAAAATCTAGCTACATTCCCAAAGGTAGAAACGAGTGATCAAAATAAAGAGGATAATAAAGAATCAGCTTTCCCTTCCAGACAGATTCCAACTACTTTTTATAATTCATTTATAGTATCTAGATACGGATAGATAGAATCTCAGGGCAAAATGAACCACTGTGATTATTTAGTCTGACTTCATACATAACCCAAGCCATAGAATATCCCTGAAATAATTCCTAGTTCAACTACAGCCTAGCTTTTAGAGAAACATCCAATCTTGATTTAAAAGATAGACTAGACACATGTTACCATGGCACCTTTGTGGAAGAGAGAGATTCACAAATGGATAAACACCAGTAATATTCTGTAGCAGTTCCACATGGCATGTAATTTATGGGCAAGGGAAATTAAAGTCAAGAGGAGTGAAGAAAAGGCATTAATCTCATTTTAATTTATCCAAGTCACTAAAATTATGTGGGTTACATGGGGCAAAAGGCATGAGAAAATGTAATTGTGTCAAGATGAATTAGACAGAGATAAATTAACAAATGTAAAACTTGAGCTGACATTAAAGAGGGCAATACCTGTATTCAAAGTAACAATCACTCTCTAGAAAGGCTGGGAGTCTTTCTTGCTTAATCCACTGAATTCCTTGTTCTCGTTCAAGACGCTATTTTAAAAAACCACACCAAATATCTGTTAATGCTTCAGTTCATCAGGTTTTATTTGCTACATTTATAGCTTATTTTGTAGTAAGTCTAGCAAAGTAAACAACTTTCCTCCTCAAACATAGTCTACGCAGACAAGTGAATTAATTTACCTTTCTATAACAAAAGAGCATCTGAATCCAATCTTTTTTGAACAGGCATACATAGAAACTTAAGCCACTGGAATTCCCCTGTTCAAAACTGGTGCAAGTGATAGCGGAATGCAAATTAGAGCACCAGTTGCCCACAAATGATCAGCAATATGAAATATGTAACTTTGCTGACTATACCAGTATTTTTTAAATAACCACACTCAGTGTTTTCCTCAATATTTTGGGGGCTGAGGAAGCTTTCAAATGGTCTTAACAAGTGCCTCCAGCTAGAGAACTGTGGATATTTAAAAAGAAAACACAGTTTTGACTTACACCATTGTGGCATATTGAGGACTGTGTTGGAATTGCAAACTATCACTTTAAGTGTGTGTGTGTGTGTGTGTGTGTGTGTGTGTGTGTGTGTGTGTTTTGCAGGAGGGGTTGATTCCTGGTCTTGCTTGCAGGGTAGGAAGCTCTGTAGCAAAGCATAGAATCCACATCAGTCTGGAAAGAGTCATCTTAAAGCAAGGGGTGATGAGTTGTGCCTCTCTGCCTTAGAGATCAGTCTATTTTCTCTCCTTTTTTAGGTTTTTGTTTGTTATAGTTTTAAATTCTAAGAAATAAAGTAGTGGTACATTGCAGCCTTCCAGCAAGAGTATTTATGTTTTATCTAATTTTTCAGTATGCATGCCATGAACATAATAAGCAGTTCTATATTGGGTCAATTCTGACATCAGTGGAATTATTGCTGATTTACACTAGCATAAGTGAGAGAAGAATTAGGCCCATAGTGTCTCTCTATTTTCTACATAAGAAGTAAACCTGAAATCTGGCACCTTTGACAACCTTATACATCCTTAAGAGTTTTTTACCTATCTCAGCTGTATTTCTCTTTTCCTAGATTTTATTTTAGTGACATGACTGCTGGTGAAATTGATGTCCTGGAAGAAGAAAATCCTCAATTTATCCACAGAAACAGGTGTAGTATAGGCAGGGACAAAAGCATTTGGTATTTGGCATTTTGCTACCTCAAATAATCAGTAGTGGGCTAGGTCCTCAATTATCTTTCTGTGATCTAATATTTCATAAGGGACAAGGGTTACTTTTGCTCCATAAATATTCTCAGGGGATTTAATATTAATCTAAATTACTTTGAAAACTAGGAGGATTCTTTTAAATAAAAGAAAATACCGTACATCATAACAGGGAAAGCTTATGTTGGCTGTGGTCATATCCTGTAATTTGTAGAGATGAAGAATAATTATTCTCATCCCTATAATGTATGCCTCCTTTTGGTAACTGATAAGGTTTTTGGAAATACAGAAGGTTATCTCTTTATTTTGGCCAATCTCTCCACATGTAAGAAAAATATTTGTAACATTTATGTACCAGTTGAATCAAATCCTGGTGTTTTATCTGAGTTATTTATAACATGTTTGAATCTGCTCTGAGTGGATGATATTCAAAATCGTATTTATCACCTGAAGGAAAAGGGTCTAAGAAAAAGAGTTCTAAGTTTAATACAGTAAATTTTGTAAGTAGGGCTAGCTTTAAGCATTGCGGGACCCAATCCAACATAGCTTTTAAACATGTGTTTAACTTTAGGCATGTGGATAGTGTCATAGACTGCTCATGTGCTTAAAGTTGAACACATTTAAAAGCTTTGCTGGATTGGGATCTATGTGAAGTAAGATATGCAGAACCTCTGTGAGTTTCCATCTCTACCTGTTAATGGTTCTTCCCATTACTTCATATGCCTTTCCTTCATATATTTCACCCCCTGTTGATTCTTGACCAACACGTACATAGCCCACATCTGTAATAAACTAACACGTGTACCCTTTTCCTGTTTGTCAGTCTTAACAGGATGGGAAGGAGATGAAGACTGAGAAAGAAAACACAAGATGTATTATCACTGTTGGCAAAATACAACAGCTGTGGCTGACTTTTCCCACTTTTTGTAGCTGCTGTACTGATTTTTGGTAGGCCAATATGCCCCAGTAGCTTCTGAGTTCATGCCTGTCAATCATAGGTGTCACATAAGCTGAGGGGCATACAAATCACCCATCCAGGATGCTAGAAGGGAGAACAGAGGTTCAACATATCAAAAATAAATAAATAAATAAATAAAATTTAAAAATTGTGTTGGGAATGCCCTGGAGAATATTTTTTTTTTATAAAGGTCACAATATTTCCCTTATGTGGAAAATCTCATGGAGGGTAAATTACTCTTAGAAACAATGCAGAACTGTCCCCTTGTACCAATCCATGTAAGAGGCATTAGCGGTGGTGAAGAAGAGGCAGGGTCATAGAGCTCAAGGATATTAAGAGAAGCCCAACTAAAGTCCTGCAGATCTTAGGACATCACAGAGAGAAACATATGCCACTCTTTGCAACACCATTGAAATCAATGTACTTGATTATTTCAAGGCTGAATTTGACCTAGCGCAGTGGTTCATAACCATTTTTGGTACCTTATCTGGCCCTTAGATGTTGAACCTAATTATACTGTGGTCACTATTACTTAGTGACTCATCTATCATCACTGCTTGAATTTGCTTCTTTGTGTTACCTAAGACTAAGTCAAGCACAGTTTTGCTCCTTGTGTGCTCTACAACTTTCTGTTCCAAGAAGCAATCACTTAAAATGCCAAGAAATTGTTTCTCCAAACTTTGTTCCATTGTGTCATGTGACTTGTTTATATCTGGGCAGTTGAAGTCCCCCATTACTATATTTCTGTTAGATTTTGCTGCCTCTTCGACCTCTCTCAACATTGTGCATTTAATTTTCCTTTCTTATCTGGAGGCCAATATAGTGCAACTCACCCACCTCTTCAGCCTAGTCTGTCCTTCCTGTTTAGTTTGCCACCAGATATTGCAATACTGCATAGATTTTTCTCATTCTGTTATGAGCCAAAATCTCTGCTTCACCAAGTTTATGCTCAACAAAGCGGAGAGGCAGCCAGTTACAGTTCCCTGACTCTCTACCTGGCCTCAAGCCCTGGCATAAGTTAGAGCAGCCTAGTTCCTAAATTTGACAAGGCATTAGAATAGCTTTGAATAAAAGAAATTAGAATCACATAATTTATACCAGAACAGTACAAGAAAGAATGGGAATAAACCAAGTTTTCCAGTGTGCTGAATGGTATTTTCTTTCTATGCAGCTTTGGCAGTATAGCTGCATCTGTACTAGGAATGCTGTGTCAGTAGAGTATTATGGTATTCCTATACTGGTAAAGTACTCCCAGTGTAGACATGGTCTAACTTTTGCCTTAATATTAGTGAACAATATTTTTCTCTTAATATTAAAAAGAATTCAGAGCACTGAAACAAATTCTACTTTACAGGATATATATGTGCAGTTCCATTCACTTGAATGGAAGACACATGTGCATCTCAAGACATAATTTGGCTTATCATAGTGTTATCATATCATACACAAACTAACATTTTTCCCAAGATAACAAGCCAAACACAACAGTAACTGCTGTCAGTATCCATACAATTAGATTTAAATATAAAGTCAGTGGACATAACATGCTTACCATAATACTGTAATTTGGGTCAACATTGAAGCCTGGAAAAGTGCTGCTCTTTTTGGAAAGCTGCCCATCATTCTTTGCCTTTCTTGTAATATCACAAATGGGATTGGGAGGTCTCTGATCATGCAGAATTTTTTTCAGCTGGTTTTCCAGGCGTTGTGGGGTATCATTAACTACTTCAAAAACTCCAAAATCAGGATTAAACTTTACTGGCTCTGCAAAGGTCTGCAAAAGAAGTTGTAATAAGAGAAACCTTTCATATGGGAATTCCTGTTTCTGCAGTATGGAAGCACGCTACAGAATGCAAGATAGTATCATTAGACATTTCCTTCTTCATTCCATGGCTTTTGCAATGGACTACAATAGCACTTCTTCTGCTTGCTTGCCACTTTGCTTTTTCATTGTAAGATTTTCCAATAAATTACCACGGCTCTGAACTATACCTAATTGCAAACTACATCACTCAGTTTAGACCCTAATTCACCTTCTTCCCATGCAAATATAGGCCCCGATACAGCAAGGGCTCTCACACACAAATCCCATTGGGTTCAATAACAGTTCTGCAAGCACTTCACATATCAGATCAGGTCCCTACTGTTACTTCCCTGTCTATACCATAAATTATTGATATCAGAACTGATTAATCATGAAAATGTGTTATAGAAAACCATTTATATGTGAAATAAATGAATCCCATGTGCAATGAAGCTTCTTGCTTTGCTATTTTGGTGCATTAATCATTCTGAGTGTTTGGCATACAGAGTAAAGGCTTATGCCTTATATTCAGGTATAGTAGGTCCAAGAGCCTTCCAAAAGTCAAGACGAAGAGCCTTACCATATACTGCCAATTCAATCAGGTACTGTGTAGTGCACATGGTGGGCCAAATCCCACCGTTAGCTATGCATATGCAACTTTTGTTAGCTCCAATGGGAGTTATCTGAGTAATACCCAAAAGCAGAGTATTGTCATCGTTAGTTTGTTGAGTTTTGTGGATATCAGATTTTCTACTGCCATTTTTCCTACAAACCCAAACTAATCCTACCTGTCCCTTTTTATTTTCAGCAGAAATGTTGGGAAAAATTACAGATAAATTTGATCAAAAATCTTGGAGAATGCCCAAAACATTTGTGAAATTGAGGTCTTGTAAAAGCAGAACATACAAACTTAAGGACACAAAAACATTTTATATTAAAAAATAATTTCATAAAAGTTAGAAGGTGAAATCCCGGTTTTATTCAAGTCAATGGCAAAACTCCCTTTAGCTTCATACAATAAGGTCAGGATTTCACACAGAGTTTGTAAAATTGGTGTTTACTTATACAGTAGATGCTTGCTTACAGCAACACCTTTTAAGAGCAACCACTACTTACAAGCAACATTTCCCCAGGGAACACTTTCCCTACTTTGAATTGTCCACTCAGTAACAGCAACATAACCATTGCATAAGAGCAACATTTGTGACATTGTGATGTCACATCCAGGGGTGGTGATTGGGGGCAGGGCATGTAGGGGAGTTGCTCCCCAAAACTGCATCTTTCCACTCCCCTCTGGATCCTGGGCCTTCAACGCAGCTCCAGGGCACATAGTCCTGTCTACTTGCCCTACCTGACAGAGCCTGCATGGAGAGCGTGTGTGTGTGGGGGGGGTGATGGGGAGAGTTGGTTCTGGAAGAGAGAGATTTTTCAGGGGGAGGAGGAAACACTGGGGTTGGAGGAGAAGCAGAGGTACAGCTGGAAGGTTTCCTCTTCCCTTCTTCAGAGTCTGGCTTGCAGGTGGAGGAGGTGGGAGGGATGCTATTTTGCAGTGAGAAGTACCAGGATCCTCTGTGCACTGAGCTGTCCCCTCCATCTCAGTCACTGTGCTGTTTTGCAGTGGAGGGGTTGGGTGACCTCCCCATCCCCAGGGCACTAACCTGTCCCCTTCCCCCCTCCCAACTCCGCTGTCCATGCTAGGAGCCATCCCCCCCTCCATTAAAGACTGCGCATGGTGCCATCTCCAGCCATACACGCCTCACCGGAACGGAGCATGAAGTTGCCAATGAAAGCATCCTCAGCCTGTCCCCGGGCTCACTCTGCCATTTTTCCGACTGCCGACATTTTCCCCTGCCAAACCTAGGATTCCCCTGCCTCATTCACCTCAAACTTGGGGTTTCCTCACCCTATGCCCCCCAAATCCCTCCCACAACATGGCTTCCCCACCCCTTCTGAAATACCCTTAACTCTTCAGATGCCTTTGGTCAGACGACACTCCCCATAACAGCAGCAGCAGCCGCTTAGGAGCAACATAGCAAAAGGGCACTGATACATTGCTACTAATGAGTGTCTATTGTATTTGGAGAATTAGATTATCTTCTTTCACTGGGCATAACATTTTTCATTTCATTTAGCTTCTTGCTTTTTTAATGAAAATGCATATTATAGGCCAGATTCTGCTCTATGTTACACTGGTATAAATCCAAAGTAACCGTGTTGAACTCCTTCAAATTTGTCAGTCTTTCTGGTAATGTGGTGCCCAGATCTGACCACAATATCCTCTGTGTGGCTGCAACAGAATCATATAAATGGTCTGTTACATTTCTTTCTCATCATGCAATGACTCTGCTATAGGCCCTGATCCAGAAAAGCATTTAAACACATGCATAACTTCAAGCATGTGAGTAGTCCATGATGTCAGTAGGACCACTCACTTGGTTAAAGTTAAGCATGTGTTTAAGGTCTATTGGGTCAAGACCATATAGCCCAGAATTGTATTGGCATGCTTCACGGCCATATCACACTACAAAGGCACATCTAATTTTCTGTTCACCCATTAATCTCTTTTGACATTGTTATGTTCCAGGTTTCTTTGTGGTTTTGATTCTTTTCCCCCAGAGTCAGTAGCTTGAATTTTAAAGTGGTTTTGTTGTTTTATATTGTCTCTATCTTTGCTTGTGTCCAGAACTCCCCCTAACTTAATAGCTGCACATTTCTTATATATTCAACCTTAATTTTGACATTTTCTGACTTTTGAGTGATGAACTGTGCAACCTTAATATTGACTGAATATATTTTTATTATTTCATTCCCTATTATTTTTTAAAAGAGGGGAGGAGGGAAACAAATAAATCAAAAGAAGGAGCTTTAATCCCTAAAGCTTTGATGTGTTCTTCCTTGAAGAAAAATACAAACGAGGCATAGAAATTCCATAATCTGGAACTATTTGACTAGACATCACCAGATTATTTTAGTTCTATGGTATTTAAATTGAAAACTAACCAAAGAAAACATTAATTTATCACTCATATCTACTTTTACTCAGTCTCTAGTATTTGAGTTCTAGGCTAGATTTTTCAGTGTGCATTCTAATTAACTGAACAGAAAACATCTGGCAATATTAATGTAGTGAAACAGATGCCAATGACAACTTTTTAAATATAAATTCTATTGCCATTTTGGATGTTTGACCACTAATCATTTATAAGACATATACACTAATGGAATGAAAAAAGTAAGACTTCAATAATGTGCATGAGACCAAAGCAGCTACATTCATCAAAGATGTAGTTTCCTCTTACCAGGCTTCGTATGTACACACATACACACAAAATTAAAACTATACCAGATAGAGAATTTCATCAGTGATGCAAATAGAAACACCTTAGAACAGTTAAAACCTTTCAGGGGAAGGAAGTATATACATCACTGTTCAAAAAAAAAAAAAAAGGAAAAAAAGAAATACAGTAAAAATGTTGTTGATGATATGGTGATTATAATAATTTTACATCTATGATAAAATATACAATAAATCCAGGACACTCAAAAATGTTATGATAAAATTTGAAAGGCAAAAATCAACTTAGTTTGGCCTGGTCCCTCCTGCTTCTGAAAGCCATAAGTGCAACCCACATCCTAAACATAATTCTGTATGTGGGACATAAGCTCAGTTTCATGAATGTCACTAAGCAAAAAAACCAAACAAAAACCATTTTCATATTGCTGTTTAGGAGAAACCTTAATAAACAAACCATCATACACAATCAAAAGCAAATAAACCTCTCAGATGTCAAATGCAAACACAATAGCTAAATACTTTCTTGGCTGAAGAAGAAACTGAATGCACAGTTCTGAAAGCTATGAGTTATGAAGTCTTATAATTAATTGTACTGGTGGCAACTGTCCTTTATTCCTCCCAAAACAGCAACCAAAACAGCATCCATCACCTTATTCCCAGGACATCAAATGTATCCATATCCATGGTCTCAGCTTTTACAGCTGTCAAATATATTTAACTTCATCTGAGGTTCCCAATGTGTAAATATGCTCATCAAGACCTACCCCAGTCTCAAAGCCTAAGACCAAGAGAAAATGAGTGGCAATTGAGGACCAGAATGTGAACAGGCAGAGAATGAACAGAGTAAGTCCTCATAAATCATATAATGTCTTTTTGACTTTGCCAGAACTTTCTTAAGATGTGTACTCTAGATAAATGTCAATGAAAGTCCAAACCAGAACAAGTGATTAAGCATCTTTAGGAATCCAGGGTGAAATCCTAGGTGAAAATAAGTCAATGGCAAAACTCCCACTGACTTCAGTGGGGCCAGGATTTCACTCCAAATATTGAAGAAGGAGCAAATCACAGGCAACTGGTAAAAATTTAATTAGTGGAGAAGAAATGAGCTTTTTGTCAATCAGTCAATCTAGTGTTAGTAAAGAGAGAATCAAGGGTATCTTCTTCTGATGGCCTGGATTACTTCTCGAAGGCTTTCATTTAGATTTAGTCCTGGGTTGGGCCAGTTTCTGGCAATATAATCTAGGTTGCAGGGACTCCGTTGTGAAAAAGCCATTTGGAGACAGATTGTGGTGATGGCAAGGCACATATAACTTCCCTCTGTGCAGCCTGGAAATTGTGGGGATCTACTGACCATGATATGAGGCCTCCAAAGAGATTTAGAGCTGTCTTAAAAATGGGGCATACTCTAACTTTTGTAGCCACATGATTTGTTTTCTCCCACCGATACATAGTCTGATTTTGCTTTAGTAACACAAGTTTTAAACCAGTGTTCTATTGAATTAAACTTGCATAAGTAAGAGGGCAATCAGGCCCATAGTGTCTATTTTCTGAAAGTGCAATTAGCCTAAACATTGTTTTATTTCTATTGTTTAATTTATTTTCAGGATAATTTCAATGGGCAAAATCCTAGAGTCCTCTACTAAAGCAAAACTCCCATGGAAGTGAATAGGAGTTTTGCCTGCATAAAGTTTCCAGACCCCTATCTAGACTGTCTGTCTAGCTATTTCTTTTGCACCATCATACCTGTATGCCAATAAAACCATGTAACAAAGTAACAAATCCATCTGCAGGACTATATTTTTCTTCCTTTCCACATTGCACCATTAATATATCTCTGTGTATGTTTGTCTGTATAGGCACAAGAGAAAGGAAAATGTATCTATTTTTAATACCACAGAAGTGTTGAAATCTTTTTTTTTTAATCTCCAGAGAAGTAACACTGTCTATTCTTTATGGCTTTTTATAGTGGAAAGGCTTTTGAAAAGAAGCAGGTCTTCTTAAAATTTGAAGTTGGTAAAATTCCTGATCATCCTGATTTCTGCTATAAGGGAATTCCACAGCCAAGGGAATGTCACCAAAAGTGACCACTCCCTATGAGTTTCAAGCTGGATACTGTTGGCTCCCGGTATCCCTGATGAATGCAGCTTTTGTGGCAGGTCACAAAGAAAAGGATAGTGCCTTAGATAACCAGAACCCAGCCCACTGAATGCATTGAAAATGACCTTAAAAGGGATCCGGAATGCAATGGGAAGCCAGGGTAGCTTGCAGAGTATAGGAGAGATGTGTTCCCATTCAGCTGTGTTACTAAGGCTATGCATACACTACAAAGTTGACTTAAGTTACATTGACATAGGGGCACCACTGTAATTAAACTGCTGTTGCATGTCTCCACCAGAGGCAACTATTTGTCTCTCCTGCCTTCTGCTATGCCTTCTGCAGCTTTTTGAGTTTTACACAGCACTGCTACGTGTCCCTATCACAGCCTTTCTCTTCATGCACCAATCAAGTTCCTGCAGCTCAAGCAGCACTGTGTCTACACAGCCTCCTCTCTCCACAGACCCAGGAGATCCACCTCCTCCCGTATATTCCAGGCAGGAGCATTTGCTGCGTGGAGCCAGCCTGCTTAGCTGGGTAGTTGTTATGTGAGCTCTCCACACCGAGCAAACAGGAAGAGCAAGTTCAAAATTTCCTGGGGCTTTAACAGGGAAGGGGCGTTCACCTGTGTACCTGGCGGCAAGGCAGTGGAGTTCCAAAATGGTGACCAGAACAGTCCTGGTGGGCATTGTGGGATACCTCTTGGAGGCCACTTAGTGTGATGTAAGCAACACAGTGTTTACACTAACACTGCATCATTCTAACTACATCACTCTAAGCTCTACGCATCTCATTGAGGCGGTTTTATTACGTTGGAATAGTAGGCGAGTTAAAGCAGCAGAAGGAGCTTTGCAGTGTGTACACCTCCATAGTTAGGTCCACATAAGCTGCCTTATGTCAACAAAACTGTGCTGTGTAGACATGATCTATGTAGCTGGGCCTGTGCATATTGAAGCAGATGGAGCTATCTTGTGTCCTTAATTTTCATGCTCCGGTAAACTGCATTCCTGGAGGTGAGAAATGCATGGTTCACAGTGCCCAGGTCCCCATCCAACAGAACAAGGTGTAGCTAACTGGCCACCTGGCAATAGAAATATACTTATTACAATATTTCTGTTTTAAATCTTTTATAAAGGAGCACTGATCTGCAATTAATCACTGAGATAGATCTAAATTGTTTTTATGTCAGGTACTCACTTTCTAGCCTTCTCAATCACTGTACCTCAGACCAAAGGAAAAGTGTCCTTTTGGTTATTCAGCATAATTTTATCTTTCAAAAACCCTTTTTTGACAACCTAATTGTTTAAAGAATGTACTGAAAATTACAACAGAGTATTGCTCAGCTGCTATACAGAGTCGCCAGTGCTGTAATTTTACCATACACTGATGTTATATTAAAAATCAAATGAGAGAGCCCCTTAAACTAAGCATATGCTGCCTCTGATTGGTTGCACCAAGTCACATGATACTTCTTCAGTTTAACTTGTTGCCTAAATACTAACAGATCTGGGTAATAAAGTTTCTAGGCAACAGATATATCAGCATAACCAAGTAAAAAAGACAGAATTTTCAGTGGAGTGCTTTGACTATCTCACAGTCAGTCTTCTGCGAAAAGGAGGGAAGTTGGGTGTATAAAATATTCAGGCTACAATACTCCAGATATTAAAGGAACTTAATCCTGAAGAGAGAAAACACTCAGCAGAAATCAAAGGCAAAATAAAGGTGATGAGACCACTATTAATAAAAAGGTCAAATACATGTTAGTTTCCATTAAAATACTTAGGATAAACATGTGAGAGAGACTCTGCCACACGGTCCCCCAAGGAACCCTCAGGGGTTACCTATGTAAACAATGCTTGCTCAGTCAGCACTGTCAGTGTGAGTTGTCTTCTGTAGGTTTCAGGAACAGCCAGGAGTGCTCAGACCATGGAAGCATGGCTCAGGATCTGTGCTGCCATACAGGCAAGATGGTAGACTAAGCACTGTAGAACCACAGGTATTGCTGACAGACAGCCCTCCCGTGAACTAGGTGTCTTGAGATTTGTGCAGGGCAGGTCCAAGGACTTTCTTGGGTTTAGGGAAGCAGATTCCATCCCCACCATCCTTTGCAATGGAATGATTTGGAGGAAATTCAAATGGAAACTCAGTTTCCAAACAAATATGGGACAGATGGAGTATTCTTGTGATGAGGAAAATCTGGTTCACTAAAGCTAAAAACTGTTACATCACAGGACAGTCCAGCTTTCTCAATAGATGGAGTAGGCTTAAAGAACATCAAATTTAGGTTGGATTCAGGCATCCTAAAGCAGCTGGAGAGAGAACTCCCATGTTCTTCTTACTGTGCCTTCATTGTTTGGCTGAAAGTTTCCATACAGTGAGAGGTACCATACAGTACATTGGGATAGAGCATCATCACTATGGGCCATATCCACACTCTGGTATATTCTTTTCCTTGCTTACAAATTGTTCTTAAAAATCAAAAACTGATGTGTAGAATTCAATTCTACCATCTTCACCCAGGCAAAATTCCCACTGAAATCAGAGAAATTTACTTATGGAGAGATTCAGTAGACGTAGGGGTGGCTGGAAACAACTCTATATCAAATCAGTGGAGTTGCACCACTGCTGAATTTGGTCCATAGTCTCAGGGACAGAGAGATGGACTAGGACTAATATTTGCAAACCTGAATGCCTTAAATTAGGCACCTGAATAGAAGTAGCCTGATTTTCAAAGGTCTTTTAACATAAGAGCTAAATATACCTTTTTCACCTCTAATCTGTAATATTTTGATGCACTGCAAGTTACATATATAGATCGACCTAAAGCAAGAGAAATTATATTCCAAGAAGCCCAGATACTGTGTTGTATTTAAAGATATTAGCCAAGCTTTACTGATGATAACATCTTAAGACATTAGATACTACCGTTAAAATATAGAAACCCTTCAAAAGAACTGGAAAACGAACAGAACACTTTAATTTAAAAAAGACAACACACAATAAGCATTTCCAAGCCAGTTCGCCTTACTACTAGTCACAATAAAGTAATTTTGGGGGTTGGAAAGAAATTAATATAATGTACTTACTGGAAGACTCAAGAATTCATTAAAGTAGTTCACAAGCATATCATCTGTTGCTAAATATTCTTCCTAAGGGAACATGAAAACACAACACAATGTTTACAGGAGAGTATGTTAAAGTGTATTTGTATATATTATTGTTTTAGTTATACTATGATTTGCCTTAAAGCAGATCATCAGAACTTTTGTACAAAAGCAGACTTTTCACTGTTGTATTGTTATGTAATATTCATTGTACACCAGTGATGTGCTCAGCACCATACAAAATATACAAAGACAGTCCATGTGGCAAAGAACTTACAGACAAAACATTTAAAAACCTAAAAGCTAGAAAAAGTGGGAAAACTGCAAATTTCCTTTTGAAAAAACTTGATATGCAAGGGCCTACATATCAAGTAACCTACATATTCCCCGATTTGTTCCACACCCTTCAATCTATCCGCAGCTGAGAAAGAGGAATGTAGCAGCTCTGTGGAGCCCTTTTCCACCCACAAACTGATACACATGATGGGCAGCCAAGGGAAATAAGAAGGTGATAGCCAGATCATAGTTTGGCCCACCATATCAAGCAGTAATATGCCATACTTGGGGCCTGGCCCTGGTAATTTTCCTATTGTCTTAACTGAGAGTGGGATTTAGCCCTGGATTTGCAGTTTTCTGTATTTATATTGTTTATCATTATTATATTTCAATATTAGCAATATAATTTCAAGAATACTAAAAGGACACAATTCAAATTATTTTCTTTTTGAACTTGCCAGAACAATAAATCTAGAGCCCAATCTTGCTTCTACTGAAATCAATGGTAAAACTCCCATTTGTGTCAATGGAAAAATGAGTAAGCGAAAATATTCTCTGTTGGCTTTTTAAAAATCTGTTAGCTTTATCACACAGAATCCTATCTAGTTTTTAGTAATGTCAATTATTAATGGGCTACTCAAAAACCCCGAGACAACCTGCTTCAATACAGAAATAAAAACCCCTCTGACCACACACCTGTAGCTGTCACCTATCACTCCACACTGGAACCATCCAAGTATCCTCAAACAACTATAACCTATACTTGATGGGGACCCATCCTGAAATAAATTGTTCCTGAAACTCCTCTTCTGGCCTTCAAACAGCCCCCCAATCTCTCCAAGCTCATCAACAGAAGCAAGCTCCCTACGGACCAGGACACACCAACTCTAAGTGGTACCTGATCCTGCCGGAACAGCAGATGCAAAAACTGTGGACATAACTGCACTGCTACAATAATCAGCATGCACCCCAACACACCTCTCAAGATCCCTAGGTCCTACACATGCCTATCACAATATGTGGTGTACCTTATCCACTGCACTAAATGCATAACAGCAACTATATGGACGAAACCAGCTAATCACTATGCTCACGAATGAATTCACAAAGGAAAATGATCAAACACAAGAACACCATATCACCTATGGGTGAACACTTCTCACAAAATGGTCACTATGTATCTGAACTATCAGTCCTCATCCTCAAAGGAAACCGGCACAGCACTTTCAAAAGACAAGACTGGGAGCTTAAATTCATAACTTTGCTCGACACTAAAAATCATGGTTTTAATAAAGACACTAGATTTATGGTTTATTACAACAATCTGTAACCCACTAACTCCCACCCCCCCCTTTTTGTCCAGTGACTATGGGGGTTAATGGGCCACCTTAAATGGTCCCTTAGAATATATGCTATTTATGTTAAACTATCTGTTTAATCTTGTATTCAACTGTGACACTCTGAGTACCTTTCCCAGACCAGAAGAAGAGCTCTGTGTAGCTCGAAAGCTTCTCTCTCTCACCAACAGATGTCAGTCCAATAAAAGATATTACCTCACCTACCTTGTCTTTCTAATACAGAGGTCCCCAAACTGTGGAAGAATGTTAGGGGGGCGCAGCAGGGCCTGGGCCAACCCCGATGGTTGGCAGGCGGGAACACCTCTTGCCCCGAGTTCCGCTCCGGCCCTATCCCCCAGCCGTGGCTCCAGCCTTGGCTCCTGGAACTGCCCCCCAATCCTGGTGCTGGCCGCAGTTCCTGGCTTGGCCCCTGGCCTCGCTCCCAGCCTCAGCCACCGGAGCTCTGCTACTAGCCACGGCCTCGATCCCAGGCCGCTGTTCCCCGCTTGGCTCCCAGTGGCCATGGCCCTCCGGCCACTGTAGCCCCGTTCCCAGTCTTGGCCTGCAGCCGCTGCAGCCCCCCTTGGCCTTCAGCAACACCAGACACCACAGCCCTGCTTGGCCCCTGGTACCCCACTGCCATGGCCCACTCCCGGTTTTGGCTCCCAGCTACTGCAGCTCTGGTCCCAGCCCTGGCCCCGCTGGGGCCATGGCCTCAGTCCCTAGCCTTGGCCCTTGGCTGCTGTTTCAGACTTGGCCCCTGGTTGCCCAGCCCCACTCCCAGCCTTGGCCCCCGTGGCACCACTTCTAGCCACAGCCCCCAGCCCCAACTGTGGACCCACTCCCTGCCCCTGCTGGGGAGAATTGGGGGGGCACAGATGGGGGGAGACATGACCTAATAAGTTTGAGGACCACTGCTCTAATATCAACGACACTGCACATAATTTCTCAAAGACTATTATTTCTGCCCATAAAAACTGTCTGTAGTCAAAATCTATCTATTGGCCCTGTTAAAGTTCTTAAGAGGGCAAATCCTAATGCTTCCTCCATGGTGATTAAGTGCAATTACGCATGGGAGGACAGTATTTGGTGGGGCATATGGAGCATGAACGTTCCTAGCATCAAGCTCAGCTCCAGGGTGGCTTCCTGTGTACCAACACTCAGGACCTGGGAGAGACATGGAAGAGGAAGGGCAAAGATATTTGGACTAAGTATTAAATAGGAGAATTTTGGATCAAAGGGTCTGATCCAAAGCACACTGAAGTCAGTGGAAAGACTCTGATTGCTTTCAGTGAGCTTTGAACCAAATCCTTAGCCCACAGTTCAGTAAAGCACTTAAACATATGCTTAACTTCAAACTTGAAGACAATGGGAAGCATGTGCTTTAAATAAACATATGCTTAAGATCTCTCCTGAATCAAGGCATAAGGGCCTGATCTAGTGCCCAATGAAATTAGTGGAAGAATCCTATTTACTTCAGTGAACACTGGATTGAGCCCTAAATGTATAAGGATTTTCTTATTTATGTTTCGTATATAAAATTTTGTTAGAAACAGGCTGTGCACGTATAAAAAGTATCTATGTTTCACATTTGCCATGCATAAATAATGCCTCATTAAATGTGAAATGGGTAAAGACTAGTTCGATAACGATTAGATACAATAATATGTAGTGTAAATTATTTGAAGCAAAGTATTTATTACTCACTGAATTAGAAATCCTATGAAAATATACAGGTACATGTGTTTTTTATTTGCCAGGAATATGTTCTTTAAAGTCTCATATAACAGCAAGAAATATAAATAAACTGGGTCATTAATCAATAAAACTTTTACTACGCTGTTAACACAAGCTTTGCTACTTATTGCATCTATTTGCAAATTTTTTAAAGAATATGAAAAAACAATAAAAGTTTCCTATGGGACTTTTAATTCAGCGATCAATCTTATTCTCATTTCAAAATAATGTTTACACACCTAATATTTGCCCATTAGAGTTTATGTAATTTTAGATTCAATAAAGCATTTTAGATTTTTGTAGCAATAGGCATTTTCTTTTAATCCTTTCCCTGATGTACTCTATGGTGTACAATCCAAGTTTTAACTATTAAAACCATTCTCATGATTCCAGTAGTCAGTCTGGATGAACTACAGATGATTTGAACTTCCAGTCTGTAGGCAGGCAAAACTTACTGAAGTAACTGGGAAGTTTGCCTGCATACAATATGCAGGTATCAGGGGTCCTATTACTGTCAGTCTTAAAGCAGTGGAAGGGATATTAAAATCATTTTGTCAGTGGTATCCTGTAAAATTGCTTTTTAGATTTTCTAGGGAAACATATCCCATGACACTATATCTATTTTATATACTAGTTTTCTCCATGCCTCTGCCATGAGTGTGCTTGCACAGATATAGAGTAATGTTATAAGATACCCAAGGAAGATCTGAACACAGACAGAATTGGTAAGACAATAGTACATTAAATGTAAGTTCTACTGAAATAAAAAGTGCTCACAAATAAAAATCAAGTACTCACTTTAAAGGTCAAAGTCTTAAAGTGAATACAGAAACCCCAATCCTGCGCTGAATTCTGTATAGTGGATCCATGCACCCACTTGAGTTCCACTGACGTCAAGGGGGCCTGCCCACATGGAGTAGACTGCAGAATCAGAGCCTAACCTAAAATTTTGGTTCAACTAGATTATTAATACCTTATTATACATATTTTTTGTTTATTCCTAACTGAAATTAACCTGGATTCCAATATTTATTATTTATATTAGCGTAGCACCTAGAGATGTCCATCAGGGACGGCAGAAAATATGTTTTCAAACATGCATATTGCATAGGTGTTCAAATAGGGAAAGGGTTGTCATTTGATATGAAGCAATAAGCAGAGAGCAGATTCATCAGCTCTCAAATTGGTAAAAAAAATGCATCTGTAGAACCTACCAGATTGGATAGGTCCAATTAACTATTTCCCTATTTCCTTCCTTCCTTATTTCATCTTCCACTGTGCTGTTCTTTCTCTTTGCAATCTGATTCCCTTTACATTTCTGTTTCACTTTTTCTAACACTTCAGCATTTTCTTCTTACTCAAATGAAACAATTAGAATCATTTTTAAAAGAAATATTGTCAGAAGTAGCACTATCCCTGCTGAGAAAAACATGTCAATGCTCAGCTGCTACAATGGAAGAAATAAGAAACCACACAGTAGTTTTCCATGACCTGCTATTTTCTCTGGAGTGCCAAAACAAAATGAATTATCATTCGTTTTAAAGTTTACTTACAAATACATCTTCTGTTATAGCTGGAGGCTCTGAAACACAAATAAAATACTAAATGTTATTCAGGCAATATATTTCCATTTATGTTTGTTGAGGTCTGTTTGACTGCACATATAATTTAGAGATTACTTTGAAAAATTAAGTAAGTGATGGACTCTACAAACTTCCTGGGTTTTCTGAAATAAAAGAACCTGAACTGAGGAAACACAACAAACTCTAGGGAAATGCTGTATTGCCAATGCCAAGCATTTAAAAATTATGAATCAGATCTCAAAAACTCATGAGATTAGTTTAAATATAATGAGATTTTTTTTTAAATCATATATTGGGAGGGTGTATTTGTCTTCTGTTTTTTGAGCCTTATGTTGCACTCAGGTCACATTTTCCAGTTTTATTCTAAAATCATGAAGACTAGAAACTTGCTCTCTTTATAAAGAAAGCTGAGATTCCCATGTAATCCCATGACTACAGAAGCTGGGGCTAAAAACACTAGATATTGTGAGACTCATAATAAAATCATGAGAACTGACAATACAGGAAATGTTCCCAGGTGAAACAGACATCCTCCTAGTCTCACCCACTTGAGACCGAGCTTCCCTCCTTTGGGATGAGTATGAAGAAAGTGTTTAAGGTCTTTCATTCTTAGGATTGAAGAATTTTGCTATATGAATTTCAATGATATAATTTAAATCTCCCCCCTTGGAGCTGTTGCCCCCATAGCCTGAGACACAGTCCTAAGTGGTTACTGCCCCTTTCCTGTGTTGGAAGAGCTTTACATACCAGTAGTGAGCCTCTTCTCCCTCATGTTGGAACTTTTTGCCCAGAGACTGATCCCCCGTTGTGTTAAGTCTGCATTGTTCCTGGGACAGCAGGGAAATCCTTGCTTGGGGACCCAGAAAGAGAAGCTGCAGCACCTTGGATCTGGCTCAGGCCACACAGGCAGCAGAAACCTGACTTGTCTTTCTTGTGTAGCTCACAGCAAGTCTGGGTTGCTATGGAACTGCAGACAATGCGCAGAAAGAACATGAGCCATTAACAAATACTTTTCCTCTTCTCTGAGCATGACTCATCGAAACAGACTCACCAATTGGACAGGCTGGTGAGATTATCACTGTTCATCTACAGAGGAGATATTCATTAATTAGTGACGGGGGTATATTCATTATTCATTGATATGGGGTGGGCAGGAAAAAAGATTAGACCAAACAAACTTCCTTAAACCAATCCTAAACTGCTCATAGCCCAGAAGATTCTGTTTTTCCCCTGACGTACCACGCTGTGCCCTCACTCTCTCTCTAGTCTTAATTTAAGGGGCTGAGTATTATATGCACAACATTAGCCAATAGGTTTGCACCCAGGTATCAAATAATTCCATGTCTGTAACTGGATTCTGTGGCCTGATTAAACAAGAGCCACTGGAAATCCCAGGTACTGTCTGCAGTTCCCACCACACACAAGCAGAAAGGGGAAGGAGGGAGGGGTTGTGTCTCTGAGTTTGAGGTGGCAACCAAAGGGTTTCTCTAACATGTACAGCAGACTCCATTGTGATGTGTTAGCTGCTGCCCTTGTGACAGCCTTCCCCTGTTAGCCTTGTACTTGCTGCTGCTGTACGCATGGCCCTTATTCAGCAGGAACACAAAGGTAGCTGTAATTTCTGGTTTGAAGGGAGAGGCTATAAATAACCTGGGTGGGCAAGGAAAAGACCAACGGAGTCAGAAAAGGGGGTGATCCTGGTTTAAGAGTGTCAGTTTTTCCCTTCCCTGAGGAGAGCACCCTGGGAAAAGAAAAGAAAGAGACTTCCAGTGAAATAGATACCTGAGACCTTCTCTTATACCTCAAATGAAATAAGTAGCCAATCCTTATAGTTTATGTCATTAATGTGAATAATTTATTATCTGTTTCCTGTGCCTGAAATTACTGACATGGTGGTGACTGGAAGCCTGGTAGAAAGAGAAAACAGTTGTTACAATCCAACTGATCAAAAAAGCTTTACATGTGCAAAACAGCCAAGTTAGTCTATGGGCCAGTCAGCCTTATATAAAGATGTGTTATTAGTAAAGAAATATCCAGCTAGACTGAGATTTTCAAAGGAGCCTTAAGGAATTAGGCACCTACTTTCCACTAAAATCAATGGCATTTGGGCCACTCAACTCCCTTTGGCTCTTTTAAAAATCTCAGCCTGAAATTCTAAAATCAAATAAAACACATTTAAATCTATTTGGTTCAGAGACCTCAGTTCAGAGACCCTTTATGCAGGTACATTTACCTTAGGTGGGTTACCAAGTCAGCCTTAGATTTTATCTAACATTGTTGTTTTCAAAGCCATTATTCCTCAAGCTGAGCTGGGTTTTTTTCCAAATATAAAATATGCTTTATTGAATATTATTACTCTTCAATTGGAAGTTCCTTCCAAGAGTAAGTAATCTGAGAACTAGCCAGAAAAATCATGCTGGTATGGCTGCTCTTGGGTGAGAATGCTGCTGGAATCTGAACTGTGATAATAAACCATTATAAATGAGATTGGTTTAGTGCTGGAAGGAAAATGTTACAAATTTCCAAAATTAAGTGGAAATTACAGACACGTAATTAAAACACTAATGTATCCAACTGTCTAGATGAGAAATTGTTAGCTGTAGCTCATTTAAAGTACTTCTCTCTATTTAAGCAATAAGGCATAAACTGTACAGCATTAGCGCTGAGGTGTACAGGGAAGACATAGGTGAAGCCAAATGCTTCTTATACACTTGAGAAGTGTATTATTTAAAACAAGTGTAACACAAAATGTAAACAGTTTCAATCCTCCCAAATTAAGTGGTTTATAGATAATTACAATATCTGCATATTCAGTATTCTAGCAGCTGATTGAAAATTGTTTAATTACTTGTAAGTAGAGTTCCTTGTAGGTAGTTTCTAAGCACTGAGGCATGACAGACCAAGGATTCGTGCTGAATAATGCACATCTAAATGCATTATTCACTACTGCTACGCAATTTGGCATTTTTATTGTAATTATAAAATAACTTTTAAAAAAGAAACATTTTAAATATTTAAAATATTTGTTTTAATTCTCCCACATAGTACTTTGGGAGAGAGGAAATAGCAGCAACACTTCAATTACACTGCATTTAATTCTTTCATTTTAGCATTGTAATGACAACTAACAAAAATAATTTTAAATATATGTTAAATCAATTATTAAAATAGTGCACCTACCTATCTCTCTTCCCTGCTCTCTAGGTTTCTCTAAGCTTCTAATAGCTCCTTACTGCAGCAAGTTGCTTATAATTTTCTAATTAAAAAATAATAATAATCAATGGGAACCATTTAATGTACCCTATTTGAAAATAAAAAGTGAAAGTTACAAATCAACTCCATTGTGAATGAAGTATCTTTATAACATGCAGCCATGTGATTCCATTCTGATCACTCCATTTGGATACACCCATTAAGTTCAGTCAACAAGAGATAACATATTTCTTATCCATCTTTCTCATATCCATCTTTCTCAGTGAATGAAATTCACTTTGGTGGAAGGCACCTCAAAGCCCTCCATAACACTGAAGTCCACAATAGGGCTAGGAAGTAGAGTTGCAGGGGACTCTCCATTTTCTGCATACCATGGAGGGGGACTCAATGCCAACTCTGAATAGGCTTGTGTGGATTATTAGGAATCATAATATTTATTTATGTATTAATTATTATTATTCCTATTTGGGATTTCAGTAATGTTTGAAAGACCTAATCAATATCAGGACCTCATTGTGTTCATCACTGAAAAAAAACACATAACAAGATACAGTCCCTGCCATAAAGATCTTCCATTCTGAAACTCAATTTCAGCTGCTTGTCTGATTCGCTCCTTCATGAGCTCAGCTCACTGCTGAACAGTTCCACTTGTAAAAGCTCAGTCCTGAGTAATTTCCAGTTACTCCTCCTGTTCCTTAATTACCCAGGCATAAATAAGTTGCTCTTTGTTCAGAAACTAGTATAATATTTCTCAATCACATCCCACGGACCATCAATTTTTCCACGGGGGTTGGAGAGTCAACTCACACCCAAAATAAAAGTTCAAAGAAAAAAAAAACCTTCTTTGTGCACCTTAAGTTTAGACTATCAGTATTTTGAACTCTTTTAGTAACATTTATGTCCTACCACTCACTAGCAATTTATCATGGGCTGCTCTGATGTGTACCCTCACTCCAATTCTTTCTGCATTTGTTGCCACCACCATTATTCATAACCTGGGACTATACATCCACACTTAAATGAAGTGCAAAAGACCACCAAGGACCCAAGTTAACGTAGTGTTTATAGCATCTCTTTGGTTGATGGAAAGTTAAAGAGAAGAATTTGTTCAGTCACTTATCGTAATGTATACAGTCTTTATTTACAAAACAAAAATGTATGTAGGTTAAGTATGCTAAAGGTCAGAACCAAATCCCAGTCAAAAAATAACTAGCCAATTCGATGAAAATCAAATCAAAAGATCCTGTCCAATAGAACTGTAATTCTGATGCCACCAATTCCATGCATTCTGAAGTCATCACATACTACTGTCTTCCCGTCACTATAACATTCAATGCTTTCTGTGTTGCTAAGCACCGTATACTGTGACAGTTACATTTATATCTATTTTGGTTTGGAAAAAAAATGTATAATTTTGGTGACTTTTGCCATTTGTGGCATCTAGATTATTCTATTACATATAGTGTTTGCTTAATTTCTTACTTTCCTTTTTCTGCCTTAAATCTATAGGTAATAAATTAAAATACTGTCTAGTTGGCTATCCTAGCACAGGCATAATCAATATTCCCTTCCCTCTTCTTTTTTTCTTCCACCTTTTCTCTTCTCCTCTCCCCTTTGTCCTGTGATACATTTAGCAATATAAGCCTTAAGTCTTTATTTTCCTTGTACTGCAACTTTAAATCTCTAAGAACTCTTTTGTCTGATATTTCATTAGCAATTCAATACAGATTATCAGAAGACACACACTGTGCTCTTTCATGGAGAATTTGCTTTTATTTCCTCTTTCTCTCTTAATTTAGGAAGGTACTAAAGGTCATTCTGATGGAATGTATCTTTTTGGTGTTTATGTATGGAGAAATTTAACACTTCCTTCCCCACTTCCCATCTCCTTTCTCATGTCTTCTTCTCCTTTTCTGTTGCCTGTGGAAAGACTATCAGAGGAACACAGTCATGGGAAGTAGCGCATACTCTTTTTCCTGCTCTTTTTCTCCTTCCCTAGCTATCCCCGTTCTTCATTGTTAATTGACATTTTGATTTTTGTGTGACAATTAAATATTTATATAGGGTTGTAAATCTAAAGTGTTTGATAAGCATAGATTACATATGGTCTGAAGCCTGTTAGACAAGATAAGCACAATAAAAGATATAGAACAAGTGCTGGAAAGGGAAGGTAGTGCAGTGGTTATTGGGAGGTGATAGGAGAAAGAACTGGAAGAAGTAGGTTTTCAAAAGGGATTAGAAGGGGAAAAGACAGGATGCCCAGCAGACAAGTGGTAGGAGTAGCAGCATGATATAAGGCACAAATCCAACTGACAAAGGGAGCAGTAAAGCAAGAGGACTTGCTCTACTCAGGGTGGAGTAGGAGGATATGTGATAAAAAAATGAAGGTGGAGGTGAGATTATACAACTTTGAAGGTGAGTAGGATGAGATAACACCTCCTCTCCCCATCATCATCCCTTCGGACATCCACCTCTACTGCTCTTGCCCTAGGAAGAGCTATTGTTGGGTGATGGATTTGTTGTAACTCCCACCCTTGTCTTTCTTTTCTATCCTTCTTCTCATCTTCTTCTTCCAGAAGTTTAAAAAATTTCTTTTGGTGTCTGGACAGCTACAGGAAAAGGTAATTCAAAATACCCCTCTCTCAACCAAATGTTAGAACGGTAAAAGTAATGCACTCCATGTAGAAACAAGTCTACAGAATACACTGGCTTGATGTGTGAGCATGTCTCCCTCTAGTGTCTATCCTCAGTGAAGATAACAACTGACTCTTGGGCTACTTCCTTAACTCAAATGATACATGTTTGTACTTTTGGTGTTATATCATGTTTGCTCCCTGTTGGAGATCATGGTGTCCAAAATATATAATACCTGTAATAGAGGATTTTCAAAAGCACTAAAAGTCCCACTGAAACAACTGAATATTATGGATATATTATGCAGGTAAAGACAGTTGTTATCTTACAGTAACTGGTTGGATGTATTGTCCATATGGATTCCATTTTTGATGCACATGTTTTCCCATACCTGTGAGATCAGATTATTTTGGCCAACAGTTTCCATTGGGGCTGTGCCTACACCTTAAATGTCATCAGGTCCTCTTCCCATCCCAGACCATACAGGGTGGAGCAAGCCCAACTGTTCCTCAGTTCATTTGCCAATACAGAATCCAAGTGTTTTAGGACTCTGTAATAGCAGAGAAGGAAGGAGGGTTGTGGAATCCATGAGGACAATTCATCTCGAAGAACCGTGGTTACTGTAAGGTAAGTAACTGTTCTTTCTTGTTTGATTGACTGTTCATATGTATTCCACTCTGGAAACTAGCAAGCAGTGATCTCACAATCCTGGATTCAGAAAATGCTCTGACTCTGCATTTTTCACAGAAAAAGAATTTCAGTTGAAAAATTTCACCTAGTTCTCCTCTATGTTCTTGAGGCAGTTTCTCAATAAACTGTAATATTTTGTCCCATTTAAGGTAATCATACGTTGACAGAAGGACCTGGTAATTTGTGACATGCATCTGCGGACTTGATACATATTTTTTTTTGACAAATAAATCTAATTTTTTTGGATCCTTGTCTCTTGGAGTTGTTTTTGTGGGTGCCTGCTGTCTGGACCTTTCATGAACTGCCACCACGTCCAGTGACTGAGAAACAGGGTGCACGAAAAATATTCAAACCCATTTGAAAGGACTAAAAGCACCTATCTGCCTTTTTAGAGGTAGGTGCTATGGACACTGGAGTCTACCATAATTTTTTACTAGTTCTAGTAGTCCTTCATTAATTGGCACAGCAAGTTTACCAGACATGGAGGAGTGCAGAAGGTCCAATAGCTTGTACAATTTTTACTGCACTTCCTCTGCAGGGGTTTATAATGTATCTGCCATGCGACACAGAAGTTCCTGAATTGTTTTGAACTTATCAGATTGAGTGGAAGTGTAGGGAACTACTACCTTGCCCGGTGAAGAAGAATAATCACTGCTGGGATCAAGTGCTCTTTTGTCTGCAGATATTGTTCCTCATGTTCCTGTTTTTCCTGGCATGTAGTCTGAATCTGTGCCTGATACCCTTCGTCAGCAAATCAACAAGGTTTCATAGGGAAGAGAGATTAACTCTAGGGCGGTTGAAAGGTAGGTTTCCTCACCTCTTGCACGGGGTTCAATAGGGCCAAGATTGTACATTGTAGAGGTAAGGGGCTGGGGGGATGGAGGGGTCAATACCAAGGTGACAGTTCTCCCTGAAATCCCATAGGTCTCTGCTTACAATGACAGTTGCTAGTTTCCCTTTCAGACCAATAGAGGTCATATGAATGAAAATGAGGTGAGTGAGTGAGGACTCCTCCCTATTGTGCTCTGAAGGAGAGAAAGAAAATGACTATTTCTTCTCTAATACCCTATATAGACTTTATGGTGGATTTGAGTGGAACTGAAGAGCTGACTGGTACCATCACAGTATTGGTACTCACTACCAAAGTACAGGGTACTCTTAACAACTGAAGATAATAGTCCTTCAGGCTGGGCTATCATCAAAAGATCACTTAGCACCATAAATTACTTAGGTGTGGAAAAAGTTGGTGCTGGGAGCAGCTGCATCACAGATGCTGGCACTGGAGTCATGGGCCCTGGGGCCACAGGCACCAATGTCAGTACTGAGAGGTAGGTACCAGGTGAAGTGCGAACTGCTGCCTGGGTGTCAGAGGGACCGACTCTAGGCCATGACCTGCTCTTGGGCTGAGATCTAGGACTCCATTGACTAGGTCCAAAGGAGGGTGACCTTGATCTGTGCTCACTGTAGGAACGATGTTCCTTCCCACCCCTTTTAAACAACTGGGTTGAGGAGAATTTAGCTGTTGTGCCTGTCTCAGTCAATGTTGTTTTCATTGTCTTAGAAGAGGGAGCCTGGGAGCTCAGAATTGATGGTCAGCTCACAGGAGCATTAACTTAGAACTTACAGCATGTCTGGGGCCAGTAGACCCTTTTGCTTCCAATTCTGCAGAACCTTTCATAGAGCACACCAGCAGAGAACTATTTTAAACAGACCTTTCTCTTCTTCTGTGTTCTCTTGGAGAAAGAGTGACAGACTGAGCATTATGAGGGATATGTTCCTCTTTAAGACACTTCAAGTACTGATCATTAAGCAGACCAATTGTATCCCATAAAGGGCAAGGTTTGAACTTCAAGGACTTTGTTTCAGCCATAGCAGCTAAATCTCAGGACTGAGGAAATCTCTAAAACTAATACAAGTGATTCACATACAGCCAACAACTGTAACAAGAAGAAAAATAATACATTAATTATACCACTGTACTAGCTCTACTAATATTGCTAACTGTATCTGTACAAAATTAGTGAACTTATACAATGCACAGAGAAGCAGACACTGCAGGGCTCTGTCTCACAGCCACAGATGGTAAGAAGAAACCGAGGGATGGTTGGGCCCACTCTGTGTTGTAATATCTTGGGTGGGGAAGGCACATGAGGGCATCATGGCATAGACACAGCCTCTACGGAGACTGCTGGTCAAAAAAATAAAATCATATGGAGGCTGGATGTGCCCCAGAAGTGAAATGCTTGTGGACAGTCATTCAAAGAACTGTGAACTACAAGAATATCATGGGGTTTTGGTGACCTGAAAACTGGAAGAGTGAAGTTTATGTAGTTTGCAATGGCATAAGAAATATGTGTACAGCCATAACCACTTATTTCTTGTGCTGTTTTACAAATCCGAAAGAAATTACGTTTGTATGACAAGTCATAAAGACCAATGCTTAAAAGGTCCAGCCCTTCAATCATTCCGTTCATGGAATTTTCATCAAAGTCAGTGAGAGTTTTGCATATGGACAGAAGGGATCTACATTAAAAAAGCTGTACTATTAGTAAAGGAGATACAAGGGAATAAGAAAAAGGGCTTTAATGAGTCCAGAAGAAGCAAAATGATAGCAAAGGAAAGTCAAAGTCACCTACTTAACAGAAAAGGAGAGTCAATATAAAAAAACAAAGACAAGGTTAATATACTGTGATAAAGTCAGGCCGGATGGCTCTAAAAGGGTGTGATTATTTGAGGGCCAGGAGAGTGGTGGGTGGGTGCAAGCCCACCCACTGCTTGAGGCCCCTCCCTCAACTTAAGGGGGGAGCCAAGGGACCAGATAGGCGTGCGCCAGGGTCTCCCTCGCACCGCAAAAAGGGCAGGTGTCGGGGCGAGGGGTGAACTGCGCCAGGTACACGCCAGTGCTCACGGCTCCATGAAGGAGCCACTAACTGATGTCCCCGGCAGCCCACGGGGTTAGGGTGGAATAGAGGCTGGCCCACCGGGGGTCCTCACCCTCCACAGGTGGCATTAGGTTCCGCCATTTGGTGTCTGGGCAGGACACGAGGGCGAGGAAATGAAGGGTGTGGAGCACGAGTGTGTAAAGGTGGTTCCTGGGCGCGGTTCGAAAAAGAACCGGCTGCAGATCGCGCAGCTGGCTCGGGGCGTGGGGAGGGAAAGGCTTGGAGGGTTTGCGTGGCCGGGGCCTAATAGTGAGCATCGAAGGGCCGGGGCTAAAGGGAGGGCGGGGGGCACCCTCTCGCAAGACCCGCTCTAGGTAAGCCTGAGCAGCAGGGGGCAAGGCTGCCCTCACCTCCTGGAGTATGCGTCGGGGGGTCTGACGGGTGGAAAGCCCCATGCACTGGGCCAGCGCCAGGGGGTCCACCCAGTCCCCCCGGACATAGTCCAGAAGGTCTCCAATCCTGGTGACTCCCACCAGGGCCAACCTCCGTTGCACCGAGAGGGTCTCCGCCACCTGCACACGCAACTGGGGGTTGTGCAGCAGGGGCTCCATGAGGAGATCCTCCCGCTCAGTGACTGCAAGGGGCCTGGAGGCCGAGACCAGCCTCCAGGTCCGGAGAAGGTCCTGGTAGAAGACCAGCAGCTCGGAGAGGTCTCGCGGAAGACCTCTCGGATGGAGAAAAAAGAGCTGCCGGTCGTATCGGAGCCCCCGGAGGCGGTGGAGGAAGGTGCGCCCCAAGTGGCTCCACGCCGGACTACCTGCGCCATAAAGGAGTCTCTGCAGGGCCTGGAGGTGGAAGGTGTGGACCTGGCTGCGGATACAGCACAGGCCCTGCTCCCCCTCCTCCAGGGAGAGACTCAGGATCCTGGCCAAAAGAACTCCAGGACTATCTTCTGGAGGTAGGCCAGGAAGCTTGGGGTTGGGACCAGGGTGCTGAGCCGGTGCCAGAGCATAGACAGGACCAGCTAGTTGAGCACCAGTGCCCTCCCTCAAAGGGAGAGGCACCGGAGAAATCCTGTCCACTTCTGCAGCTGCCCGGACACCCGGTCCTGCAAATCTTGCCAGTTCTCTACCGGGGAGGGATGGGTGGCGGAAAGGTAGACGCCCAGATAGAGCAGTGGACCCACGCTCCACCAGATGGCTTGAAGCGCAGGTGGGAGGGGGCCCGTCCGCCACCCCACCCCTACCATCAGGCCAGAGCTCTTGATCCAGTTGACCCGGGCGGAGGAGGCTGCTGAGTAGATGGCCAAGCAGGCCTCCAACCGCACCAAGTCACCCTGGTCCTGGACCGTGAGGAGCACATCGTCTGCATATGCTGACAGGACCAACCTCAGCTCCAGGTCACGGAGCACCAGCCCCGTCAAACTCCAACAGAGGAGACAGAGGAAGGGCTCGATGGCCTGGGCATAAAGCTGACCCGACAGCAGGCAGCCTTGGTGCACCCCTCGCCCAAAGGGTTCGGTCAGGGTACAGTTGACCAGTTTGGTCAGGGTCCAGTTGAGCTTGACCAGGTACTCCGTGGAGGCATAAAGCGCCCGGAGAAAACCCACAAAATGGGGTACAAAGCCAAACGCCCTCAGGGTGCCCAAGCAATACCCGTGGTCCATCCTGTCGAACTCCTTCTTCTGGTCCAAGGACAGGAGGGCGAACGACAGGCCATCCCTGCACCCAAGCTCCAGGAGATCCCAGGCCAAATAGAGATTGTCGAAAATGGTATGGCTCGGGATGGTGTAGGTCTGGTCGGGGTGGACCACGTCCTGCAGCACGGACCCCAATCGCAGCGAGAGGGCCTTGTCTATGATTTTGTAGTCCGTGCCGAGGAGCGAGATGGGACGCCAGTTCCGAAGGTCGTGGAGGTTCCCCTTCTTGGGCATCAAGACGAGCACGGCCCGCCTGCATGAGAGGGGGAGCTCTCCGTTGGCCTCGGACTCGGCCCAGACAGTGGCGAGGTCTGGGCCGAGGATGCCCCAGAACACGTGATAGAACTCCACAGTCAGCCCATCCATGCCCGGGGATTTATTGGTGGACATGAGACAGAGGGCTCCTGAGAGTTCAGCCAGAGTGAGAGGTAGCTCCAGCTGGTCCCGGTTGACCATGCTGACCGCAGGAAGTTCCTCCCAGAGCACCCGGCAGGCGGCAGCTTCGGTCGGGTCCAGCGAAAAGAGGCTAGCGTAGAAGGGATTTAACAACAGTTCTAGCCCCCCTCAAACTAATTTCTTTTTCCCCAAAAAGACAGTTATTACCATCTTTGATACCATCAAAGACACTGTCAGACAAATGGGTTTTCCTTCTAAAAACTCTCTCCAGCTAACGGGGAAAAAGAATGGAAGAACAGACAGATGCTACTGTTGTGAGTTTCACCATCATGGCTACCATCCCATCATTTCCTTGAACTCTGGGCCTTTGTCATTCTGATCCTGAGAAATGCGATGACTGGATTGGGCTAGAGAGAGGGATCCAGAAGATATCATCACCGCTACCATCTAACAGACTATCAGGGGAGGGTATGTTCCTTCTAAAACTCTCTCCAGCTAAAGGGAAAGGGAACAAGAAATATTAAAATGAAAGCCTTACTTAATACTTTACATTTCAAATGATTTAACTGTTGTTTCTTCTCTGTACCTTTAATAAAGGGTTAAAAGGATTTTTAATGGTGTGTTTATCATGGTACTAAGCAGGCTGAGGTCTCTGTATACCAAACCCCAGACCTTGTTTAACACTGTTCAATGTTGGACAGTGACTGGGTTATGTTAACACCTTTTAGCCCATATATTACGTCTAAATCAATACAACAGGTCCCAAAGGAATGACAAGGGCAAACACAGTGCTTATTTTTAGATTGGGGAAAAAGGTTAACTCATGGAACTATAGAACTGTAAATTACATTTTAATATCTGGCAAATTGCTAGAATAAATAAAGAAGTTAATTTGTAATCACCTAGAGGGAGATAAGGTCATACACATAGTGGTAAGCATAACAATTTATCAAAAATAAATCATGACTATAAATTTCTCTCTTTGATATAATAACAAGCTTAGTGGAAAAGGAAACAGTTATTTCTCAACAGGATATATGTCAGCTGTAATATGGCTTGTGATATAATTTCATAGAAAATTCTTACAGGAAAACTGGAAAAATGTGTATTAGAGGGCACTTCAATCAGAATGATATACAAATTATTTTAAAAATCAAACACATTGATCACTAAAAGCTTGATTATGCTCCCAATTATACCTACTGATTTTATGTCAGTGTAAAGCCACTGACCTTAATTAATTTAATCCTGATTTACCAGTCTGAGAACAGAATTAGGCCTAAAGAATATACAATAAGATATAGTAGGAGTCTGTTCTGGGTCCAATTATATTAAACATTTTTACTGGTGCCTTAGGAGAATAGAATAGTATTGTAATGAACTTCACAGATGAATTTGGAAAGGAGTCACTAATACTTTGGTGCAAAGGATAAAAACTCATTGAATCTTGGTAGTTTGGAGAAATGGGTTAAAAATAATTAAATAAAATATTATGCAGACATATATGAAGTGTAGAAAGGAGTTTAATTTACAAATATGAATCAGCACAGTACAAAAAGATCATGAATCAGCAATAAAATAATTACAGCAAGGCATATATATGGTGCAAAATATTCTTTTAACAGAAACATGCACTTTATTGTCAGTGGCCACACTGCAGTGGGATCATCATTGATTTCAGTGGGAACTGAAGGTACTCAGCACCTTACAAGATTAGATCCACAATAGACAGAGAATGAACTATGATGTAGTCTTACTTTCTACACGCTCACTGTCAGATTTGACCTATGTTGGTGCAACAGTGTATAAAAGTTTCCACTGTTATTGCCCATGCTGAACCTATCCTTGAGGTTGACGGAGGACTTTGGTCCCTAGGACTGGCGAGCACCTTTCACAATCACTAAATGTGCACATGTGCATTCGCCCACATACTTACTTTTTTGAATTGTTGTTGTTGCTGTTAAAGTATTTAATGCCAAGCCTTATCCTTCGAATTTCTCAATCTCTGACAGTTGGGGTGTGGTGGAGTGTTGATACATACAGAATTTTGCAGCATCAGAGTTTCACTGAACAGAGCCCCTGCTGCAGTTTGGTAACATCAAGTTAATATTTTGTTTTAGAGTAAAGAGAGGATGGGAGATGAACATATTAGTTTCCCAAATTCTAACCCAATTTTCATCTAATAGGACAAAATTAAAGGGACACCATCATCTTGATATCTATTCAGTTTTTTTAAACATGAATTAGGAATAGTTTCAGGTACTACCATGTGGCCCCCTCATCTTCTCTCCCCTCCCCCTTTTTTTTTATTTACAGCTATATTTTCCTATCTTTAAAAAATGTTTTTCTCTCTCCTGTTGCTATGTGGAAGACCCTATAAAAAATAGGGGAAATAACTATATGTAAGGAACTGAAATGCATGCATTGAAAAAAAAACATTTCCCCCTAATTTCATTCAGCTATGGTAACTTTGTGCATTGTTTATAAATTAAAAGTAGGTAAATATAGAGAGATTTTTAATATTAATCAGCCATTTTTTCCAAATACAGAAAATATCGGAGCATTAAGATACTACAACATAAAATGTTTTTAATATTAAATTAATTTGCCAGGCTTAATGCACATAAGGAAAATAATTGCAAGTACTAAACAGTTTCCTTTCTTTCATAAATCTTTGGTGTCCCCTAGTGGTAAAATATTTCAAACATACTCTCTGCTGCTCAGTAGGCAACATCCAATTAATTTCAAATTAAGGGCCAAATTTAGAAAGAAAAACACCCTTTGAAACCTCACTTATCTGTTACATCTATCAGACTGTCAGCTCTTCAGCATAGGGCCTGTCTTCTGTGTGATGTTCCTAGCACACTTGTGAATGCTATAAAATAATTAATATAGTCCTTATTCATACAAAACTCATAATGTAATCAATATACCAGTATCTTAATCCACACTAACCAGATAAAAATTTAATAAAGAGGAGGGGTAAATATTTTCAAAAGTACCTAAATTATTTCAGACTAAGTCTTGTTGAAAGTCAGACTTGAGGACCTATTTTTAAAGGTATTTAGCCACCTAAAGATGCAAAATCTGGCCTTAGGCTTCTAATTCACATTTGAAAATGGAATTTATGCTCCTAATTACTTAGGCACTTTTGAAAAAATACTCATAATTTGAAGTTGGAGGAACTTTTAAGTTAAATAGATGTTTTTCAGTGAAATACAACCTCAAAAAGGAAATGGCTTAAACTGACAGGTATAATAGATTGCAGATACAGAAGAAGAATCTTGTACTTTTAGAAAATATCCTTAGTTCACTTAGGGACTGACCCAACTAAAATTAATGGAAAGAGTCTCCTTGATTTTGGTGGGTGTTGAATTGAGCCCTCAATACAAA
This sequence comes from Mesoclemmys tuberculata, assembly GCA_007922155.1. NCBI lineage: Eukaryota > Metazoa > Chordata > Testudines > Chelidae > Mesoclemmys > Mesoclemmys tuberculata. Next base: position 97,018,988 of record ML675601.1, read on the forward strand.
TTTTTGCTTATTTTTGGGAATAGCGACATAGATAAGGATGGTCTTGTAGTTATGGCATTGGGCTATGGCTCAGGAAATCCAACGCCAATTATCTTTTCTGCCATAGACATCATGTGACCTTTGGCTCTAGTTTCTCATCTGTAAGATGAGGATATTTCTACTTTCCCATCCTTTGTTTTTCTCATCAAGTTAGATTGTAAAGTAGTTGAGAAAGGATGTTCTACCTCTTTACTATGGGTACATACAACATCTAGCACAATGGGGCCCAGATCTCTGTTAAAGCCTCTAGGATCTACCCCTCCATAAATAACTAAGAGATGGTGTTGCAGGTCTGTAAGGAGAGTTAACACAATGAGATTTAAGGAAATGCATTAAAGTGCTATAATCCGTATTTTATAAATGAAAATTGAGTTCAGTGAATATTTCTACAGTGAATGGTCCCACCACCAGGCTGCAAGGGTAGTCAGAATGGATATAAATTTTAGCTAACTTTTTTTAAACAAACATTTTTTCTTTTGCTGTGAAATATAGTTGGTACCTTCTCATTCACTGAAGTTAGAATGTGACAGACTGATTCTTATTTATTTTTTTAAAATGCATTCTATTCTGTATAGGGTCTTGTACTGCACTCATGCCCATAGCATCTGAGTGCTGTCCAATAGTGCATTAAACATCATGCCTACACATCTGTCATTTGTTGTTTGTTTTCTGCACTTGTCCTGCACTTAGGACGGAAGAATCGCATGCACAGCTACAGACTGGGGATCGACGAGCTAGGCAGCAGTTCTGCAGAAAAGGATCTGGGGGTTACAGTGGATAAGAAGCTGGAGATGAGTCAGCAGTGTGCCCTGCTTGCCAAGAAGGCTAATGGCATATTGGGCTGCATTAGCAAGAGCATTGCCAGCAGATCGCGGGAAGTGATTATTGCCCTCTCTTTGGCATTTGTGAGGCCACATTTGGAGTATTGTGTCCAGTTTTGGGCCCCCCACTACAAAAAGGATGTGGACAAATTGGAGAGAGTCCAGAGGAGGGCAGCAAAAATGATTAGGGGGCTGGAGCATGAGACTTATGAGGAGAGGCTGAAAGAACTAGGCCTGTTTAGTCTGCAGAAGAGAAGAAGGGGGGGTTTGATAGCAGCCTTTAACTACCTGAAAGGGGGTTCCAGGGAGGATGGAGCTAGGCTATTTTCAGTGGTGGCAGATGACAGAACAAGGAGCAACGGTCTCAAGTTGCAGTGGGGGAGGTCTAGGTTGGACATTAGGAAAAAGTTTTTCACTAGGAGGGTGGTGAAGCATTGGAATGGGTTACCTAGGGAGGTGGTGGCATCTCCATCTTTAGAGGTTTTTAAGCTGAGGCTTGACAAAACCCTCGCCAGGATGATTTAAGTTGAGGATAGTCCTGCTTTGAGCACAGGGTTGGACTAGATGACTTCCTGAGGTCCCTTCCAACTCTAATATTCTATGATTCTAATCTTCTTCCCGGAAGAAACTAACATCAGGGAGCTTAGAAAACTCATTGCAATTCATAGCATTTGCAATGTTAAAGGAAAATACATTCTGTGACCATATCATCGACTGAGGAAATACTTAGGGGGTTTCATGCTAGGAGGAAAGAGGAACCTGTGTGAGAACTTTTAAAACTTTAAACTTATTTTTGTGTTGACTGTCTGCATGATCTGGTTAATGGCTGAGGCATTCAGAACAAAAAACTAAATGTTTTTCTACTGATTAATTACCCTAGATCATGGGTATTAAAACTACACATCAATAATCTTTAGAATGTTTTTATATCCATTTGCTGAGTATATTAGAAAGTTATTTGAAGCACATAAAGTTATTGATGTTTATAATATGCTCAATTGCCCACTATTAACATTGCTTGATATTGTTGCCCTTTATTGACCCAAACAGTTAAACACAATTTGGGGGTTGGCTGATTATTTTGATTAGGAAGAGAAATTGGATTTGGGTATTTATTTGATGCAAGACTGTTTATTTACAAAGAACCTACACAAGTCCTGTTTCCCTGAACATAGTAGGAATCAAACAGGAGACAGTTCTTTGCTCAGTTCCAAACCTCTTTTCAGCCAGCACCAAGTCCAAAAACACTCTCTCTAGGCTTTTCTTAGTGCCATGTTGCCAGTACTTGTTCTGGCTGTATTCTTGGCTTCCTGCTGTGTCCAGCACTGCTTTCTGGTGCTTCTCCTCCTTCTCTGTCACACATACCTCCAGCAAACATCCAGCGTGACATACCGGGATACAATCCAGAGTGCTTGGGAGCTGTCTCACCCCTGCCCTGCAATCTTGGGTGCCTTATAATGCCTTGCTGAAGTAGCTTCCACCTGGGTCTTCCAGCATGCAAGCCACACCCTAATTGTTTCTGTGTAACTGCAGCCTGCCAGCTCTACCCTGGTTCTCACTAATCTTGGTTATGCGGCAGGATCACCCCAACACAGCCTCAGTCTGGATCTTCCCCCAGAAATGTATCTCATGTACTACCCAGTCCTCTCCTGGACAGTACAAATATATAAATTGTTATTCCTTTAAGGGAATAATATACCATTTTATTATCTTAAATAGAGGTATCCAGACACTTCATTTTAAACACACTGGGTTAGAGAAAACAGTAAAACAAGTTTATTAACTACAAAGAACTAGATTTTAAGTGAGTACAAGTAATGAGGCATAAAAGTCAGAAATGGTTACAAGAAAAATAAAGATAAAACACTTACTAATATGCACTTAAGAAACTATCTTAATTGAAAGGCAAACTTTCTCACCACATGCTCCAGAAGATTGTTGACCAACCTTTCAGGTCAGGACCTCACCCCAAAAGTCCAACAATTGTTTCCTTTTGTCTTCTCAGGTGCAGAGAATGCAATGGTTGGGGAGAGAGAGGGAGTGTCCCTTCTTTTTATAGTCCTATCCATCCTTTCAAAAGCATTTCCAGCTGGAAGCAAGCCCAAGTCAATAACACCGTAAAAACTCTTTATAAATTGTGAAGCATTTTAATGATTTTTCCTTTTTTTTTTAAGCTATCCCCTTAATAAGGAAGATTACAGACTTCATACAGCCTTTTCATGGTTCATCTATTCTTAAGTGTTCTTATGTATTCAAGCAGCCTCCTTTTTCTAAGTGAGTTCATGTTCATCTCTCTTCTTACATTAAGTACCATTAGACATTTTGCTTAAGCGGGGGGGGGCTGAAAGATTACTTAGCAGCAACCATGGCTCTTAAGAGTAAATTGTCACTGTTGCTTGCTACTTAAGGGGTACACATATTCCAGAAGCATCCTGTTTATACTGATAAGTACTGTTTAAACTGTCGATACATAAGCTACTCACCGAATCAAGGGCTGGGGCTGTAATACAGTGCATCAAGGTCCTGATCCAAGTCCAACGAAAATCAGTGGAAAGACTCCTATTGACTATAAGGGAATTGTATTGAGCCCCAAATGCACCCTTTTTAGGAGACTTCACAACATGCACTTTTTCAAAAAAAGGGAAATGCAATGTAGAACCCACTGGTCTGAATGCCATGGTAACATGATGTTGGATTCTGTGTTGTAGGTACTACTATGCCTCTGTATCATATTTGCTAGTACAGCAAACATAGCTGATATTACTACTTGCTGCAGTCATTTTAGAGTAATGAAGGTATTTGGGTGCATAAAACTGGTGATTGTTTACAGACGGGCTTTACAACTGGGAACTTCTCTTCAACCTAGTAATAGGCATAGGGCCTTCTTTTGATTCAGCTAAGAGAAAAGGTCCTGAAACCCAGCAGGAGTGTTAGAAAGCCTTTGGTCTACTAGGGCCCTATATAACTGATAGGTGAGCTCTGATAAGCTTTTAGCATATGTATGGGAATTTTTATTGGATTTTTTTAAAGTTATTTTCTCTGCAATTCTGTTACTATAAGAATAAATGTAATTTTTTGCTTTGTGAGGCATAGAAATGTAGGGTTGGAAGGAACCTTAAGAACTCATCAAGTCAAGTTCTCTGCAGTGAAGAAAGACAAAGCAAACCTACACCATTACCAAAAGGTGTTTGTCCAACCTGTTCTTAAAAACCTCCATTGGAGATTCCACAAACTGTCTTGGAAGCCTATTCCAAAAGTTAACTACCCCTATAGTTAGAAAGTTTTTCCTACTATCTAACCTAAACCTCCCTTGCTGCAGATTGAGCTCATTACTTCTTATCCTACCTTCAGTGGACATGGAGAACAATTGATCCCCATCCTCTTTATAAGAACCCTTAATGTATTTGAAGACTGATATCAGGTCTCCTTCTCAGTGTTTTTTTTGCTCAAAGCTAAACGTAACCAATTTTTTTTTTAACTTTTTCTAAACCTTGTATCATTTTTGTTGTTCTCCTCTGTACTCTCTCCAATTTGTCCACATCCTTCCTAAATTGTAGCACCCAGAATTGGACACAGAACTCTAAATGAGGCCACATCAGGGCAAGCAGAGTGGAACTCTCTCACATGTCTTATGTTAATATTCTAACATGCTAATATTCTTATTCATATGCCTCAGAAATACATTAGCCTTTTTCACAACTGCATCAGTGTTGATTCATATTCAATTTGTGATTCACTATAACCCCCACATCCTTTTCAGCAGTAATATTACCTAGCCAGTTATTCCCCATTGTGTAGTTGTGCATTTGATTTTTTCTTTTGTATCTGAAATACTTCATTGAATTCAGACCAATTCTCCAATTTATCAGTCATTTTGAATTCTAATCCTGTCCCCTAAAGTACTTACAACCCCCACTCCCCAGCTTAGTGTACTCTGCCAACTTTATAAGAATACTTTCGCCACTCCATTATCCAAGTCATTAGTGAAAAATATTTATTAGTATCAGATGCAGGACAAACCCCTGCAAATCCCCATTGGTTATGTCCTCCCACTTTGACAGTGAACCACTGATAATTACTCTTGGAGTATGGTCTTTCTACCAGTTGTACACCCACCTGCTTGTAATTTCAGCTAAACCCCATTTCCCTAGTTTTCTTATGAGAATGTCACATGGGATTGTGTTAAAAGCCTTACTAAAAATCAAGATCTATCATATTTACTCCTTCCTCCGCTCCACTAAGCCAATCAAAGAAGAAAATTAAATTAGTTTGGCATAATTTGTTCTTGACAAATCCTTGCTGGCTATTCTTTAGAACCCTATTCTCCTCTAGATAAGGGGTAGACAAACATTTTGGCCTGAGGGCCACATCTGCCAACTTGAATACAACTTATCTAAATATTCTTTAGGTTGTTATTTCCCTATTTGGGCTTGCATTCATTCTCTCTTGTTGTTAATATTAATTGTGCTGAGTATCTGTCACCATTAACCTTTTTAAATGAAGACTGAAGCAAAACAGGTATTAACACCTTAGCCTTGTTGGTGTCATCTCAATCCCCATTCAGTAGAGGGCCTACACTTTCCTGTCTCTGTCTCTTGCTCCCAATGTATTTTAAAAAGGCTCGTTGGTAACTGGTATACACTGGCGTAGCCCTTAGAAAAAAGTTATCCACAGGTGCTGGATCCTGGTCAGACTTGCTAGGGAAATCACATTGCAGTGCAGAGGGGCTGCAAGCCTAAATTCCCAGTCTGGAGGGAGAGAGATGCAGGTCTCTGCCCAACAGAGGTGACAGCTAGTCACCTGAAACTAAGTGTGCGCCCTCGAGGAAAACTGGGAGCAAGCTGTGTGCTAAGATGCAGCTAACCCTGAAACTGTGACAGATGGCTCTTTAGCAGAAAAAGGCATAACGAAGATCCAATGTATGGAAGCTGAAGTTAGACAAATTCAGACTATAAATAAGGCCCACATTTTTTAAACATGAGGATAATTAACCACCAGAACAACTAGATAGGTGGATTCTCCATCACCAGAAGTCTTTAAATCAAGACCAGATATCTTTCTAAAAGATATACTATAGCTCAAACAGAAGTTATGGGTTTGATGCAAAAGTTACTGGAGGAGGTTCTTCAGCCTGTGTAGTACAGGAGATTAAGCTAAATCATCATAATGATCCTGTCTGGTTTAAGAGAAAAAAATCTAATCTATTTTAGCAGCATTGTTGACAGAACAGGTGATAAGCAGTGACTTAGAGGAAGTGCTATCTAATTCCCCCATCATAGCATTTAAAACAAAAAAACCTAACTGTAATTTTTAAGTGTCTCATAAAAAACCTATAGAAAAGATAAAAATCAATGATTCATTCTCTTTGTCATTGAGACAAGAATCAAAGTTTATATTTTCAAATGATGTTGTAAAATAAGACTATATTGAATGTACTTTATTGAAAAATTAAGATGCTGGAAGGGTCTGGCTACATGACAGGTAAAACAAGACATAAAAATACGTTTAAAATTTTTTCACTTTTTTCAAAAACTTATCAAAAATATACTAAGTTAGTTTAAGATATGTACATGAGAAATCAGCAGCTTAATTATTGGGCAAGATGACAATATTACTTTCCAAATATGCATAATTAATAAAAATATAGACACAATCAAGAGAGAATAGGGAAACCTGTGTTCCTTACAAATTTAGAGTCGTTTTAAATTTCTCTTGCTTTGGGCACTTCCTGGAAAACCATCCTTTTTATTTCGCCACTTTGCAGATGCACTACTGCACTCTTTTGACCCATGGAAGGTGCACAAACATAAAATACAGAAGTCAAATGCACAAGCTTCTCGGCTACATTGTCCCCTCTTCTTTAAGAGCTGATACTTAGCTGGGCACTGACATTTTGGACAGGGTTTTAAAGCTTCGTCAATAAAAAGAGTTTTGGCAACCTGTAGCAAGAGAAGGGGAAACAACATTTAATTCCTTCAATTCTTGACTGTACATCTTAAGAAGTCTAAGATTTGTCTAAAGAAATCTTTATCATCAAGTCTAACAATTGGCTACATTGCTTACCTTAAGATACTCTTCCTGTTTACTAGTTGATTGGGGAACAGAACTGCATCCTGTAGGTGTTAAATGGTCACTGCAAGAAGGTGGTGTTTGTAACACAGCAGTTTTGGCTTGAGCTTGAACAGGTCTTAGAGCAGATCTACTTAGAATATTAAGTCTTGTGGCAGCATCTTCAACATGCAAGAGACCTCCCTGTTACAGATGATCATAAAAACAGAATTCATTTTCAGTGAGTACCAAGATAAGTACCAGAGCGTTGTTTAATATAGGGTTTTTTGTTTTAGAACTATTTTTATTTTTCACAGTAGAGAGGTACAAGACACATTGTGTAAATTTCTGCAAGCAAAAGTTTAGTATTATGGACAGGTGGGCCAAAACAAGACCTATTGAAAAAAACATTGTGGTCTATGAAGATCAGTTCTGTGACCAAATTGACTCTCCTTTATCATTTACAAGACCTCATCTCTCCCTGCAACTCCCTCTGATTCAGATTTCTGAAGTAGGAAAGATAAGCACTTTCAACTGCTTATAGGATAATCACTTCACATCTTCATCACTTCCAGGTCACTTCAGGGAACCCCTACCCTAGAGGTAAATTAAGCCACAAAGAAAAAACAAATCAAACAGTTGGGAAGGAGTCACAATTTTAGTTCTATTGGACCTGCAAGCAGTGAATAAAATGGAAAAGGAAGAAAGGTTGAAATGAGGCATGTGACAGTAAGAGGAAGGGAAAGGATTTTAGGCCATAAAACCTGGCTCACTTTAAAAGTGTTACAATTTGAGGAAAGTCCTATTGATTCCAACAAGCATTACGTTTTAAACATTTTCCTTGAAGTGTGGCTAAAATAAGTGTGTGTATTCTGAGTCATAGCTACTGGGTAAAGATTTAACAACTCATGGTCGGCTGGAAGATTTCTGCAGTTCACTAGGATCTTTATATTCTTCCCCTCACATCACCACAAGTCTTCCTTTCCCCCATATTTAGAAAAATACTGCCTTTGGGAGATACATTACCCCAGCTTCTGCCTTCAGCTGTTTTATATACAGCTTTCTCCTCTGATATGCATTTTTATCTTGTATAACAATTTCACGCCAGTTTTTGCTTACTTTCCAAATACTGAAACAAAAAAACAAACAAAGTATCGTCCACCTTTCAAATCTTGCTTAAGTTATTATTGGTGTATCATTAAGATCCTATACTAAAATTAACCCTTTCCAATGTTATCATGTCTTCAAATGTTACCTTGATTATTTTGCAGACTATTGCAACTGTAGCAATGTCCACTTTATAGACTTAACTTGAAACATAAAATTGCCTCACATATCCTTCTGCATCGTCACCTGGTATTAAATACAGGAGATCCCTCACCCCCCAGAGGACAGAACACAATATAAAAATTATCAGCTGCTTTGCATAGGATGGAAAAGAGGGAAGAGTTAGGAGCTGGGGAGCAGAGGTTTGGAGCAGAATTGGGGAGTTGAATCAGAGCTGTTGAGAGTGGGGGAAGGGGTTGGAGTGGAATTGAAGGGGACCAAGATCAGGGCATTGCATCAGGCCTGGCAGAGCTCATGGCTGGACTGAAGGAGGCAGCAACTGGGGGGCGTGCTAGGCATCGGAAGGGGTGGATATGGGAATTGGGAAGGGGTTGGGTAACCTATTACACCAGAACTCCCTGGGGCCTTGTTATGCTAATGATTTTTTTTTTTAAACTAAAATATTTTTTAAAACTTGCAATATTTGAATAGTTGTAGCATCGTAAACAGATATTTTGGGAACTGAGCTGAGCTTAATATTTATAAATATTTTCACTGATAATTACCATATTTTGTTGTAAATACTATGTCTATTATTGTTAGCTAGAATGCACTTGTAATTAAGTTCCTACATCTCTTTGTTGCTTCAAATGCATCAGTAGTAAATTAATGTTATTTTTGTTATATGGGAACAACACTGTTCAGGCCACTGTTCCAGCTCCCCAACTCATTAGCAGGAAAAGCCCTAATTTTCAAAATGTTGAGAAAGAATATATATTTGTATTTCTTACCTGCATAGGCTTTCCACAGTCAAAGCACCTAAAACTATAGCAAGAATATGTTTTAAATCTCTGTATTTTAATTCTGTTAAAATGTCTAATTTTTCAAGGCCCATTTTCTTGCCTATGAGTCCAGCAAGAATATATTCTAATACAGACATTTGAGCTCTCTCAGTGTTCTCCAAGAGCCCATTTTGCTCTGGTCTTTTTGTTTTGCTTTGCATGAAGATTTCATGGATTAGTTGTAAAGCAGGTGTTCTTGATAAATCCCCAAGATTTAGAACCAAATCTCCACTATTGTCATTAAAAACCAATCCACTGTCTTCACTGGCAGGGTCTCTTGCTACTTTTAATTTATATTCTGAATTAATTAGTGTAATATGATAGTCTTCCTCTGTCTCGGACTGTGAACCCCGTTCCTGAAGGGTGGATAACCTCCTCACTCGGTCTAGTTTTCTTAGCTTTCTTTTAGCATCCAGAAGTTTGGAAACTTCTTTCTGTTTTTGTAGTTCTTGGAAAGATCCCTCATGATCTGAGGAGGAATCTTCTGATTTATCCAATCCAAGGGAATTAAACCCACTGTCTTCAGGTGCTGAAAGGTCCGAGTCACTTACCACATGAGTGGTGGGAGTATTTATGTCAAGTAAATCAAAGTTAAAATCTGATATTAGGTTGCTGACTGGAGTCAGAAATTTATCCTCATTTGTCTCAGACAACATACAACATGTAGGGGTTCTAAGCAATTCCAGGTAGGTGCTTTCATCATTAATGCTTGTAAGGGCACTATCACTGAACTCATTAACAGTCTCATCAATAATAGTTTTCTTATAAGTATTATGAAGAATTGGAGATAAACATTCAGGTTCAGACAACAAGTTGTTTTTACATTTGGAATCATCTACTGTAGAGGTCCTTTGTTGTGAAAAGGCAAGCCTCAATTTTTGGCAAGCAGGACTAGACTCCTCAGTTTTTAAAGTGCTAGTAACTAGAGGTTTGTAAGTGTTATCTCTTGGAGAATAAGAACTTTTTGAAAGTCTTTCTTCCAAACTGAGAATATGAGATGTTTTTTTCCTACTGCACCCTGAAGAACTGGCTTGTCTTTCAATGCATCCCACAATGCCACCCAAAGCAGTTTTTGACAGAAGCAATCTCCTACGCAGTGATGAATCTTTTTTACTTACTTTAGGGGTTTCAAAAAAATCTGTAGCTACATTTGCCTCTTTTCTTTCAGCTATGGAGATAGAATTCCTTTCATTTTCAATGGGAGACAACACTGAAATTACTAAATTAGGGTATGAATGTTCAGAATACTCATGTAGTAACGATAGACCTCTTGAGCTCTGTTCATCTTTATGTTCTTCTCCATCAGCATGATCAAAACTAGGGTCTTTTAATGATCCATCGTATCCGCTGTCCTGAAATATGGACATGGAACAAGAGTCTTTGAAACTGGAGTATTTCACATTGTTGCTGGGAGAAGTCAACCTGCCTCTTTTAAGAGTAGACAGTACTGAGCGGCTTTCTGACATCTTTCACTTGGAATTTCTCCAATTCTGTAAAATGAAGATAGCATTTTATTTTAAAAATACCCTTACCAATGAATATCAAATTATATCTAAGATTATTTCTTTTCATTTAAATCATGTTCTTTTACCACCAAAATAGTAACCATAGTGAAAAATATATATTTTTACTGCATTTCTATGGAGACAGCATTCACACACTAGTATGATGGATGCATTATAGATATTTAAAAAGATAAATAGTTGTAAAATAATGAGGATGAACACAGCATTAAAGTATTTACCATTAGTAAAGAATGAAATCAGTGAAAAAACCTCATCTGATTAGCTAGCTGATCTACCAACTGTCATCCATGGAGGAGACACAGTGGGTAAAATCTTGGCCCCATTAACATTAATGGCAAAAGTCCCACTGACTTCAATAGGGTCAGAATTTCACCAAGCATGTTCATTGGGTCCCTCTACTCTCCTCCAGTTCAGTTCTTGAGAGCTAATAGGGGAGTGAAAGTCATGAATTAGTCCATTTTATCAGTGCTGATGGAAAGAGAGGAAAAAAGAAAAACTACCACAAAGACTTTTGGTTTGTTTAAAGGTGGCTGATAATCCTAACTAATCATTTAGGGAGTCAGCAAGCTTCCACAGGTTTATTCAGTTTCAGTTACACAAAAGGAACAGCCTAATGTTGTTTACCACATTGCCCAAAGACAATTTCTTTACAACTTTGAACATGGACCACCAGGAATTTCTGATCAGTCCTCTTGGTGATCTAGGGTAAAATAGCTCGTACTCTATGGTTATACAGTTTATGGAGACTGGGGAAATAGGCATTCTCCCCAGCACATGTGGGGAGAAAAAGCTTTTTTTTCATAATAGCTTTTTATATAGTGAGAAAGGACATATTCTTTTCAAATGATGGGAACAACAGACACTCCAATTCCAAGCTTTTCAGCTGTGTAGAAGTTTCTAACTCTCGTAATTTGGAAAATAAACGTAGAGAGTGTTGTTTGTCTCTCATACTAGACTAAAATGTCTTCATAAGTCAGAGTAGGATTTTTCAGTGTACCAAGAATCCTAAACCTCCCACTGCTAGAAAAAAAAGAAGAGGGTATTGTGCCACCCTCTGTTATGTAGCAGCTGTGCCACCCTCTTATGTAAGATCATGCTTTAATGGGTTCAGGGCATTGAATTACCAAAAATCCTCAGAAATGAAAGGTCATTTTTCTTGTTACAGTAGAACCTCAGAGTTATGAACACCTCAAGAATGGAGGTTGTTCATAACTCTGAACAAAACATTATGGTTGTTCTTTCAGAAGTTTACAACTGAACATTGACTTAATACAGCTCTGAAACTTTACTATACAAATGAAAAATGCTGCTTTTAACCATATTAATTTAAATGAGACAAGCACAGAAACAATTTTACCTTGTCAATTTTTTTAAAACGTGTTCCCCCCCCTTTTTTTTTTTTAGTAGTTTACATTTAACACAGTACTTTACCGTACAGTATATTTTTGGTCTCTGCTGCCTGATTGCATACTTCTAGTGTGTGGTTGACTAGTCAGTTTGTAACTCTAAGGCTACATGGCATTCCATTTGCTAGTGGTGGATGTGTAAAGAGGGAGAGTTTTTCTTTGTAGTAACAAGACCACAGCACACAGTCTCAGGAAACTAATGCTTAGGACAAGGGCAAACAGAGAGTACTGGCAGGTGATGAGGTAAAAGACTGAACAGTAACATGGGAGGTAGAGTTTTGCCAGTAAAATAATAAATGTTTGTAAGTGTAGGCTGAGGTTTAACAGATGACACATGATCAGACTTGTAACGGGACTATCAGAGGAAGTGGTTCATATGCCGGAAGTCCAAACATCTCCTGAGTGAGTGGCTCAGAACATACAAGTACAGGACACAAGGACTAGGTAGGCCTAGATGAACATGCTGGAAGTGCTCAGAGCAGAGCCCCTTACAGAGTACACAACAGAAACATGCTTAGGGGATCAATATAAGTCAGCCAGATGAAGAGAAAGGCATTTTGTCTGCAAATAGTGTCTGCACTTTGCAAAGAGACTGCTGAAAGCCTTCCAGAAGGGAAGGAGACAAAGCTGTTTTAGCATTAATTGCTAAATATTTTTAAATAGCTGTTAAAATAGCCATTCAAAGCTCCAATACTGCAAAAACATGCATAAATACTTATCTTTAAACACATTAATAGTGCCATTGTATTTCATGAGTCTGTGCATGTATTAAAAGTGAAGCACATGCCTAAGTATTTGCAGGATCAGGGTCTTGCTTTCCAGGATGGAGGAGAGGTGGGAAATCAATATTTACTTTTAGCTGTAACATTACAAATAACTGAAAAGTAGTTTAACAAATTTTAAACATTTAACAAATGTTAAAAGGTAACTTTTCATCATTTCTCTTTGTCTCAGAGAAATGTGTTACTGTGAAGGAAAAAAAAATTGACATGTAACAGTATAGCAGAGATCTTGACTGGCACAGAGATAAGGTGAAAATTATTAAATAAGGCTAAATTAAATAACATCCCAAGCACTACAAACTTAACAGAATTTAGTGTGGGTGTAAGAAGGGAACAGAGTTTCTGAGCTTCCTTGGGTTGCTAACACACTATGTTTTCTTAAAATTCTAGGGGAAAAGGACTGCAATAGAGCAGACAAACAGAACATGATCCTTAAGCATTCTTGATAACAACTCCTAATCTGCACCCCAAACTTACAAACCCTTATTTCACATATTTGACTTCAATTTCAATGGGACTACACACAATAGTAAAGTTCAGCTTGTTCATAAGATTTTGCAGGACTGAAGGCCTAATGATGCAAATCCAACATTAAAGGGGAAAAAATCTTTGCAAAACCTACCAACGTATATTTATCCATCAAATTCATACAAATCATGTCTAATTTCATTTGAGGATTAATTGATATTTCCTCCTGGAGTGAAACATTTTCTTCTTTGTAATTCAGTGAGATATTGAAAGCCTCCTTTAGGATTCCTTTTTCAATTTTTTTTTATTCAAGTTATTCTAGATTTGGTGTTTTATAAGAGTTTTCTCTTTTAACACAACAAAACATGTTTAATCCAATAATCTGGTAGCATAATGACACTTAGTTGCTATACAGTACTTTTCAATTGCAGATCTGAGTACTTTACAAAAGGAAGTATCATTATCCCCATTCCACATATGGGGAAACTGAGGCAGAGAACTGGAGACTTGATCATGGTCACAAAGCACGTCAGTTTCCACAGCCTGGAACAAAACATCTCCTGATACTCATTACACCTTCTTTATATACCATAGTTTAATTATACTAATGCAGTGGTTCTCAAACTATGATCCATGGGCCACCAATGAGCTACAGAGTGCCTCTTGACAGTCCACCGAATGAAATATTTTGAGAACCAAGCTATGGGAGGATTAGGATGTCTAGAGTGGAGGTGTTCCATGAGAAGATCCCTCTTATGAAGGGGCCCAAAGATGCACTGATTACTGGAAAACAAAAGAGAGCAGAGCGCTAGAAGAACTACCAGCTGGAGGACAGGGCTCCAAACTGACTCTGCCCCACCTTTATGTTATTAATCTACATTACCTTCATCACCACATTTATTTCTGTCCTCCCTCCTTAGCGCACCTGCTATTTTAAGCAACAGGATGGAGAAGAATTCTTGGCACAGATATGAATAGTTTTTTCCAGTACTTAAATCAAGCAAGCATCCCAGCCGAGCTGGCCCCGACGGGTCACTGCACCCCGACAATATTAACTGCTGTGCAGGACGCTGTCGCGGAAGGCCCTCTGCACAGCGGGTGCGCTACTTACCCGGCGCGGGGAGCAACCGGAGACCCTCGGACGGGGCGCGCTACCTGAGGCGAACAGCGGCGCTCGGTACCTCGCGGGGGGCCGGGGCGCCAGAACAAGGCGAAGGCAGGAGCGAAAATAATTCAATGGGCCAAAGGTGGGAGGCAGCTCGGAGGCGAAATCCGCTCAGGCCCCAGGACAATGGCTGTAACCGGTTCATCGGTGTGTCTATTAGCCGTAAGCGCGGCAGTTAGCGCCTTTAACAGCAGCAACGAGGTTAATTGGCCAGACCAGGCATCACACGTGTGGGTCTCTCCGTCCCCGTGAGTGACGGACGCCAGCGGCTCCCCCCGCCGCCCCACTTTCCTCTGGCAACTCAGGGGCAACCTCTGCCCCCCCAGGACGGGGTTTCCCCCAGGGCGTCAGCGGGGCTGAGTGAGGGGGGCCGAAGCGAACAACATCCCACCCGCAGGCCGAGATGCAGCGAGGGGCCCGGATCCTGCCGCCCCCTCAGGGCGCTGCCCGCTGCCTCGTGCCACCGAGCCTCTCTCGGCCCCGGCCCCGGCCCCGGCTCGTTGCCCTGGTGAGGAGCTGCCGCCTCCAGCCAGCAGCAGCTCCCCGCATGCGGCCGCTGTTGGTTTCCCTCGCTTGGGTTTGAACTGCCCGCCCTTTTTCAACCGCTGTGGCTCTTCCTCCCTCCTCCCCGGCGCTGCTTCCTGGCACGGGGGCAAAGGCGAGACAGGTTCCAGGGCAAACACGGCGGGATGCCGCGGTAACCCCTCCGCCCCAGTGCGTGTGACTGGGGGCATGCGAGGGGGGTCTTTGAAGAGACCGACCCCCTTTCTCCCCACCTTCAGTACTTCCAGTTCCAGGGCTGTGTCCTTCCCCCACCTCCACTGCACCGTTCTCAGGCTTTTCCACAGGCTCTTCCCCACCTTTTCCAGGGCTAGACTCCGTGTCCCGCTCTTCCCCCCACGTCTAGGGCTGCTTCTCTCCCCCTTTTCCCACCCTCTTTCATTGCTAGTTCTCTCCCTTCTCCCCCACAGCACCTCCAATCGCCTCAAGGGGGTACTGCTGCTAGGGAGCCTGCCTGAGATGAGGCTTCACCCTAAGGTGAAACCTTAGGAGCCTAGCATCCAACATGACCAAACAAAACGTTTTTAAAGGAATTAAGCCTTGTCTACACAACCACTATATATATATACTAAAACATTTAACATGAGTTGGATGATTGCCAATTAACACAGATTAGTTTACACATTTGTACATGCAAAACACATTTTTGGAGCAACCAGACTAGCATATACAAATGTATTAACTAACAATCAGTTAAGGTGAATTTAAAAAAAAAAACCTAGAATAGATAAACTCTTGGTACTAGTGTGTTCAGGAGTACCCTGTTAAAACGTGTCAGCTAACATGTATTAAAATAAAGAAAACAAAACACCTGCTTTCGCGTTGTAGAGCTGCTAAAAAATCCCCTCTCACTGCCACTGATTACACACACACACACTCAATTAATCC
The DNA here is from genome assembly GCA_007922155.1 of Mesoclemmys tuberculata. Lineage (NCBI taxonomy): Eukaryota > Metazoa > Chordata > Testudines > Chelidae > Mesoclemmys > Mesoclemmys tuberculata. The sequence continues at coordinate 97,034,800 of ML675601.1, forward strand.
ACCACAAAGCAAGACTGGGAGTTTACGCAGTGAGAAAACTTGAGAGGTTGTCTTGAAACCAAGTTATACAATAGGAAGGAAGACATTTATAACTCAAAGACGTGAAATACCGGACAGCATAATGTAAAAGGTCTTTGTGCTCTCTCTACTTAGGTATTACTTTCTCCCCCATTTCAGGGGTCATATTCCACCCATTTTCTCATTACAGTTTGAATCTTTATTTGGCTCTTTTCTTTTTTCAACTTCCATTTTTCTCCCAACATCAGGGCAGTGTCAAATCTGAATTAGGGATTTGAAAAAAAAATGGATTTCAATATCTCACTGAAACAAACATCAACATCCAATGTAACAAGAGAGGGGAGACTCAGAAATAACTTTGAGCCAAAATCCCAAGGCTTGAGATTTGGCAAGTATGCTTCCCCTCTCCCCTTTTTCATACCAGCTTCCATTTTTCCTACCTTTTACACCAAAACACCAGGATGTTTTGACACCATGGACATCAATAACTAGGCAGATAGCAAAACCTCACAACTTTTAGGAGTCTGAGGAAATCTGATTTTAAAAAGTTACAGAACCAAAGCATGGGACATCCCGAAATTTATTTTACTTTTTATGTAAGACTAATATTGTATTAGATTAATGCAATTGCAAATGTATCCGATTCTCCCATTTGGGGAATCTAACTTAACTACTGTGGCAAAAGAAAAAAAACGTATTAATGAGTACTATTCTTTGTCCTTGTGGGAGAGAAGTTTTATAAATTGATTTCTATTATTTTGATTGCCTTTAGTTATTACTGAAGGATGCAAAGTGAAAAGAAAAAGAAAGGAGGAAACTAAATTAATAGAATACTTTAGTATTTTAACAGTAAATAGACTGGAAATGTTTACCATAGCAATATCTGTTTCATAAGATTTCAAAGATCCTTATAACTAAATAAAATCCATGTACTTTTTCCTAACTTGGCATGAGTTTAGCTCTTTATAGATAAGCATGTCCAGAAGTTGTGCAAAACCCATGTCTGACATTCAAACCCAGGTGGAACTATTTTACTTCAGTCAAAATAAGGTCTAATAAATTGTGGGGGGCAGGCTGGGATTTATGCTCCCTGATGAGCATGCAAAAGCAGCAAAGAAAGAAAACTGCCAGCAGTATAAGTGAGACAAGGTGGGTGAGGTAATCTTTTATTGGACCCAATTTTCATTTACCCACCTTGTCTCTCTAATATCCATGGACCAGCATGGCTACAAGAACACTGCATATAGCAGTGTAAATGTCCATGACATGTCAGGGTGGTTTAGGCTAACAACATATTCACCTCAAAACAAAAAATACCCATGTATCTCCTCCTTTTATAAAAGGGGAAGAATAATCAGCTTTTCAAAAGAATAGATGCACCTTTTATATGCTGAATATTTTAAATAAATAAAGCAGTGGGCATCTTAAATCTTACTCTTCCCATACCCCTCTCACCTTCTTCTGCAAATCCAAAGCACATCTCTCAAATCACTGGTTCCCAGTCCATTAAAACTGGCTTTTGGCACTTACAAAAGCTACCTCAAAGTGAAGGTCCCAGTTAATTATACATGTCAAGGCAGAGTCTCTCATGAACATTTTTAGTGACCAAAGTCAAGTCTTGAGATCTTTGTTTGAACCTCAAATTCTCTCAAGGGAACAAGTTAAATAATTAATCAATTTATTGCTTAATTTATTAAACCTTTCTTTCACTCAAACTATATGGTTAAAGTGACACTTAAGGTTGGATTATGACTGGATTACCTTGAAAACATGAATGGACCCAGAAGCAGCAATACCAGAGGAGGACAATTTATGAGTTTGTAAAAAAACTCTAGTGCACCTAAAGTGTACTGGAAAAAAATAATGACTGAATTAACTAGCTGGAAGAGGCTGAATGGGCACTGCTGATACTTGTTAAGAACACTTGTAGAGATTGGCTGCGTAAATCAGCAGTTTTTATTATTAGTGTGTGACTGCAAGAGTGCACTTTAATTTTTTTTTTCTCCAGCAAAAACTCTTGATTGTTTTTAGATTACTTGAATTTTTGATCAGGGAGAGAACTTTGGTGCTATGGTTAAAATAAATTAATAATATAATAACAATGGAAAAGATATTGTACATGGAAATTGTGTGAACCTTAGCCCTTTTATTACAGTAAATTTCCTACCTCTTTATAATATTTTTAGAGAAAAATGCAAATGTAGAAAACATGAAGTAAACCAAAATGATTAACTAGCGTAACTCTCAAAAGTATATTTTAGATATACCATAGATCACATGTGAGATTAATTTGGCAATATCAAGCGTCTGGAAAACATAAGCAAACCATAAAACTATCATGTTTCAAAAAGTTTGATAGTTTAATTAAGAAAAACCAAACTAAGTTGCTTTCAGCATTCAGGCATGTTGATAGAACTCCTTGAGAAATACATCACTTTAATGACTTATTTGGCATATTTGCAGTATACTGGACATTCTGCAATATTTATTTAGCATTTTGTTGAGGAAAGTTTAATTCTTGTGGCATTGAGGTACCATGGCTAAACCTATACAATGATCATCATACATACAGAATTCATCTTAAAATTTGTGTTGAGCCAGTGAATAAGAGAGCAGTTGGAATTTTTTTCACAGTTTAGTTTGTGACTGCTGATGTATGCACTGAAACTGTTGAAAATTAATTTATAACAAAATCTTATTCTACTGCACTGAAAATATAACTGTATTTTAGCTTGAAAATTTCTTAATTAATGTGGGAATATAATGGTAAGTCCCACATAATATATATCTATATTTTCATTTACCTGGATCTTTCTCTGTGGAGCTTAAATTATATACTTCTGAAAATAAAAAAGGAGCTTCAAGTGAAAACCAGCCCTCCTTAGGCTAAAATTCTGTAGTCATGGGATCATGTCTGAGTAGCATATTTGCTTTTCCAAACTATATAGACCAGCTCAGGTACAGTTAAATATATACTACTGAGATTGGTAGATTCCAAATTCATTGTAATTTGTAGTTTTCTTTGCATCTGCTTACTAAATCCAAGCAGTTATTTATATGCAAGTTTATATTTAATAAAATTGTTGTTTTTTTCATATTTTCAAAATGAAAAATGTTAATATCCTAGTATTGGTTGCTTCAGTTTCCATCAGTATTACGTGCTCAGTAAGCCACATTCACGCCATGGTGGTGTGGACAATAATGCAGAGACCAAAGGGTGATTGATGGTGGCTTGTGTTCCCCATTGCTGGGGATTGGCTTGGCCCTCTTGCACAGGTTAGGGCAACTCTTAATTTCCAATAGGCCTTATGAGCTGTTGTGTAGTACTGTGTGTTACTCAAAAGTATTGGTATGCCCGTGCCATGGCTCTCCTATTTCCATCAGTCCCCAGAATACCCTCTAACATGATCCCTGCGTGCAGGGGGGGCGGGGGGAGGCTCCTGCAAGAGAAGAGGGACACAGCTGTGCCATCTCTGTGACTTCCTGAAAGCTCCTCTGCTCCCAGGGTGGTGGTGGTGAATTCATGGCTGGGGTACACCTGTATATTTCCCACAATATCCTTTTTCTGGTTCAGGAGACTGGTAGTATAATTGCACTAGCATCAGTGTTTAATTTGTGCCAGGGCGTGGCAGTTCATAGCCCCAGCACCTCTGGGCCTGCTGCATCAGTTATAAATGTAAAAAAATTGCTTGAACCCCAGACCTAATTGCTTTGAGCCATGGGTGGTGGGCCCATAAAGCCAGGGACCTTCCCTGACATCCAAACATCGCCCCGCCCACACCTGCTGCCCACAGTTGAGGGGCCCACAGTTGAGGGGCACTGCGCCAGCTGCTGCTTTGCTCACCAGCCTCTCCCATGCCCTAAAGCGGGCTGGGGACTGGGGCAGTCTGGACCAGGCCAGCACTCCGGGGTTGGGGTGGGCTGGCATTAGGGCAGGCAGGCTAGGACTTGGGCCGGCCAGACATCATGCTATGGCTGCCTGGCCTGGCCCAGCCTGGCACTCTGGGACTGGGGATGGTGGTGGCACTCAGGCAGCCATGGGCTGGGGCTGGTGCTCCAGGGCTGGTGTTGGCAGCAGCAGGGACATAGCCAGAACTGATTTTTTGGCAGGGCCTGTGGTTGACATGGGTGGGCATAAGCCTTGTATCACAGTGAAACAGCCGTGCTAGCTATGCTAATATGAACATTGCTATAGCTAGTTTACGATATACCAGATACTATGGATTTGTAGGTAAACAGTCTGCAAAAGTTCTCATACATCATAGATAATACTTTAAATATTTTAAACTATTATTAATGACTTAAAGCACTTAACAAAATCGAATTGTGATGCTCAAACATGTAATTTTTTAACTTGATACAGCAATTTCACTAGAAAACACATCGACTTATGGGTAGGTTTTAAAAAAATAGAATACAAAATATTCAGGGTAATAGCTAAACCAGATTCTTTCAGTGATCTATGAAATAATTCAATAGCTGCCTGCCTTATTAATGTACAACAATAAACCTTTGAAGCTGTCTCCCTTCCCTAAAGAATGAGGTGCTGGGGCTTGCTGTTGAATACAGCAATAATGCTGTTATAGTCCAATGAGTTGCACAGTTCCCTTCTGAATGATAACTGACAGGTGACTGAGGCGGCTGGTGAGCATTGATGTCCTTGTTGCTGTCTTGATCCTGTTTGTTGGAGAGAAGAGGCTTTCCACAATGTCATAGTAAGAATAATCAGTGCTCTTAAAATGGCATTGACATTAGGGAAAATGTCCAAATTGCAGTCATCTAGCACTTGGATGAGAGAACCACAATTTTTACCTTCCGCTACTTTGTGCTTTAATTGCTGTACAAACACAATAGGCTCATAGACTCATAGACTCATAGGTCAGAAGGGACCAATATGATCATCTAGTCTGACCTCCTGCACAAGGCAGGCCACAAAACCCTACCCATACACATTTAGAACAACCCCGAACCCATGACTGAGTTATTGAAATCCTCAAAAGTGAGATCTGAAGACCTCAAGCTGCAGGGAATCGATCAGCAAGCGACCCATGCCCCACGCTGCGGAGGAAGGCGAAAAACCTCCGGGGCCTCTGCCAATCCGCCCCGGAGGAAAATTCCTTCCCGACCCCAAATATGGCGATCAGCTAAACCCCGAGCATGTGGGCAAGACTCACCAGCCAGCACCCAAAAAGGAATTCTCTGCAGTAACTCAGTTCCCATCCCATCCAACATTCCCACAGACCATTGAGCAGACTTATCTGCCGATAATCCAAATCAATTGCTCAAATTAAACTATCCCATCATAACATCCCCTCCATATACTTATCAAGCTTAGTCTTAAAGCCAGATAAGTCATTTGCCCCCACTACTTCCCTCGGAAGGCTGTTCCAGAACAATAAATTCAGCCTCCTCCATGGTGATGCTGTACAGACTGCACAGAGGCTGAAGACTTTCTCTTTGGCCAAAGGTCTCAGATGTTGGCATAAAGGCAGCAGAAGCATTAATTATACCGTAGACATCGTCCTGAAAATCGTAATTCAGTTCAGCGATCTGATCATCTCATATCTCGTTCTACAAAGATCTCAAATCGGCATTGCAATGAACACTGAAAATTTTTCCCAAAGTAGACAAAATTAGTTTATCAACTATCTTATTAGGTAGCTTTCTCTTTCAAAAGGAAGATACATCCCATTTTTCAATACCATACTTTTGTATGAGCTCTTCTGTTAATTTGAGAACTTTGTCTAAGTCATTTCATGTATTGTCCCAAAATTGTGCAAAGCTTTGCTTTAGGCATTCGATCTGATTAATAGTCATTGACAAATAAAGAGATGCTTTGAAATTTGTTTGTAGCAAAATCACCGGTATTAAAAAAATTGCTAAATGTAACCACCAGAAACAAGACATTTTTTGTTTAAATTTGCTGTAAAAGAGATTGGGCATCTAGTTTTGTCTGTCCACTGTGTTCTGGAAATTCAGCAAGCACTTCAATTATAATGTCAAAAAGTATCAGCATTTTTCTCAGAGAGGCATATTTTGAGCTCCATCTAGTTTCAGTTGAACGTTGAAGTCCAAGGCATTGTTGATCAGGATGCAGCTCTTTTTGTATTTCCAAAAAACAAGCCCCTGATCTAAAACCTTGTAAAGAGTTCAGGATTTCAAAAAAAGTATTGACACAGGACATACTTTAGATGCTGTGCAGAGAACCAGATTGAGGTGATAGGAGTTACAATGCACATAAACAGCTTGGCAAAACGTGTGTTTTTAACTTATGTGAATCCCTCCTTTGTTTCCAGACATCCCTGCTCCATCAAAACTGAAGCCAACACCCAGTTCAGGATCTAATTCAAGCACTTTGAGTACTTTCATAATCTTTTCTGAAATTCCTTTGCAGTCATGTAAGCATTGTCAACAAATCCAATAGGTCTTTCCTTTATTACCCCATTGTGTATGTATCTGATGCACATTGCAACGAGCTTGTATTTTGACAAATCTTTACATTCATCACCCAGAATTGCATAGTATGTGGTGAGGGTTGCGTGTAGCTCACTTTTGATTTTGTGTAACAGTAGTAAATCCGCAGATTCCTAAAGCTCATTTTGAATATCTGTGCTCATGAGAGAGTTGCATTCTTAGGGAGTTTTTCAAGATGAGATTGTATTTCTCTGTCTTATTTGCTTGAGTTTAAACAATTCTAAAATGTTTCCTTTATTTAGAGCTTCATCACTCTCTCTGTGCCTGAGCAATGGAATCTCTTGCTTTGTGCAAACCATCACAACATCAAGCACTACTTTAATGTGTTCCTGATTTCTCTCTGTCAAAGTAGAAATCATGGCATCTCGGTTTAACTGATTTAAAATGTTTCCACGACCGAGCAGTAGGTGACTTTGTCAGTAATCGTCAGATTTCCCCATTGTAGTGGAGTGTGTTTTGCTTGATTCGTGTTTTGAGCAACTCTGAGTTAAATGCTTCCAATCTGTAAAACCAGTCCTAGTGAAAGTCTCTTCAGTGTGGCCATCTGAAAAATATCTACATACTTTGCAAAATACCACGTTTCTGGTTATACTGTGAAGAAAAGCTTCAGGATTTGACATTGATTATGCTAATGGAGAATGTCTGTAACTTTGGTTGAGTAGGCAACTCATCAATGAGAGATAAATTTGAAGGAAATTCAAGCTTTTCCTTACCTTATCCACTAGCCTGTACGTCTACAGAACACTTGGTGCTTGATGACGGCGCTTCCGCTGGTTCATTTTTAATTGCATCTTCACTGTGCTCTAGATGTCGTTTTTTAAAATAGTCTAGTAATGAATTTTGCTTCACCATTTTTGGCTGTCACAGTATTCATAGGGAATTTGAGAACTTATTTGATGTATTGTCCCAAAATTGTGCAAAGCTTTGCTTTCAATATTCAACAGTCACTGACATACAACATGAAGTGATGTCAAATGTTGCTAGAACACCTAGTGTCACTCTGACATCTGACCTGATCTGAGCCCCCCCTGCTAAACGTGTACTCTCTTTATAGAGACTACATGTTTTGGTATGTTAAAATAAGATCCATGACTAATTGAATTATAACTTCTTTCTCAAAAGGATCTTAGAACGCTGAAGAAAACTGGCCCTTGCTTTGAAGAAAATAAGCAATAACATTCAGAGCTAGTGTAGTGTAATGTATTAACTTGGGTAGTAGAAAAATCTCTTATGAAAAATAGTTACAGATCTTGGAACTTGCTATATGTGACAAGAAGCTTAGACTATGTTGTTAGCAGAAGGGGTTTAGTTAATTTTACCATACAAGGTTAGTTTGAAAGGCATTTGAAGGATGAAGGATGGGGAAGGAAAGGACTTCCATTTTATTTCTTGCAGCTGCAGCCCAATGTAGCTTATCATAAGTGGAGTGTTGGCTCTTGCTTTTTTTTGGACAGCGGAAGTTTGACCGGCCGAAAAATAAGTGAAAGCGTGGCTGCTGCCAAAGTTACGCTTAACTTACTACCTAGCAACTGGAGAATTGGGCAGCTTTCTGCCAGTTGCCTGCCTGAACTTCCAGCTTCTGGTCACGTGGCCAGAAGCCAGAACTTCAGGCAAGCAACCGGCCAAAAGCTGCCTGACAGTTGCTAGGGAGCAAGTTAAAGCATCATCAGCAGAAACAAGCAACCAGTTGGGTGGGCCTGTTTTCAAAGTAGGTGGGCCAAGGCCCACCCAAGCACATCCGCAGCTGTGTCCCTGGGCAACAGTGCTTGGCCCAGCCCTCCAGGGCTGGGGCCACCTGTCCTGGGCCACCGCTGCAAGGCTGGGCCGGCACTAGGGTGGGTGGGCCAGCACTAGGGTGGGTGGGCCAGGGGTTGGGCCGGTGCTCTGAGGTTGATCCGGCCCTCTGGGGCTGGGAGCAGGCTGGCGGCGCTCAGGCTACTGGAGGCTGGAGCTGATGGCAAAGCTCGGCCTGGCCCTCTGGGGCTGGGGTTGGCTAGTGGCATGCAGCCAGCACTCCGGTGCCCAGCCAGGCACTTCAGAGATGGGGTTGGCCAGTGCTAGGGCAGGCGGGCCAGGACTCAGGCCAGCTGGGCCGAAGCTCTGAGGCTGCCAGGCCCAGCCTGGCCTGGGGCAAGCTGGCATTCTGGGGCTGCGGCTGCCTGGGACTGGCAGTCTGGGAGACTGGGCCTGGGACGTAGGCCGGTTGAGGGCACAGCTCTTCTGGTCACCGCAGGGGCCTGGACAGGGTCTGATGGGGGAGCAATGAAGTCTCTGGTGGAAGGCGTGGGAGCAAGGGTTAGCCTCCCTGAACCAGTGGTTCATGCACTGCCCATGTTTTGAGCCCTGGCATCTCTTCCATTACAAAGTAAACTCTGACTAACATATTTGTATTCTTGCTATTTGGGATTTTCATCCACATAGATTCTGCTGTATTCTCCTCTCTACTCAGAAACTTTGTCTCATTACATTCCGAGGAATCCTTAACTGTCATGATTTAAACTTTCTATAAACTTAAATGCACATATGTAGTGAGGCAAGCCCCAACCTCCAAGAAATCACCTATAGGTAAACCTTTGTGCTTTAAAGTTGATTGTGGCTGGAGCCACCAGGCTCTGTACCTGTTTTACTAACCCTAATATTGCACTACACTACTAACAAGAAAAAGAGATGCTAAAACTCCCTAATTTCCCCATACTAACACCAGCTCAGCAGTTTCCCAATTTCCCCACATTAACACTAATTCAGCACTTTCTCAAAAGCCCACATTGAATCCAGGTCAGCAACTTCTCGGAAACCCATATTGACCCAAGGTCAGCAACTTCTTGGAAAACCCCGTACCAACTTCCCCATATTAATCCAAATTCAGCAACTTTGCTTTAACTGCCAATAGACTAATGGAAAACAAGTTTAAGGCCCACTCCCACAAGGAAGTGTGAATACTGTCAAGTAATAATGAGCCAATCATGCTATGAAAAATGTAGTGATGCTATGTATGAATATTCATGTAATCTTAAAAGGTATATAAGGCAACGCCCCAGTATAATCGGGGCTCAGCCTTTGGAAATGATTCCGCTGAGCCAGTTGCCGGCAATCAATAAACTGTTACTTCCTCATTTCGGTGTCCGTCTCGTAACGTGTACCAGAGATCTTGCTACAGTAGCATGATACTAAAACATAACATTATTGTATTTCATATGTATAAATGCAGAGTTGAGAGGGTAATTGTCAAATCCTTAACTTTGTTTTTCCTACTTTGGTGCAATTAAAATCACAGCCTTGGTTTAATGCATAGTTGCATTTGCATTTAACATGGAAGCTTTGTCAAATCCTCTGTTACACCACCACAAGCAGATTGTTATAATAATTTTGGAATCATTCAGAATTGCCAACATTAAAAAACCGTGAGTCAGGCTTCCCAAAATCACAAGTGACTTAAAAATGAGAATTAAAAATATTGTAATACATCTGGGGCTCTTTTTATTTGCTCTCTGGTTTCTGAGCCCTTAGGGGTGTACTTGCTTCCTGTTTTCAAACTTTTCTCCACAACCATGAAAGCTAAAAAACCACTTACTACTAATGTCAATTCATTAATAAATAATTTTAAAAGCTGAAATTCTCAGGCACTCTCTTGGTTTCAGCTGCCGAGGCTTACATAAAGCCATCGCTTATCATAAGACTCCTGATAAAAACATGGGAGTGGGCCCTAGTGAAGCAAGCCCTGACCCCAAAAGATTATCTATAGATACCTTTGTATATTAATACCTTTGTGCTTTATAAGTGACTATATTAACTGGCCTGTATTTACCCCTTTCTCCCTATCAGAATACCATTGTAATCACAAGTTAGAAGGGTTGCAAAATTTCCCCAGTTTTCCAGTACTAACATTTGCTCAGCAGTTTCCCAACTTCCCCACTTTAACACTACTTCAGCACTTTATCAATCACCCCATGTTAGTCTATGGTCAGGTGTAGCATGCAGCAATGACTATATTCTAATAGGCTAGTAAAAGGTAATTTCCGGTCTTTATTTTGCCTTCCTCTGTCTCTGTAGGGAATCATTTAATTGTTGGGTGAGGTGAGGCAGTTCCAGGCAAACCTGAGCCTGCCCCCCCCTTATCAAACTTTCTCTGTGCCTCATAAACGAAGCTTGGCTTTGTGGTTAAAGCCACCCGGCCCTGTCTCTGTCCTTTTGACCCTGATCTAATATTGTAACTGCAAGGCTGCTCACTTCCCTTAATTCAGTAATTTCTTAAGAACTTATGTTAACCCCTAGATCAGCAACCTTCCAGAAAGTCCTCTCACCAACTTCCCCTAGTAACAACAATTCAGCAATTCTATAAATTACCAATAGACTAATGAAAACAAGGGTAAGGCCCACTTCTGGAAAGAGGTGTGAATATTGTTAAGAAATACTAACAAGCCAATCAATGAACTGCTAATGTATGTATCTTTGGAAATCTAGTGATGTAATATATGAATATTCATGTAGACTTGTAAGGTATATAAGGCTTCGCCCCAGTATAATCGGGGCCCAGCCTTTGGAAATGATTCCGCTGAGCCGGTTGGTGCCAATCAATAAACTGCTGTTTCCTCATTTTGGTGTCCGTCTCGCAAGTGTTCCTGAGATCTTGCAACACTAGCCCCTACTGGTGTCACCTGCTGACCCCTTGGCTTCCTGAAGGCGCTATGTGGGGCAACACTAAGGCCAGTGAAAGGGGCTGAGAGAGAGGCACAACCTCGGGGAACGGAGTTCCTTGGGTGAGCCAGCGCCCCAGGTGTGGGAGGTCCCCGTGGGAGGAGCGGGGACGGGAGGCGTGGTCAGAGCACCAGGGGGGATCCATTCCAGAGGGAGACGCAGCCCCAGGACAGGCTCGCTGCGGGCGGAGGCGGAAGCACATTCTAGCACGCCCAGCCCTGCTGCAGCGACCGCGCCGCAGCGATACGCAGCCGGAACAACAGCGCCTCCCTCCCCCCAGCTCGACTGCGCCTCCTCCTCGTACGTCAGCCCAGACGCCGAGTGCTGCGCCTGCGCTCTGTGCGTTACGGGAGGCTGGAGACTCGCGGCGGCGCGCCTGGCCCCTGAGGTCCAGCAGCTCGTGGCAGGCTCGGCCTGGGCCCGAGAGGAGCGGGGCGGACCGTGGTGCGGCGGCTGTGGTGAGCGCGGACCCGAACGGGTACGGAGCGGCGGGAGCGGCGCTTCTCCCGCCTCCTGGCTGGGCTTCTCCTCAGCTCCCCGTAGCCGCGCTGCTGTCGAGGTCTCGCCTCGCCTTCCCCAGGGGCGCTGGCCTGACCCTTCCCCCGAGCCGGGGACGGGGAGAGGCAGGTGCCCCTCCGCGCCGGTGGGGCTAGAAACGCCCCTGCCGCTCCGCAGTTAGCCCCCGGCTCTCTGTGCGGGCGGGAGGGGCTGCGCCCTGCGCACGGGCTGCCCGGGGGCTAACGAAACCGCCACCGGCCCAGCGTTTGCCCCTTGTGCCGTGGGGCGCGCTGCTGCCGCCGGGGGAAGGTGCAGCGCAGAGACCCTGGCTGTAGGGCCGCGCTAATCCGCTCTGCACGGGGAGAGTGCCCTGCAGCGCGGCGTGGTGGAAGTGATGCAGCAGGGCCCTGAAGTGGCCCTACGGAGGGAGACAGACAGACAGACAGACAGACAGACGGCGCAACCATAGGCACGTGTAGTTAGTGCAGAGGTCCCCCTTGGGGGGGAGGAACGGAGTTCCTGGAACTGTCCCTCATTAGCAGCACAGCCTTTGTGAAGCCAGTGCATGGTACTTTCACCTGAGTTCACACCCACGCTGCAAGTGTTTTCATAACATGGTCGTGCCACGGTGATGTGCCACTGAGCTCATCACCCTACCTTGCTGGGTCCTTTTATCAGTGTATTCTGAGCAGCTACTGGTGCAGGGGGTTTGCCTGGAGGACATGCCCTGGTAAAGGGCACAGCATAACTTTTAACAGAGTCTGTAACCGATTAGTGAAATGCCTGACTTTAAACATGGTTGGTATCCACACAATGTGGTTAACGTTAGTAAACAATGGCAGCTCTTGTTAGTGGACTCAGTTGGCATGTGGCGATGTACCAGTTACCAAGTAAGTTATTTTTGCTTTACAGCTGGGACTGCCTGTGTAGTTGGGTTAGTTGGCCCCCTTCCCAGATCTTTGTGCAATAGAATGTGTCCGAAGATAGTGTATAGATTAAGACATGCAAACATAGTAGCAACATCATCACATCAGGAAACTGACCAGATTTTCTCTGAATAGGTTGATACCTACTATGCTCTTTTTTGGTATGAGCATGTGTGTACGTGTGTCGCTAACTCCAGTTGTGTCATGAAAAAAGTCTGCTGCATGGACATCAATGTTGTACTTGGGTCAGATCAGAGTGGTATGACCTGGGGCAGTGGCTCTCAACCTTTCCAGACTACTGTATCCCTTTTAGGAGTCTGATTAGTCCTGCATTCCCCAAGTTTCACCTAACTTAAAAACTATTTGCTTGCAAAATCAGACATAAAAATACAAGTGTCACAGCAAACTTTTACTAAAAAAATTGCTTATTTTCTCATTTTTACCATATAATTATAAAATAAATCAATTGGCGCATATAAATATTGTACTTACATTTAAATGTATAGTGTATAGAGCAATGTAAACAAGTCATTGTATGAAATTTTAGTTTTACTGATTTCGCTAATGCTTTTTATGTAACCCGTTGTAAAGCTAGGCAATTATCTTGATGTATTATGTACCCCAGGGATACATGTACCCCTGGTTGAGAACCACTGACCTGGGGTAGAACAATATTATTGTAAGTGGTTTGTGATGTACTCACAATCAGTCCTAGTGACTGCAAACGAAGTTTTAGTGGCTTCTACCATGCCACTTTTTTTGTCATGGCTGAGTCATACAAGTCCTTACATTCTATCCGTATCTCTATTGTATCTATTCCTTAGTGCTTCAATAGGGGCCAGAGTGCCTGCAGGACATGCGTGCAGAGCATCAGCACATAAGGCAATGCATTCTGCATTGTCCTGTTGTATAGGACAGTGTTTCTCAATAGTCAGTCTGTGGACCGGTATCGGTCCTTGAGATCTCTCTGAAAGGCAGCAAACTGGTCCCTGGCATAAAAAAGGTTGAGCAACACTGGTATAGAAGGACTGGCCATACTGGTATTGCAGCCATATCCCCACCACCAAAGAATCCTTAATTACTTGAACCAGCTACAAGAAAATAAGATCCTGCTAATCTAAGCCTCTACTAGGTGGGAAATACTATTTGCTGCCACAGTTACTATGCAAGTACTAACTGTGGTTATAGACACAACTGTTTAGAGCCAATGATACAACTAATTGTTACAAACTCTATTAAACATCTGTGGAGTAGGTGTGGCCTAGATCCTCTGCAAAAATAATCTTTTGGCTTTGTGGGGACAGACTTTGCCCTAAAATGGGTTTAAACTAACTGGTTCAGTGCAATTGGGTGTTAATGATTATTTAAAAGTTCCTGTTAGCTAATTTACTGTTGATCAGTTTAGCAGTCAGACCCAGCTACCCTGGGATTGTGGGGCAGAATACTACTACCACTCTGCCTGATTCTGATTTCTGTCCAGCATATCCATCAAAGGTAGTGCAGGATTAGGCAGTGTTTGTGAGTGGAATAATGTTGGATTTATCTTGTATATGCAAATAGTGATGTTGTCAATTCCCAAAACGGTGATAAGTTAGTGGTATTAAGAATTGTGGGTGATGTGTAGTTGCAACAAAATCTTTCATTAGTGAGAGAGACTAATGCTCACCCAGCTTTAGCCAAAGAAGGATATCTAGCACACTGAATGAAGATGGGTGTGGTGTTAGGTCTGTCTTCAGAGGTTTTTGCCTCCCAGTCCTCTCTTATTAATCATGAACATGGATTTTTTATTGATAGAACATGGATTCCCAAAAGGATGTTCAGCCTCCAAAGCAACAGCCAATGATTTACATCTGTGGAGGTAAGAATAAAACCAAATATTTAATAATGTCTTCTGATCTCCAGCTTATTCCCACTAACTTTTGAATAGCATTGAGGCAAGTCTTTGCTTTAGAGGCTTTTTTCTGGAGATGGTCCTGAAAGATGAGTGTATGGTCGAGAATGACACTGAGATATATTGGCTTTGGGTCATGATGCACAGTTTCACCACCAAACTCAAGAGTGAGTGTTTTGTATGATTCTATTGTCAAGGTGGAAAAAAGTAGAGACTACTGATTTGATCTCAGCCTCCACTTTTGGAAGTACTCCTCTATGATCTTATGGTCAGATGTAAGGGTTACTTCAGATTCTTTAAAGCTGTGGCCCTGAGTTGCAAGTGCACTGCCCTGGTGCTACAAACATTGGCCTTAGCCCTGGTGTATCTAGTTGTGGAGTACTGTGCACAGGTGTGGACAAGAAGCTGCCATGCAACTTGTGGATTGGCTGCTGAATCAGACCATGTGAATTGTCATGGGAATTTTAAAATCAACGTTTCTACTGTAGTATTAGCAAACATTGAACCTCTAGATAGCCATCGAAAGATAGCTGCAACATGAGAACATAAATGTGCCGAGAACTATCCAGAACTTCCCATCTGGCAGGCTATGGACAACATCTACCAACAATGCCTGAAACTGTGAAATCCCACTGAGGACCACAAATTACCACATCATGTCTCTGGATCTGGCTATGGAATGGCAAAGTATCTGGTCCTTATCTACTATTCTAAACAAGCATGTTATCACTGACCTGATAAGCTGTTGTTCCAGTTTCAACCTACCATGCAGACTGTGAACTACACTGAACTGCATCTGAACAAACCATGGAAGTGGCTACTTGATGCATAAATGGAAAATCAGACTTCCTGGCCTGTGATTGCGGTGAGAACATGCAAATCATTGAACACATCATAATGCAGTGCCCCAAATATGGAATCAAAGGTGAATTGGATGATATCCACAAAATCACAGAGAAGGCCTTGAAATGGCATATGGACCTACAACTGCTTCTATAGAACATTGCTCTGTAGATGCTGTGCGTGCGAGTGAGAGAAATAATGTCCGCTGCACCTCACATTGCTGTTAGTAAGTTGTAGTATATGCACAGGGTGGCATGTCATCTAACTGCAAATGGTGCAGAATAATTGTACTAAAATGATGGCTTTCTGCTTCATGGAGTGATGATAATGTGGAAATAGCTCTTTAGAACTTCTGTCATTGAAAGAACTGCAATGTTACCTGTGCCCAAAGTACCAATTATAATCTGTTCTGTTTGTAATGTGTGGTACATTGTCTGTAGAGTTTATTTGCCCCCTATTTTATCTATGTAAATAAGAATAAAACTAAATCCCATCTCAGAGAAAAGCCTATGTGGTCACTTTATTTTTAGCTAAACTTGTAATGGGAAGTGTTCAAATGCAATAATTTGTAGAGGGGTTATAATATTCTTGCAATATGAGTCTGAGGTACTCTCTTCTGGGGGCATTTTTTAAAATGCTGTACCTTCCATTTGGAACAACCAAAAGGCAAAATTGTTTTGTCCTTCAGAAATATCTTTAATCCAAGGAGAAGTCATCCCTGGCAGATGATTGAGCTTGGGGTGGGCAAACTTTTTGGCCTGAGGGCCACATCTGGGTATAGAAATTGTATGGTGGGCCATTAATGCTTCAGGAGCAGTTCCAGTCCAGGTGCCAGTGGGCTCACGTGGTGGGAGGAGGACAGGTGGGAAGGTGCGGGGCTGGGACGGGAAGCGGCTGCCACCGCACAGCTTATTCCACAACGTTTCCATGGATCACCTGATTGGAGCTTGTGGACTACTGGTTGAGCTGGAGAGCCTGATGAAAAGTTCAGACAGGTCATGTGCAGCCCACGGGCCATAATTTGCCAATCCTTGGTTTATTAGCAGCCAGAGAGAGGGGCTGTACTCCTCAAAACAGTGTCTTTTCTCAACGTCCTCAACCTTTTAGAGTGAATAAAGCTTATTAGCATCACATGACCCTACTGTATAGCCAATCATTTTAGATAACTATATGATATTTTGGATTGCAGTATGTTAATACCACTCAGCTGCTGGCACAGTATGGGCAATTATTTGTGAGCACATTTTTGTAATATGTCTATAGCTTTATTATAGGTAATTTGAATACCATATACTATGATGTCAATAAAGATGATAGAACATAAATTGTAACTTCACAGGTTAGCTAAAAGTGTTTACCCTGAAGAGAAATCAAGAACTTGACCTTTAGCAGTAATATTAATTCACTAAAGTTATTTTGTTTGCCACAAATGCAGATCGTGAATTTTGTTACCTTTTCCAAAAGTAAATTATAACATCTTGTATTTCTTGTTACATTGATCTAATAATAATGTTTTTTCTTCCCCAGAATGTCACACAGAAAATGAAATAAAAGCAAGAGATCCTATCAGGTGTCGAGAATGTGGATACAGAATAATGTACAAGAAAAGAACAAAAAGATGTATCCTTTCACACATCTGTCTTAAATTGTTTGAGTGGGCAGGGGAAGATAGTGGCTTTAAATAGAATATGAGAAAATAAATTGGGGTGGTACTGAAAGACTGGGCCAGTGCCAAAAAAAATCTTAAAAACAGGTACCTATATGAGAGAGAATATGTCACCTCTTAATTATTTTCAGAGGTCTTGTTAATAAAAACAAAATACAAAGAACTTTGGTAGCTGTGTATTGCAAAGCAAACAGGTAAAAAGTACAGAGGATAATTAGATACTGTCATGCATGCAAAGTATATTCCAGTTTTTAAAAGCGTACAAACAAATGCTAAATGTGTTGGTAACTGAAAATGAGCCGTGAAACTTGTATAACTTATTTGTAAGTGCATTTTAAAAAATGTTTTTCCCTGTCATTTTCTTTAACTCTATTACAGTGGTTGTCTTTGATGCCCGGTGATTTGAACTCCAGATGTAGCTGTTTTGGTCTGGTTGCTTTTAATATATTTATAACTTGTGTTTGTATACACATCTATTGTGGACAAATAAATACTTTTTCATTCTGATATCAGTTGTAAATTATTCAAGTAGTTCAAAAAAGGTTTTAATATCAAATATTCCGTCTGCTGGTCTAGAATAGTGATTTGTGTCAGATTTCTAAAATTATGGGTCAAATTTATTCCTGCGGTAAATTTGTAGAAGGCTTTTGAATTCAGTGGAGTTATTCCTGCTTACACCAGAGCTAAACTTGGCCCCATATCTCCATGTTCTCTGACTTTCCATTCCCATCTCAGAACCTAAGGCACCAATCCTGTAGAGACTTTAAACATTTTTAACTTTATGCATTGAGTAGTCCCGTAAACTTGAAAGTGAGTACTTGCTGAATAATAAAGTCAAACATGCCTAAATCTTTGGAGGTTTGGGGGACTGAATCTAGGCAAAAGGGCATGGTCTAACACTGCTATATATGTGTTCTTGATAGTCTGAAAACATCACTTCTCTATGGAGTAGAAAAACCTTATAAATTAAGTATCCAATGGTCAAGAAATGCAGAGTTGTGTTTGAATGATCTGAGAATTGGTTGCTTTGTCAATATGGTTATAATGGCACAGATCCACAAATATACTTAGGCACCCAAGTCCCAGTTTTAGGCTCCGCTGTGATCCACACAACTCCCCCCAAAATCTGTAGATGCTTCAATTGACTTGGGGGTCTAACTTCATGGTAAAAGTTCCTTCTGTGTCTCTTTCATCTTTGGGCATGTACATGGCAGGCTCACTGTAGGCAGCTGGATGCCTATTTTCCATGTAACCCCAAGAGTGATCCACAAACCAGGGGAAGATCGGTGTTCATCTGCCTAACTCTCATGTAAGGATCGGTTTGGTAGGTGTGCTCAGGGCTTTCTATTGGACTGGGTCCCATTTAGAATTGAGGAGTAGATAGTGGTTGTAACACACGGTACCTGCAAAGCAGCATACTGTAAACTACTTAATCATTTCTATATTGTTGTAATAATTCATATTAAGTATGCCATGTAAGTTATCTAATGAAAGATCATAATCTGCTAAACCCCATTATGCTGTCAAAATATGCATATTTGTAGTATGTATCACATAATATTTTGCCGTTACTACAGTGTTATAAACTTGCTAGTAGCAGCCCGAAAGGGCTCAGCAGCCAATAATCAACGAAGCAGTTATAAACAAAGGATTTACAGTACAATGACCATGGCACAAGACTATACAGGAGAGATTGCATCTGACGAAGTGGGTTATAGCCCACAAAAGCTTATGCCTGTAAAAATTAAATTTGTTAGTCTTTAAAATGCTACAGGGCTCTCTTTGCTGTATACAGACTAACATGGCTAACCTTCTGGAACTATTCATTATATAGGGAGTGAGGCACAGACTTTGTGAATTCCAGTGTTGCTCCTATGATTTTCTAGGCACCTAAAGTTGCGTTGTGACACTGCCCCATAAGTTCCTTTGTGGATTTGTGCAATGTCCTTAATTGGTCATTCTATTGCTGTTAAAAACTCAATTTTGTAAATGATACATTTTCACCAATCAACTTTCAGTGGTTCTTGAAGGGAACCAGTATTTCTTGGACCTCTTCTTTTGCAACTTCCCACAGGTATTGCATTTTCCACTTTTCAGTTGTGTAGATAAATGAAGATAATTTTTAATGGGACAACATATTTCATCACCTTGCTAAATTCAGGAGTATTGCCCAAGGTAATGATGGCTGTAAAAAATTCATTCCAGTAAGTAAGCTAACCTGACGCAATGATGGCTGCTGTGGGGTTTGTTTTTTCTCCTTAAACCAGCAGTTTGCAACCTTTTCTCTGCCACCACATGTCTTGCCAGCTTTAATTATTTTGAGGCAAGCCACCATATAGTCTCCAAATGAACTCGTAAATCTTCATGAGCCAATCCAGAACACAAGTGGTTTTTCAAACAATTCTGTGGCACACCTGCCCAGGCCTGATGGCACACGGGTTGGGAAACACCGCCTTAAACGGGGGGCTTTTCCCTGACTTTCAGTGGGAGATCCTGGCATAGGGTGCCACTGCACCAGAGCGTTGGGATGTATCAATGAATCATCATCTTCCCTCCCCTACTGCCCCATCTTCCTCGCGGGCCTGCCAGGCAGCATCTGCCCACAGCGTGCAGGCAGCTGGTGCCCCCTCACGCATCAATTCCCTCACTTTCCTCCCAGCTTAAGAGGACGCAGGTGGCTACAGCCACCCGATATGAAGTAGGCACCCCGCGCAAAGCAGCTGCAAGAGAGACGCGGCCAAGCGCTCACCAGCCCGGGCTCGTAGCGGGAGAATCTCGGGGGCTGGGTGCACGTGCGTCCAACGGCAGCGCTGCGGCGCCCACCCAACGCGCATGCGCTGAGGGGACGGTGGGGGGCGGTGCCGTGGCTGGTCTGTGGTACCTGCGCCCCCTTGCTCCCGCCCTTCGCGCCGCCGATTGAGAGGCCGGGGGAGAAGCCGCGGTCCCTCCTGCGGAGTTACTGAGGGCGGCACCTGGGCAGGTCGGTCGGCCGGCCGGCCGTGGCTGCCCTCCCGCTCCTTCAGGGCTGGTCCCCCCGCCCCACCCCCTGCCGCGCGACTCCTGGTCCCGCCGGCCCCCCGGGAGCTGGGCGACGACTGGGGAGAGGCGGGGTGCGTGTGGCGGGGCTGGGGGGGGGTGCGAGGGGACACCGACCCGCCGTGCGCCGGAGCTGGGGGCCCGCGGGACAACGCCCTGCCCTGCCCTTGGGGGTGCGGGGCGCGCGCTCCCACAGCGCATAGCCCCCTCCGGGGGGGGGGGTGCGTCGTCCCGGCGCTAGTGCCTCTGCTGGTTTGCTGTGTGGGAAGGGGGGGCGGGGTAGCTCCTGGGGCTTCCTGATCCGCTGTGGAAGGGGCCATGCTGCAGTGTGAGTGTTATTACTTCTCTCCCCTACCCCCCGCTGTTACGGAGGAGCCCCCGCCACGGCCTGGCTGGGTGGTGGGGCATGGGCCCCATCTCGTGCTGCTGCGCTCTCCAGAAGCCATGCTGTACATAGAAACTGTTGCTAGGCTAGGACAGGCTTTGCGGCTCTCGAAGTCTCCTGCTGCGGAGCGAGTTTTGCTGGGGTCGTTCCCTTCGTTGTCGGGGTTACAGAGATATCCAAGAACATCTGTTTGAGCTCGATTCTGCTGCTGTTAGGTGGTGACTCAGTTGCACCTATGCTAATGAAAGAGAAGTATGGGGTCCCTTGTCGTCTTTACAATAAAGACTAGAACTAAGAAAAGTATGATTGTAAAAACACAGATGGTTGCACAAATACGTGGGTGCGAGAAGAGTTAATTTTGAATATTCAAGCTGTGTTTCCCCAGTGTAAGAGAAAAGTAAACTTATTATTTGTGTTAGTGGTGTGCCTTGGAGCCTGTCCTGTACCCAATTGTGTTGTGTACTGTACAGACAGAACAAAGACAGTCCCTGCCCCAAAGAGTTTAAAGTCTAAAATAAGATCCAACAGATGGATACAGATAGAGGGGACGTACAAAGAAACAATGAGACAATATTAGTATAATAGGTGGTGGTATTAGTGCATGGTGGCACACCTTTTGGCAAAGTAGAGATTTAAGTGGGATTTGAAAGAGGTTAATGAGTGCTGATGAGAGTGGCATGGGGAGTGTGGTGAGATACCTCTTTTGTATTGTATGAGCCTAATCATTTTGGTGAATCTTAATCTGCCACTGGGAATTTCCTCATTTTATAATGGAGTTGTTTCCTATTAAAATAGCATGCTATTTGGATTTTTTAATGATCACAAGAAACATCAGTCTGAATAACAGCAATATATACTCAAATTAATATTTGTAGACATTTTCACATCAGCAGCAACTCCACTTAAAATGTGGCAGTCCCACAAAAACTCCTCCAATAGACTTATCCTCATCTATGCCTGTTGAGGATAAATTAGTTGCCTCAATTCAATAATAGTTTTAAAAATATTTTTCTTCAATACATTTTCTTTTCTTAACAAGGGACACAATAAATTAGAGATATTCATTTAACAGGCACATTACCCTGCATGAGAGGAATAGAAGCCAAAGGGTTTTCCAAAGAAGAAACTTGTATATGTAATCTGTGAAGTTTCTAATTTTGCTTGCATTAGTATAATTTTATTCTTTCTGCAGTGCTATGTGTTTGTGGCTCTTTATGGTCACAGTAGAAGAGAGTGGTTTTGTCTCAAAGAGTTCACAATTTGGGGCCTCTGTCCTGCAAGCTGTTCCATATGAATAGATTCTTATGGCCACTCTAGTGAAGTTAGTGGAGCTCTAAGTAGGTGGAGCAGTTCGCAGGATCAGGGTCTCAAATTGGCAACTCCATCATGTCAATGGGACTATGTGCATGAGTAAGGAAGGGTTAGGTGTGAATTAAGGGCAAGACTGTATCCTAAAATTGGAATTTCCTCAAAGTATATGTGAATACCACTTCAAGCAGCAGAATAATTAAGCTTAATCTTTCAATTTTTTAAGTATGAGTGACCAGCCAGTTTCATCTTTGTGGGACCAAGGAACAACAAAAACATATCAAATTCCTATTAATAATCTGGACTACAAGTTCATTGAAAAATGCTCCGATGTTAAACACCTAGAAAAGATTCTCAGGGTATTGAGGTAAACATTTAAAATTCTGTCTTCATTATTATTTACATTACTGCTTTTTATTTTTGTTTTTACTTAATAGTTTATTTATTGGTAAGATTCAGAGGATTTGACCCAAGAGTATTGGGCTCAATACTTATATGTTAAGTCACCAACACTTTTAAGATGTTAAATTGCTAAATTAAAATAAAAAATGTAACATGCTTATGAAAAGGTCCTTATTGACGGCACTGGAAATAGAATTTCTGTGTTAATCCAAAGAACAGGTACAGCTTGAGTAGTAGCAGTGGTAGCATTGTTCCACCACTGCACCTCATTTGTGGCAAGAAGGGACCTGTGTGAAGGTGTGGTTATTTCAGACACTATTCTGATTTAATCCTTGCAATTTTTGCAGCAAGTGACAAGACAATTTACATATGCAGTGTTTTTGTAGCCGAGTCAGTCCACTGAGAATATTAACAGTTAGTACTAATTGCAGTGGTTTTTGCAATGTGGACATTTGCCTATTAGATATTAGATGAAGGCCACCAACTCATTTTCCAGTTATCATCAAATTGCTGTAAGATGGTAATAACAACTTTTAGACACTAGGAAGTAACAGAGTCCTCTATAGTCACTACTGTATTGTGTATATATAGAAATTAGAGAAGAATGCAATATTATTTGTTGGTTTTGCTCATCTTTTAAATGATGTGACATCTTTTTACCTTGAAGGTCTGGGGAGGAAGGATATTATCCTGATCTTGCGTTATTCTGTGAAAAACGCATTGAATGTTTAGCTCCAGGAAGCAGAGCCCTGCGAAAAGATAAACCTCCGGTGTCTGCATCTGACTTTACAACTGAAGAATGGGAAAAAATTAATGATGAAATGACGGTGAAGTATAATTTTAATCTATAGTGTGTATGGTACTGGCAATGAAAATATACTGAAATGATTAGTGATCAACCTTTTAAGTAAACCTGATTAGAATTTTATTCTCTCTTGTTCTCAAACTGATTGCATATCACTAATACAACAGTTTAGAGTTGCTAATAGTTCACATTGCCTTGAATATTAGTTTCATTAAGTGAGAAAATATTGAACAGAACACTCTAATTATCCATCTTACTTGAATAGGACCTCTGAATCTTTAACTTCCATCTGAACAGCCATAATAAACAATGACCCATTTATATAACACCTTTTCATTCAGAAAAATCACAAAGCATCTATCAACTATATTCAGTGAAACCCATCACTCACAACTGAAAAGTATAGCATCTGATTATGTTGTGGCACAGTAACATTGCATCATACTTTTAGGACAGAAATTGAAGAATTTCATATCTAGCTGAAAATGCAGAGGGAACTTAGAGATGTGGAAGAGTCCTTAGCTTTAATCTTTCATTTTAAGAACAGCTGTTTTAATAGTGGAACACCTCAGCAGTCACAACTGAATGCAAGTCCAAGTCCTAATGTGAAGTATGAACCTATGATTTTCTGATCCAGAGTTGAATATGATACTTGAGTCGTACTGGGGTTGATCCTGAGAGGTATCAAGCACTTGTGGAATTTTTTTAATTTCATAATTTGAGCCCATTAGTACTCCTATTTTTGGCTAGAGATTTTTCAAAATTTTGAAGTTTAACATGTTAGAGATGGTTTGGAAAGGGATTCCTTACAACAATGATGCATACATAGGTAGATGTTTTGTGGTGTTGGGTGTTTTGTTGCTTTAAAAAAAAAAGTCATTTGCAAGTTAGTCTAGTGTGTCCTAATCAAATTTATGCTGTTTCTGGTTTTGTTTAATTATTGCCATTTTCCCCAAAGAGGATCTTCTGCGCTCTTGTCAAAGACCCAAAACATCTTTTTAAAATATTTGTTCTTGTCACAACTCTGCAAAAGCCCCGCTTATAATGACTATCACACCAACAGAGGAGTGCTCAGACTTGACGCTCATTGAAGCCCATCAATATCACTCCTTGAGTTGGGCATATACAATCTAGTATATTATATTAGACCCTGAAGAGGTCTGCATTTACTATTTTGAGGTACAGTGATGATATCTCTTTGTTTTCAGAGCTGGGTGACAGAAATGAAGGAAGATGAGTATAAAATACAATTTCCTGTAACAGAAACATTTCATGAGAGACTAGACAATTTGCCAGCAATTCGTGGTTCAAATAGCTGTCTTGTTGATCAGGTATCTCTTTTCTTAAGATTGTGTAACAAATGCATTTAAATATTTTATTTCTATGATATATTTATACCTTTATTCATAAATAATGTGTTAATTGAGCCTTTTCTGACTGTTTGTTGTAACCAGCTGTATACCAGTGAGCAAAGCTCTGCACTGGCTTGGAGGGGAGGGAGCACCACCTCCATTCATACTCACCTCAGCAGGCCACCCAGCTTGTCTGGATTTGGTCAGGGGGTGCAACTAATAATTATAACTCAAAGCAGGGACTCAGCTGAAAAAGTTTGAAAACCGCTCAGGGTGTAGGGAGGGTGGTAGCTAGGGGCTGTCTGCTGGTAGGCGTGTAATTGCACCCATTCTTGAAAGTGACCAAAATTAAAACAAACCTTCAATACTGTACTCCACCTCTTCACATTTTATACCCTGAGTTATTTTTAGTGCTTTTTCTTAGAGACAAACACCTTCTTAATATAATTGTAAGATATTTAAAAAATACTCACAAAACATACACAGTAAATAATATCTTGTTTTCCTACAAAGTGTAATACTGTAGAGGATTGAGAGAGAAATATGGTTTGCCAGTGAGATGTTTGAATCCTTGGATGTTATAATAAATATGCATGCAGCGTTTAGAATTCTGGGGCACTGATAGACCCAGTGATTGTAAACTGTTACCTATTAATGGTATTTGAATTTCTGATTTGTATCTTTTTTTAAACAAGAGATCTTTAGGTGATTGCTAGATTGTTAATGCAGACCCAGTCTCAATTAATCAAACTAGTTTGATTGATTATAATCATACTAATCACATATGCCTTCAAACTGTGAAGTTGCGGAATTCAAGTGGATATGAGGATACGTTCTAGGGAACATGGTTTATTTAGAAGCCAGACAGCCCATCAGCAGCATAGACTTGAGAGCATTGTTGGATTACAGACCTTCAGAAATTTGATTTCCGAACATGTGGTTGTTCAGTCAAAACAACTAAGTAGTGATGTACTACTATTCAATAAATTGTGAATAAAAGGATCAATTCTCTTTAGCCAATTAAATTTGAATTTCCATCCAAAGAGTCTACTCTCATGAGTGGTTCCTAAATCAGAATGGCACAAGATTTTTCCTGGGCAAAAGGAACCCAGAAATGGAAATATTATCACAAACCTGAATAGGTGACTAAGGCCTGGTCTACACTGTCAGCGAAGTTCAGTGGCAGTCGAAAGGAGTTACGCAAGCTATGCAGAGTAGGTTGTGTAACTCCTGTTGACTTCGTAGCTTCTGTTCAGTGCACCATCCCTGCTGCGACAATGGGAAATGTGTACCTGTCAATGCAGCCCTACACTTTTTGAGGAGGTGGCTTTATTAAATCGATTTCCAGAATGATTGAGCATGTCTTCTGCTGCTGCTCAGTTGAACCAGTAAAATTTATCTGATGGTGGCAAATTTGTTGCTATCAATGTAGACATCCTTAGTCTTCAGCATAGAAAAGTATACTGAATAGGATGGATTGATTTAAATCAGCAAATGGGAAACCTTG